>KE371428.1:0-13450 GCA_000418225.1 Zizania latifolia | reverse complement strand
GTGCAGCCCCCCGTGCTCGAACGAGCCCGCCGCGAGCGCAAAGCTGCTCCGTGCCTGGCGCCCGCAGCCGCGCCGCTGCTCTAGCCGCCTGAAGAGCACGCCGTTGCCTGGCGGCTAGGGTAAAACCCTAACTGCCAGCCCCCCATAGTGGGCCAATATGGGCCAGGCCAGAAAAGAAAAGAAGGAAGCGCCAGGAGAAAAGAAGGAAAAGAAAAAAAATAAAAAGAAAAAAGAAAAGGTAAATTTTTATTTTTACCCCTGAATTTATGAATTTTCACTCAAAAATATGAATCTTGTGTAGAGGCCTCTGGATTTCTAAAAAATCGTGCAGAAATGAGAATTTTGCGCAGAGTCCCCTAGATTTTTGAAAAATCACGCAGAAAAATAGAATATTTCGTAGAGGCCCCTGGATTTCTGAAAAATCATGCAGAAAATATGAATTTTGCGTATGGGCCCTCGGATTCGCTGAAAATTCTGAAAATACCCTTTTCTTGCATAAAAGGACCTCTAGAATCTAAATTTCGCATCCGTTTTTTCTTTTCAGTAATATTTCATATGCTTATTTATTGTTTAATATTTTACTATTTTTAATTGCCCGTATGCATTTAATTATTAGTACTTTTTATCAATAAATATAGAATTGCATAGAACACACTGAAAATTTGCAGCAAAATTATTCATGTCTCTATTTAGCAACCTGATACAATTTTACTAGAAACATGTGCATCATAGATGACTTGCATCGCGATCAAAGCTCTGCAACACCGTAGACTATGGGTAATAATGAACTTGCCCCATGTTGGATGAAAATGATCAAGAAATCCATTTCTCTGACATATCTCTCTCTACTTTGAAGAATGAGTATATGGCCACGACGAACTAGAGAGTGATATGAGATGCCATGAATGAGCGTTTCGAGCGTCTCAAATACACCACGAAGCCTCCAGTAGAGCAAGAATGGATCGGACTCTGACTCTTTCTGAATATGCCTGAGAGTTTAACTCCACGTTGCACTGAATCTGCACGTTTCTGAATCTTCGCTGAAAGAGATTTTAGATTAAGGAGAAATTGAAAATACTCTTTTCGCTTTCCACCCAAATGCAGCAGAATCCACATGCAACTATCGTCAATTAAAATACATGAAGTATTCTGAATCGATTGACATGTTGTAGCTCGACGATGTTTAGGATGAACTCCTAAAGAAGAACTTCGTTTCGTAGCCACATTGAAAGTGCAATAGCCTTAAAGCTAATGCCGTTTCTTAAAAAGTTACGCAAAACACACCATAAGAAGCGGGATAGGAATAAAAGGAAAGTGATCGCATACGAAGTGAAGCCTAGTGATGAGAATGACAAGATAACCAAGAAGAATGTCAAGCCATATGGTTCTAGAATTCACAAGGCACCGAAGCACATCACGGAGAAATACTAGAAGTAAACAACTTGAGATACACATCACCATCGCAGTGAGTAAGGACATCCTCATGATTGAGACTGCACATCTCTCATGATAGAGACTGCACATCTCTCATGATAGGTGGTAGTGTCCATTAAATCCTGGTTGACTTTCTCATGATGTCAATAGAAGCCTACTAATGCCATCACAAGTGAAGAGCAGCTATCAATAAAGAAGTAGCTAGCCTACATATAGACTCTATCCAGAATTAGAATTTTTATGTCATCTAAATATAGCTAAATATTAGAGGATTGAATAATAATAACTATAGAAGAGTGAATTGAATGAAAGATTAGAAGTTCTTGAAGAGCAAATATCTTTCACTGCAATAAAGAATTATTTCTAGTATGTCAAAGCATGTTTAAGGCATTTATTTTTTCTGTTGCTAGTTTCTCACGCATGAAAAAATTGTCTTAGACTAAAATCTTGTGTAGCGCCCAAATAAAAGGAATGAATCAATTGTGGCTTGCAGATCCACAAATATAACCTTAGAAAAAAGAAATGTTTTCTAGATGAATGAGAACTAGACATATTATGACCGTTGCTAGAAGCAACAAATGCATTTTGTAGGCCCTAGAAGAGCCTTGGTCATATTACTTGTGGATAACTTTGCACAGTAATGATGCATTGTTGTATTTGAACTCACTTATACTTTCTTAAGGTTTTCAGAAATTAAAGAAATTATACTAGAAGTATACATTCTTTAATATTTGGGCTATACAATAAATACACTTGAAGTGTATGCTACTTTAAGACTTTATTTCTTCCGTTTAGAATTATGCATTATGTCAATTTTGGTTTTTGAATTATAAGAAAAATAAATTGACAACTTATATGGTTATAGCTTAAAAGTGAAATAATTTCCTAAATCATAAATATTAGTGTGCCCGGATACACCGCTAGAAAATTAATCACTAGACCAATGTGAAATCGTTCTTAGACTATATCTAAAGAATATTTTGGTCTTATTGAATCTCTGTATGGGCTATTATGATACTGTTTGAAGCTCATAAATCCGTGTAATAGACGCATGCATGCCTATTATCTGCTTGACCCTCATGTCTTGATGATCAAAAGCAGTCCACCTGAATGGACAATACTAAAATATAGCGACTGATGACTAATGCATTGACATGAGAGGCAAAGTAGTGCACTAAGTATCATTTGTCTACCTGAATGGACTAAGCATAAATAATGAGAATTAGAAGAATTGCTATACCATCGTTGCAGAGTTGTAATTTATCCGTCATGAATAGGATATACAGTTCTAAATGTAGCGGATCTCAAACATAATTCAAACCATTGGCATACAACATCTATTCAACAATAGTGCAACTAGTGTTGAATTTTCTACCTGAAGTATATTCATATCCTACTACCATAGTAGATTGAAAATGCTATCTCCGAAAAGTCCAGAAAACTTGTGAACGGAGATTTGCATGTAGCCTTCTACTTTTATAATTTTCTGTCATTTAGGGGGAGAGAATGAACCCTTGCATGAAAAATATCAATAAATTATGGTAGAAATGGAATGGATCATACACATTGCCTCACACTAGTGAATGCAATGTAAGAAGTACTAGAAGTAAGAAGTACCTGAAGTACCCAATAACTAGAAGTTATACTGCCTAATTCTTTTTGTGATCTGAAAAGCATGACTAAGTTGCATTACCTGAATGTAATGCACTGGAGAGAGTGAAATACCAAAAAAAGAAAAGGTATCCCTCATCTCGTCCAGAGGCCTCGAACAAAAATAATTAGACGAGAATTCTGATTCTTCATGCCCCTAAGTAACCGGAGACGTCTGGTAAAAATAGGGCATATGAGCTTAACATACTTGATCATGAAAACTATCCTACAGAATGAAGAGAAACCAGTTGAGACCTAGCAATGATATGAAACCTGAGAAATAGGCATACCAATATGAATCGTTTCATGAAGGAAGAAACCGACGATAAGGTGCGCACCAAAATAGCCGCTGGTACACTAAAGGACCATGCTTCTATGATGGGAAATAAAAGTAAGCAAGATGATGAAGCACCAGAATGTGCAACCCATGATAAAATAACTAGAAGTTATAGAAGTTCGTATGAATCCTATGATATAGCAACTATTAATTATCTGCATTTACTATTTATTGTTGCCATAATCATAAATCTTGACCTTGAGCCTGTATCACTTGTTGAATGTATGAAGAGGTCAGATTAAAAAGATTGTAAGAAGGCAATGACAACTGAATTGTCTGAACAAACTAGAAAAATAGTAAGAGAAAAGCAAGACTTGTTGAATAAAGTTTTCACTCAACTGCCAGGAGTTGATTATAAAATCTATTATCTGATCATGGGCTGAATTACCTTTAGAAATATAATCTTAATGGCAGTCAACTAGTAGTTGAATATCGAAATCAACCAGGAGTTAAAAGAATCAACATGAAGCTAAAAATTGACTTGAAGTCATATTATGTTGAGTAATGAATTGATTGATGTTGTTATTTGCATGGGAGCTTGGATTGGACAATTGTATGAAGGTATATGAAGTATCATGTCTTGAACCAAGATAGAAAGAATAGAAATAGTCTTAGTAGTATTAGTATATTTTCTCTGAAAGAAATGCTGCATTAATAATGAAGATCCCTGAATGCATTATGAATATGGTCTGAATACCATGTGAATAGAGGAAGCAAACTCATTCTTTGAATTTGAGATTGAAATAAAACACTTGGATAGAACCAAGTTATGCATTGGCTTGCAGCCAGATCATGCGACTAATGAATTTTAGTACATCAGTCCACTTACGCTCAGAAAGTATTGTAGAGATTTGGCTTTGAAAAGACATTTCCTTTCAAACCCCCATGGACAGAAGGTCACTGCAAGCAGACCATAAATCCATAAAGATCTAGAGAAGAGGGGGAGAAATCTTGGGACCAGAATTCCTATACTTGAGTGCTGTAGGTACGCTAATGTACCTAGCCTACTACATTAGGCTAGACATTATGCTTACTGTAAACCTATTAGTATGATCTGACTATATTTTCCTAAGTGGTTGAATTGCAGTATCCTAGAAATCGTCATAAAAAGTTCTACATTGACTTCGACGAACCACTCGAAAATAATAGTTTTTGTATGAAGCCTCACCAGAATGTGCATGGTTTAGAAGAAAGGTTCATCACATCCAGCAGTCATGTGGCTTGAATCATGTTAACTCCCCACTATTATCCATGAAGATAATGTAACTTGTGTTGCACAAATACAGTCAGGATATGTGAATAGTAATTTAATGAAGTTCATAAACCCCAAGTTCTTCTATGCTCATGAATTGCATATGACGAATGAACTAAAGGTGATGCACGCCAAGTCATGTTAAAATCTCATAGATTATTTACTAAGTCTCTACTAAAACATCTAGCTCTGAAAGATGTATTCGTTAGACTTAAAGACTTGTGCATTTCAGAGAGAGAAACTTCACATAACATTGACAAGAAGAATTGAATCTTGTCAAGCAGACTAAGTACCCAAATTGATCTTGAAGATCATATAAAATATTTGGGTGAATTGTACTCTTTTTCCCTTGAATGAGTTTTCCTGAAGTTTCTCATATTATGGTTTTTAATGAGGCAATTCATGCAACCAAGACGCCCGCTATGTACTCTTTCTTCCAATTTTTCCCACTGGGTTTTTGGGAGTTTTGATGAGGCATATGCATGTCACGAGAAGTGCCTAAGGGGGAGTGTTAGGAAACCAAATTACTGAAGATTACGGTAACCAAATTCGGTTGTGAGCATGTCTATCTCTTAGAGGTTTTTGCCTATAAATAGAGGGGTCCCCTCCTCATTTGTATACGGTTGAATCTGAGCAATAAAGAGTTCGGTTTTTCCCCTACATATTGTGTTAATTGTTCTTTGTCTCGAAGCTCTGGACTACACATGGTAGCAGAGTTCCTCAACAATAACGAGTATAAATTAAACAACCAACTTCTCGTGATATCCACGGGTTTCAAAACAGATCTGTGTTTACATAAGCAGAATTGAAAACAGAAATAATAGCGGAAGCAAAAACAAGAATAATCGTGTAAACTTTTTGTTAGTGTAATGAATAATTACACGACAGGTTTAATGAGCCTCGAAGGGCTTAGACTTATGCGAGGTGTTTAAGTCTGGTTCAGGCCTCTGATTAGGACAATAACCTTCTATCCAAAAATAAGTGTATAGATTTGAATACTGAGTATTCAATGCCTCTTCTCAACAACAAGAGGGGTTATTTATAGGTATAGCTTGAACAAGATAATACATGATTGTCCCCTATTTACAACCGACTATAACAGTAATGTATAATAAAATACATAGGGATAATAGAGTAAAAGGCTTCGTGTAACGCTGTAAAGTACATATTTTGTCGGAGGAGACAGGGTCCCCGGTTTTGGGCCTTTGCCTCCAAAGATGAGCCAAGGTTTCGTAGCGGTTTTAGCGAAGGTGCTGATGCCGAGGGTGGCTTCGGCTTCCCCATCCAGAGGGTGAGCCCTTCAAACTATGCTTTGACCTCCTGATCAACTTGTGAATACACAAAAGAGCAACCAACATCTCGTGATATCCACGAGTTTCAAAATAAATCTATGCCTAAACATGCTCCGCAAAACCTGATAGAAATCCACGAGTTTACATAAGCATAATAAAAGCAGAAATAATAGCAGAAGCAAAAAACAAGAATAACCGTGTAAACTTGTGAATACACGAAAGAGCAACCAATGTCTCGTGATATCTGTGGGTTTCAAAATAAATCTATGCATAAACATGTTTCGCGAAACCCAATAGGAAATCCATGAGCTTACATAAGCAAAATCAAAAGCAAAAATAGTAGCATAAGTAAAAACAAGAATAACCATATAAACTTGTGAATACCAATGAGTTTGAAACTAAACCACATCTGATCTGACCCTAATTGGATATCTAAAACTATGAACCTATTGCATAGATTTAAACCTAAACCCGTGCGAAGAGCAAAATTATCATCCCTACTTGTTACCACGTACGATTGCATAGTTGTGACAGCATACCTAATAGGACCAAGAACCTGTCCCATCTAGGGATAGCAACAGGGCCCGTTCTCTGATTCCCAATAGGGATTTCCTCTATTAGGGGACAGGGATGGGGGAATCTCATCCCCGCGGTGGGAGAAATAGAGAAAATCCCCTCCCCGTTGGATGAAGCGGAGACAGAAACGTTCCCCCACTCTTCATCCTTGTTCCCCATGAGTATACCGGTTGGGGGAAAATACTTTCACCCTAACAAGGCGATAATAACAAGGACTGCGAAGCCCCCTCCGAATCCCCAAGCCACAGCTTCACCCTAAGTCACCGCAAGGCGCTCCGAAGATCGACGGCGCAGAACCGCTCGTCTTTACAAAGTCCACTCCACCTAGGGGGCTGAGTACCTCTGTTGACACTGGAATATAGACCGGCGCACCATCGGCTAGGAGAGCCAGGCAACAAGAGCCGATGGGCCACCGACGAAGATTTAACAGGCGGAGATAGGCTGCGCACGGCGTGGACTGATACTTCGTTATTAGCTTTTCATTTAGTTAGCCAATAAATAAGTCAGTTAGAATTCGCTGTTATCTGTAGATAATGTGTCCACCCGGCTATAAATATATAAGCCCGGGGTCATTGTAAAAAGACACAATTCAGTCAATCAAACCCTTCGGTGCATCGCCAACTTTAGGCATGTAGCATTAGGGCGATTCCCCACCGGAGTCATGGCTGCATCGGTTGAGTCCGATCTCTGACTTCGACAGGATAGCCTATTAGTAAAATGATTCATGTGTTCATGGCTTTCTCGGTTGAGTCCGATACTGTGATCTGATGGAGTAGGTTTGCTAGTTATCGGTTAAATGCATTATTCATATTCTCATACTATGTCTTATAGATTGGATCTCTGTATTTACCAATCACAGTGGTTTAGCTCATTGTACTAGATTAGATCGTATGTCGATCATCAATGGCACGCTGTCTCGGTTGGGTCCGATCCATGGCGTTGATGGGGTTACATACGAGATGATCTGGCCCGATGTGTTAAAATGACGTTTGTCGGTGTTTTAGCCGATGAATTACCTGTCACTCTGTCAATCGGATTTGTTATGTTCGTTATGCTCTCGGTGACTCGTATTTATGCTGTATCGGTTTAGTTCGAACTATAGAGATTGGTAGCTCAGAGTATCAATATTAAGGCTTGTTGATAGGGTTTATTACGCTTTTAATGATGCATCAAGATTCTCATATGTGTTATCGTTGCCGATGTCGATAGGCTATCGTCGATAGAGTTAGAACATCTCATGTTTGTTTTCTTATCAATTACAGGGTCAAATTGACTGACACGCCTACTGACACCTCTGGGTTATTTAGAACTTGCACTAGAGCTAAGTAGACACTCATAGGCCTTCGAGTGTGAAGACGTAGGAATACCTGTGATTTTTGTGGCAAGACGCTTTCTTGGCACGCCCAGTGGGACAATTTGAGAAACAACAAAATTAATCTTTTTCATCGGCATCATGGCCGAAAAGGAGGTTGAGCAGATCAATAATGATGTTATCCTGGTCACCTTGGAGCTTTTGACTGATGAGCAGCGAGCAGAAGTGCGGCAAACTGTTGTAGATTTTCAAAAACTATGTTTAGAGTCTTTCAGCATAACTCGGCAAGGGGCGATCTAGAAGAATCAACTACCAATCCCATCTCTCCAAGCTGAGTCCAGCAGTCAAAGTCCGCAAAGATTGTTTCAAGATACGGTCAACAAAGTAGTTAGCCATGCGCTGATTAATCAATCTGGCGTATTAGTAAACACTTTTCATGGGTTGATCAAAAAGACGATAGACAGGTCTATCGCCCATGAGTTACCCCAAGGGCTGATCTATTTTCAACAAAGGTCATCGGCACCCGTGATCTTGAGCACACCTCTGCCGATGACAGCCATCCCACCATCAGTGACATACGGGCACATCTTGAGCAGTACCAAGCTTGATACCGCCAGCCCCGATGCTGGCTGGTACTTCACCATAGGTGTACCAACCTTTGACGAGTGCACCTCTACTGGGGTATCATTATGCGGCTTATTATGGGCCTCCACGACAACAAGTGAATTTTGAAGGACCTGTACCCCAAAACAATTATCAGCATCAAGAAAGGGCAGCAACACCGGTGCCGTATTATTTGGCGCCGAAAGAAGATGATTTCTCCTTCAAGATTGCGGGGATTGTGAGGGATCAATTTGGACATAAGCCGAAAGAGCAAAGTTACATATATCGGCATCCACACCCAGATTGGTTTGACAGGGTGCCATTACCGAACAGGTATAGGGTCCTGAATTTCTCAGAGTTCTCCAGTCAAGACAGTACATCGACAGTTGAGCATATTAGCCGTTTCCTCGCACAGTGTGGAGAGGCATCGGCTGAAGAAGCTCTTAGGGTCAGATTCTTTCCATTGTGTCTGTCTGGATCGGCTTTCTCTTGGTTCTCCTCCCTACCACCAAACTCGATCAAGGGATAGGCCGATGTAGAGAAGCAATTTCACAAGTACTTCTTCGTTGGAATCCAGGAGATGAAGCTGATAGACCTGACAGTCATAAAACAGCGCATGGATAAATTGGTACCAGACTACATTCAATGCTTCCGTGATATGAGAAGCCAATGTTATACCCTCAGCCTGACCGATACTCAATTGGCCGAATTGGCATTACAAGGCCTTTTGCCGCTGATCAGGGAGAGGTTTTTATCTCAAGAGTTTGACAGCCTATCGCACTTGGTGCAGAGGGTATCGGCCCATGAAAGCCGATTCCAAGAAATACGTAAAGAGAAGACACAGAAGCGAGTAGCATAGATACAATTTTATTCATCGGATTCAGAGCAAGAAGACTCCGATGGTGATGTCGTCTCGACCGAGTGAGCTAGGTTGAAGAAGACAGTAACTTATCTGTGGATTAAAACCGCTGAGAAGGAGTAGAGGTATAACTTTGACATCAGCAAGGCAGACAAAATCTTTGACTTGTTTCTAAAGGAAAAGCAGATCTAGCTCCCGCCGAATCATGTAATTCTATTAGTGGAAGAATTAAAGAAAAGAAAATATTGTAAGTGGCACAATACTGGATCCCATAGTATAAATGAATGCAAGGTTTTTCGTCAATAGATCCAATCCACCATCGAGCTGGGGACAATAAAGTTTGATGAAGCAACAAAGGCGATAAAGATTGATAGAAACCCCTTCCTAATGAACATGGTGCACATTGGCTCGTCAAACTTTCACGTTGAAAAAAGCCAAACTCAGAGGCATCATTTTAAGGGTCATCAGCGTTATGAAAGGGGACAACGTGCCACACCATATGGGCATGAAGAAAAGACTGATCCACACTGGGAGTGCACCTTTTTCATTTCTGCTGGGAAAATGATATGAGGCTCTCATCAATCAAGAAATGTCCGGAATGCGCCGAAAAGGTTAGTCAAGACGATATCAGTTCTGAGGACCAGCCCCCAAGGAAGAGAGCACCTGCAAAGGACCAGTTAGATTCACCCGAGCAAGGGACTATGGATGATTGGCGCATTCGAACTGAAGACAGATGGCAAGGGGGTCAAAACCCTGTACAATAGACCCGATGGTGCCCAAAGGGTTTAACACGGAGCTAGAAGAGGAGGCTCCAACGTCAGAGGCATCGAGAACAGTTAATAGGAGAATACGAGGAGTATTGGTAGAGCAAACAATGGGTGAGAAAGGACTGGCGCTCGAAGAAAAAAGCCGATACAGAGGACAAGCCGATGGAGGTAAACATGGTTTTTATATTGCCTATAGAGTACAAACTGCCTACATCGGACGGCGAGGAAGAGGAGCAATCGGCTGCACAATTATTGTTACAACTGCAACTAGCAATATTTGAAAAGCCAAAAGAGGATGAGCATCAGTACTTGAGGCCCTTGTATATCAAGGGAAACGTGGACGGAAAGCCGATGTCAAAGATGTTGGTCGATGGAGGGGCTGCAGTTAACATAATGCCTTATTCCACATTCCGCAAGCTCGGTAAGGTGAACGAGGATTTAATAAAGACCAATATGGTGTTAAAAGACTTTGGTGGTAATTTATCAGACACCAAAGGAGCTTTGAACGTTGAGCTCACGGTCAGAAGCAAAACACACCCGACCAAATTTTTTGTGATTAATGGTAAAGGTTCGTATAGCCTCTTGCTGAGAAGAGACTGGAATCACGCCAATTGTTGTGTTCCCTCTACAACGCACCATAATTTAATGCAGTGGCAAGGTGATCAAGTTAAAGTTATCCATGCTGACAGATCTGTTGCCGTATCTACAGCCGATACACCTGACTTTGAGAACATGGATTGCCTTTCTGGATGAGTTTGGGAAGGGGATTTTTTAAGGGTGTAGGATCTTGGCCTCTAGCTGATCAGCGAGTTGATTCTAGGCCAGGATCCGTGTCTAGAGAGATAGATGATGAAGAAGGTAAGCTAGGAAAAGGGTTTACGTTGGCCGATGAATTAGAGAATGTAGACATCAGACCTGGAGATAGGCCAAGGCCGACGTATATTAGTGCCCAATTACCTTCTCCTATAAAATACAAATTGGTTGCATTATTGAAAGAGTTTTAGGATTATTTTGCTTAGAAATACCACGAAATGCCTGGATTAAGCCGATCGATTATAGAACATTGGCTCCCAATAAAAAAAGATTTTGGTTAGTAAAGCAAGGTCAAAGAACATTTAAACCATAGATCTATCCTCATATAAAACCCAAAATCACAAGACTATATGAAGCAAATTTTATAAGACCATGCCGATACGTGGAGTGGGTATTAAATATAGTCCTGGTATGAAAAAAATGGTCAATTAAGAGTATACGTAGACTTCAGGGACCTAAACAAAGCCACACCCAAGGACGAGTACCCGATGCCGATAGCAGATCTACTAGTCGATGTAGCTTTAAGACATATGATTATCAATTTTATGGATAGGAATGCTGGATATAATCAAATATTCATAGCAGAGCAAGACATCCCAAAGACCGTATTCAGGTGTCCCGGAGCCATCGGCTTATTCAAGTGGGTTGTCATGACTTTTGAGGAGTCATGGTAGACACCATGAGGATGATGTGTGCTTATCAACCGGGAAGAAGATGAAGTGATGAGAAGATGGAAGATGAAGAGGAGATGGAATTCGACCGTGACGGAGCTTGCACGCAACTCAGGTACACGGACGGGTGTCGGCCGGACAGAGGGGTCGCGGAGGCGTACCGGTCCAATCCGGGTGCGTGAAGCTGAAGCGGCGAGAAGGAGGTGTGATCCGGTGTGGTGCCGATCGGTGCGACCCAGGTACACGGGGGTCCGACCACAGGGCTGAAGAGCCGCTGGGTCGGACTGGCCCAATCCGGGTGCACGGTGCGGGGGCACTGGACGCTTTGACGACTTCGGCTTAAAACCGTCAAAACTAACGAAAAGTGTAATTTCCGTCAAAATTTAGCGGTGTCGTGACGGCCAAGTTGAATCGCGATACCGAATAAATTTGCGTCTGTAATTTTACCTTTTTGCCCCTCGGGCTAGTACTTTAGGAATACTCTAGATTAGGGGTATTTTGGTCTTTTGGCTTGGCCCATGGGGCTATAAATACCAGCCATGTATTAAGACAGCTTGAGGTTTTGAAATTAAAATCCAGATTTTTGTTCTCTTGATGCAGCCTCCCACCAACTCCCTCTTCCTTCCTCTAGAAGCCTCCAAAGAAACCAGAAAAATTTTCCTTCGAGAAATCCTAGCCGGATCTGAGTTATGCCCTAGCCGACGGTGAGTTCGTTTCATTTCTTCTGCGTTTTGATCTTCTTCGTCGGCTGGTGTTTTTTTTATTCCGGCGTGGCAGGCGCTCTGTCTCGTGCACAGGCTCTAGCTTCTATCTCCTGTATAGGCCGTGTGCTGTATCCTGGTGCCTAAAAATATCGCTGTGCAGCTAATCTAAAAGTCACATCAATAGACCACTGCTTTGCTGTTTTTTTTCTATCGCAGTTTTTTTTGTTGTTTTCTCTGTTCAGTATCACGGCTGTGAAGCACTGCTCGATCACATCAAGTTCAACAGAGTATATTTCAGCATTTTTCTTGTTTCTGTTCTGCGCACGGACACAGTCGTGTGTCCCCGTTTTTCTTTCTCCTTTGATCTGACAAGCTGTAGGACTTCTTATCTTGTCATTCTGAAGTTGCTCAGTCAAATATTTTTTCCGCGTGAGGCAGAATGAAAACCCAAGCAACTGTGCTGTTTATTTTGTCTCATTTGTTTGTTTATTACATGATGTTCATCTGCTTCCAAGTACTGCTCTCCTAGTAAACTCCACATCGCTGTTTGGAAGCAGCTCTTGGTTCAAGGGAGTAGCTATGAGAACTATGGATCTTATGTGATAAAATTATTTTTGCAGTTTTCTGTTTCTTTCTGACGGAATTTTTTTTCTGTCTGTGTACACAGTTTTATTTTCAGTTAAGCTGCCAAGTTCAGACTGTTCAGTCCTGTTTTTGCACATCTAGTCTGCAGCAGGGATCCTACCGTGTAGCCCTCAGTGCTATCCATTCTAGGGTCTTGTGTTGTCGCATCAGGAAGGCTTGAAGAGTTTTGTTTCTCTTTTGTTTCAAGATCACGGCAGCAGCTCAGTTCTAGTAAACCAAATTAATTTGTTCCTTTTTATATGCAAGGACCAGTCCATGCTGCTACAAATTTCCTGTTGCTTTTATTTTGATTTTGCATACAGGTGTTTGCTTGACAACATGAGGTAAAGCTCAGATATTAACAGAACATTTAATCCTGCATCATTTTTTTTGTTTGCACCGTTTTTTTTTCTTCTTGTCGCTGAACCAAGAAAGCCTTTTGTTCTTATCAGTCGGCAGGAGGAGATTTGTTAATCTCTGTGCACTTCAGTCCGTTCTGCTCATATCCCCAATGAGCACACATTAAAACTTTGGTAGGAGTATGTTTTTCTGTTTA
>KE371427.1:0-18709 GCA_000418225.1 Zizania latifolia | reverse complement strand
CAACGATAAGAATTTTTTACCATAGCTATCTTTCACATAAAAAACTGTTGCTTCCTAATTCAGGAGTTGTTTGAATTATTCTCAATTGCAGTCGAACAGACTGAACAGTACATAACGCTACAACATGTACTTATAGCTGTCTTTTCGTAAGTTGTTTGAATTTCCTTACTTACTTGACAGTCACCTATCGATAATTAATGAAATTTAGTTTTGCTATCCATACGTTGTTTGAAATTTACTATCTCTTGTTGCTTTTATAAGTCATTTTAGTCTTTTTTTACTTTTTTATAAATATAAGTCTTTTAGAACTCCTATATACTTTTTGCATCTTTTTTCTATATTTACTTTTGTCAGATAAATGTTATTCTCTTACTAATAAAGAACAGATTCTACATCTCAATAAATGATGAACAACAAAGTTACTTAAATTATTTTCTTAATTTTTGTGCACAAGTCTAAAAACAACTTGAGGAGTCTTCTAAGGTCTAGTGGCTAGCACCACAGGTGGTGGGCTAGCTTACTTAGGTTCGACTCTCGTCTCTCTTTCAAATATCTGGGAGCTGCCTCTCCTCTCAGCTTAAAAAAAAGTCCAAAAGCAACTTACAAAAAGTAATCAGAGTGAGTAGAACATAACTTCGCAATATGGACTGAAGAACCTGAGATGAGATAGCGTCAGGATGCTACTGTTCAGCTGTTCTTGCAACTTAACGAGGGATCATCAGAAAAAGAAAACTTAATCCGGAATTACAGTCCATGAATGGACGGACAGTCCCATAAACATTTTGCTGTATGGCAACTTTACAGTTCGATCTCTACGTTGAAAAAAGAAAAGGAACTTTTTACAGATCGATGACCTGTAGATGCGTGATGGAAAGAACTGATTTTATCTTGGCTGAGTTCCTGTGATTTCTGACCTCTTATCACTCTCAGCTGTTTGGAGTATGCAGTTGACCCTGACTCTTGATGAGCTGACAGTGCCTCATGACAATGAACATCTGCCTCATTAGCCAATCGATTGTTTTGATGCATGGTATCCTTTGTAGCCTGTGCCAATAGAGCTTATAAATTCTGAAAGCCCTTAAGTTAGATCAAATGCATTCATTACACTTTCTATAATTCTATATAAAAGATTCAATTTGCTTAAGTTTTATAGCACACGTTAAGTTTTTAATCACACAAAATATCTAATCTATTTGACTCTTCATTTTCTAATTATCATGGCAAGACTACTGTAGCTATGAGATATTCTCTAATCTCATCTTGCACATGTTTAGAGTTTAGAAATGAGCTTCAGAATTTTTCTGAAATTTCTGGGCTTCCTTGCGCGAGACACTGAGATTTCTTCTCGTGATTGCCGTAAAATCCTTCAAATTTTCGAAAAACTTTTCCCTTTCTTTTTTTAAAAAAAAGAGTCACCGTTTTGTACATTGATCCTGGTACGAAACTATCAAGAGGTCCTGCTTAAGATCAGGTCACTGTTACTCGTATTATTTTTTTACCCATTCTGGCAAATTCCGTACATTATCAGGCTACGTACGTGTCACGTGTGGATGGCAAAATTCCAGTTCGGTGACGCGTGACGTGGCCCTGCTATCACTGCATTGGATGGCCACCATTAGCTACCTCTCCTCTGCTTCTCTCCCTCTTGTCCCCATGGCTACGTGTGCTCTCTGTTCCTCACCACAAAAAACGAGCTTTTTCCCCGCCTAAATCGAGGGCTGACCGGCTGAGAGGACGCACAGATCAGTGGAACACTGGTGCGAACCTGCCACTCGGGACGCGGAGGCGGAGGGGATCCTGAATCCGAGGCCCTGCCAAAGAATCCGTCGGAAAGGTGAGTTTTTTCCCCCGCCCGCCGTGCCCCGCGTCGTCGATTCTGTCGGCGCCGGCGCCGGCAGTGGTCGATTAGCCGTCAGGCAGCTCGGAATCTTGTCCGTTTCAGTTTTGTTGGTTGATTCTTTCGTATGAGTGCCATGCCGCCGGCCAGCCTCGCCGCCTCCCCGGCAGTGGCCGGCTAGTCCCTATCACCGATCCGTTGCTTCCATCTCCATTGAGTCCGCCTGCTCGCAATCCTCCTGTCGCCCGCACAAATTAAGGATTCGAGGGTGCAAATTGGGAATGGGGAATCAAGGGAAATCACAGAGAGCTCGGGGAGTAATTTGACAGTACCCTGGTTTTGTCCTATGTTGAATTTTGGGAAGTAGGGCTGTAGTGGTGTTTATGGATTGAAGTGTGATGATGATTGATGCAGCTTGCTGCTTGTGCAGATACGCTTACGGCCCCTTGAGCATGGAGCTCTGCACAGCTTCTGTATCAGGTTCAGCACAGTGGTCTCATATACCAACACTTGACCGTCGAGTGCGACGCCATGGATATGCGAGCTCAAGTTCCTGGGTTTCTCAAAGGAGAAGGCAAGCATCACTCTATGTCATGAATGCTGCGTCAACTGGTGCCCTGCCCTCATCAAAGAACATAACCCAACTTCCTCGAACAAACGGCATATCCAGCAACAAGCCCAGCAGTGCACTGGAGCAACTTGATATAGAGCGTGGTGTTTGTATCCCTTTTCGGAAGTACACTCCAGAAATGGTTTGATCACTTCAGATGGTTGGTTAGATTTTACAGGATTGGTTTGCTGAAAGCTGTTGTAACTATGCTCATTTCTGCATTGCTAGGTCAGGAATAAAGTCTTGGGATCAAGAGGTTCTGTACTGTCCCTCGCTAGTCGAGGAGTGGAGATAATTTGGAAACTTGGCCTTTACTGGTCAGCTCTAATGTATGACTTTTTGGTTGGACGTGATGAAGAGATTGTTCCATTCCGTGCTCGCCAGCTCCGCAATCTTCTATGCGATTTGGGCCCATCATTCATAAAAGCAGGACAGGTTATATTCTTTCTGATAAATCATTAGATCTCGCAGCGGAATAAGGCTTCAAAGCTGTCTGCTGCTATCCCTTGTATAATATGGTCCTTATTTGTTTGATTCCATTTTTATTAGGTTTTAGCCAACAGGCCTGATATAATTCGAGAGGATTATATGAATGAGCTCTGCATATTGCAAGATGATGTTCCTCCATTTCCTAACCAGGTACATTGTTACAACAGAAGTTCCTTGCAAATAGTTATGGATGATTATACACATTAGGGTAGTGTGGATGCAATCAGGATGATTAACTTTTCCTGTTGATCGACTTGGCAGGTAGCTTTTTCCATAATTGAGGAGGAACTTGGACAACCACTAGAGAGATTGTTCAGCAAAATTTCATCACGGACAATAGCAGCTGCGAGCTTGGGCCAAGTTTACCGTGCCACACTTAGAGAAACTGGCGAGGATGTTGCCATTAAGGTTCCCATTTGCTTCATTTTCTTTTATTAGTTTACTACTTTACTTTGTTTCTTGAGAGTTTAGACACTCAAAAACTACTATGGCATATTTTTTTTTACCATGGTCCTCTGTCATGGTCTCATGGATGCGTATAAATATATTCTCTCACCCTGATGAAATTTATGCCCATTTTACACCTTGTGACCAATGATGTATAATATTCTCCAGTAGAATGTCCAGTTGTTGACTCTACCCATATCTTGTGCAGTGGCAGTATATGACATTATTAATTTATATTCTTATAATCATGCATAATATAACACATATCTTGTGCTTATCACATTGATTATGGTGATTCAAAATAACAGGTACAGAGACCAGGAATTGAGCCAATCATATATCGAGATCTTTTCCTGTTCCGCACTCTCGCTTCCTTCTTGAATGGCATTAGCCTTCAAAAACTAGGCTGCAATGCAGAGCTTATTGTGGATGAATTCGGTGAAAAACTTTTAGAAGAACTTGATTACACTCTTGTAAGTATCTTTTGCCTTTTTATTGGTGTTATCATGTTACTGATATAATGAATTAGCTATTGTGCCCTTTTTTTGGTGAGTAGATATCACAATCTTATATGTGTTGTCAACATAATGGTGTCCATTTTCTTTTGATGGAAAGATAGTAGGGGATAGCTCTACTGTTTAAACATAAACCATTAATGTCTTCATTTCATTGACAAAGTTGTTATCTTTCCTGGCTTATTTTGACATTGGTTAGAAGGCTGATGAGTTCTATTTTATCTACAATGCTTTAGGAAGCTACAAACATTGAGGACTTCTTAGAAAATTTTAAGGATGATCCAACTGTCAAGATCCCTCAAGTATATAAGCAGTTTTCAGGTTCCCGTGTTTTAGTAATGGAATGGATAGATGGAATCAGATGCACTGACCCACAGGTTTGTATCATTATTTGTAACATTTTTTGTTTATCAAATATGAAATAGTTTCTTGTAATTTTTGTCTGTGTTTTTGAGTCCAGAAGTTTATTTATACAGGCTATAAAAGAAGCAGGCATTGATGTGGAAGGCTTTCTTACAGTTGGAGTGAGTGCAGCATTGCGTCAGTTGCTTGAATTTGGCCTTTTCCATGGGGACCCACATCCTGGAAATATCTTTGCAATGCGTGATGGTCGTATTGCTTATGTTGACTTTGGCAATGTGGCTGTCCTTAGTCAGGTATTTGATATTTCTTTTTAGCTGTGGTAAAATTCATCTTTGCATTCCAGTTGATCAGATTAGTATTATTGTTGTTCCGTGCAAAAAAAGAGATTAGTATGGTTGTTTTCTGTCTATACTCAATATGATTAATAATATCTTATTCATGCATACTTCTTATAATTCTTTATTAGGAAAAATGTACATTGGCTGGTTATAGTTCTGCAATTTGTTAAAATTGCATAAGTATATCTTATCAAGAAATGATAATGTGAACGCATCCTTGCATTGTCATATTATAAGAAAGAGAAATTGGCTAACATGTTGTTCTGATACTTTTCCTATATGCAGCAAAACAAACAAATCCTAATTGATGCTGTTGTTCATGCTGTAAACGAAGACTACGCTGAAATGGCAAATGACTTCACTAGGCTTGGCTTTCTTGCTAGTGGAACAGATGTATCTCCAATTGTCCCAGCTCTGGAGGCCATCTGGCAAAACTCATCTGGGAAAGGCTTATCAGACTTCAATTTCCGGAGTGTAACTGGTAAGGCTGCTTTTCTTCACATTTTATCTATTGCTGAGAACTGGAGGTGTGCTTGCTTTGTTCTTCATGTTCTATATCAGCATATTTTCTCATTGTGTGATTAAGTTACATTGCTGTTGAAGTGGAAGTTATTGGTCATGATTTCATGGACATTATTTTGAAGGCATCCCTTGTGGTTCCCACTCTTGTTAGGAAGTTTTGTTGATTATTTTTCTTCAATCAATTATGAATACTTAGTATAACACTGCATTCTATGTTCAGATATACCTCACTTTCTCATGTATAATGAAAACCAAAATTACAGGGAAGTTTAATCAGCTCGTGTACAATTACCCTATCCGCATCCCAGAAAGGTTTTCGTTGGTTATTCGTTCTTTGCTGACACAAGAAGGGATTTGCTTCACTCTGCAGCCCGATTTTAAGTTTCTTGAGGTGCAGCGTGCTACCCTTCTCAGCTCTCAAGAAAAGAACATATATTCACTTTTTTATTTACACCCTTTACTGTCTGTTGCTTTCATATTCAGGTTGCATATCCATATGTAGCAAAGCGTCTCTTAACAGATCCAAACCCTGCTCTCCGTGAACGACTGATACAGGTAACCAGTGATGTGAATACTACAAGGCTATGGACCATTGCTAGTTTCTACCATATTGTGAAATAAAGCATCAATGCAGAAAAAAATCCCTCAAGTTTATTCTGTCAAAATACGGGAAAGAAGTGACATATTTGGATAATTATACCAAGTTAGCAGCTAATGGTTGAAAAATTTGTTGTGTGCCGTCATTTATGGCACTTTTTTATTTTACCACTATCTCATCATCATTTTTGTCCTATGAAGGTATTATTCAAAGATGGTCTGTTCCAATGGAAACGACTGGAAAACCTTATAGTTCTTGCCAAGGAAAACGTGTCCAAAATGAGCAGCAATCCTGCACTCAAAAAGAATACCACGTGAGTATTGGAACCATTGGTTCAATAAAGCTGTAAATCTTCTTCCTAGAAGTGTTCTGATCCTGTGAACTACCAGGCAAACTGTGAGAAGTCGACAAATGGAGAAGAAATTAGATCTCACCGACACAATAAAAGATGGAGCACGGCTGTTCCTTATAGATGCTGGGATCAGGAGACAACTTATTATGGCTTTCACGGAGGACTCTAAGTTGCATGTAGAAGAGGTACTCTACATGGATTGTTTGATGTTCATGCAAGTTGGGCAAGCACCTAGGAATATAGAAGATACATTTTTCAATGGATTACTATAATTCATTCCTCTCTTTTGCAGCTTGTTGATGTATACAGACTGGTCGAAGATCAAATTGATATACCATCAGTTGCTCTCGATGTTCTCCAAGGTAAGAGCCGAGAACCTCTGCTTGATCTTATCGTTAATTGGAAATGTCTCCTGCATTTTTCATTACTAGTCATATGCTCGTGCTTTGCAACGGATATCTAAATTTTGCATGGAGAAGGATTTTTAGGGAGTTAGTTACCAATTATGTTCTTTCCAATTAACCTCATGTTTTTTGGGGCACGTGAAAGAGAAAAAAACAAACCTACTAAACTTCTGTCATTCAGTTATTTTGGGAAAGGTGGTTTTTCTTCTCAGAAGAAAAAATCCCCTTGTGTAGTAGTAGAGAGTAGAGACTGTTAGGTACAGTTTTACATATCCTCTATTGATATCAAAACCCTTTGAAAATAGAGCCATGTTGCCACTGCGGTTCTCTTTTGTCAGTTTTGGACAGTTACCTCAATTTTCTAGGTTTCCCGGCACCATCACTTCACATGTTTTTCATACAAATTTCACATATCCTCTATTGAACCTTCAAAAATAACCTTTTTACCCGTTGCGGTTCTGTTTTGCCACTTTCAGATAGTTATATCAATTTCCTGCGGTTTCTGGGTGTCATCCATGGTTGCACTTGTAAATAAAGAGCAAACCTTACTACTTTGATTTGGTCGCTATTATTTCTATTTTCTACTGTGATTTGACTTTGCACTTATGTGGGGAAGAGGATTTTGTTTTGAGATATGCATTAACCTTTCAATTCTGTGCAGATTTACCATCCGTCGCGCGTGATTTCATGCTTTCTTGGAGCGATTCCGTCCTGTCAGATCGGCAATACTGATCTCAAGCTAACAGTTAGGGCAGCAAGCAGGGTGAAGTCGTCAGTACCTGCAAGACCCATTCTTGCTCGAGTTAACCTACATTGAAAATAGATAGATAGACAATGCTTTACTCTTTGATGTACACATTTTGTTTTACTATCCTTCCTTTTTTATGTACAACCATTGTGTAGCAAAACCTAGCATCTGCAGTTTTCTATATTTTCGACAGCGGAAAAGGAGATATGCCATCTGTATAGTGGAAAAGGAGCTTGTATTCTGTGAGACAGAATAGGAGGTTTATGTATACATCAAGCAATCATATTCATACACAATAAGATCAGCTATATGTTTTGCATGGTTCTTGGGCCTTCCCAAATTGTGTTTTGATTCAGGAATATTGGATGCATGTAACTATATGTTATAACCATTATCATCTTAAATATAGAATAATAACATCCGGGGATTTACTTTTATTTTGCGCTTTAAAAATCTGGTTTTTTTTTCAGTTTTTAGATTTTTAGCTGGGGAGAAAATCCTATACAAACCCCACTGGTAGAGTGAAAATATGTGAGGTTTCACTGCCATTTATATTTTATCCTGCTACTAGTCGAGTGAAGTACGTTCACAATCTCCGTGGCAAGAAGCCAAAACGAACATGTGGATGAGCCATTTCGTGGTGGCGTGCAAAAACAATTTACCCAACACGATTCCTCTTTTTTTTTTCTAGTTTTATGTGGTGGGTATGAGTGAGGAGAATTTGTAGCTCCTTAAAATAGTTTAAATTTAAATTTCTGATTTAATTTGTAAAACTCAAAAGCTGTATAATCTAGAAAATAAACTATTATGTAGAAGTTAGGAAATATAAATTTCTCTATATACTCAATATAGTCAGTAGTTTTTCTTAAAATTTTAAGCTTTCAAAAGAGGCACTAACTGGTTTAAAATTTTTATCTCGTGTTCTGAATTACTGTACTTTTTGTGAATTCCTTTCATAGGCTTGAACCTACTTGTGGGCCAAGGAAATAAAAACTGGCAGGTGGGTCCCACTGGAGGCCCACCTCATCATCTCCACACACACCTCGAAGGCTCACGCTCTCTCCTCCACGACCTCGTAAATAAAAAACCACTCGTGCGCGCGCGCGGTGGCGCAAGCTCCGCTCCTCTCATGGCGGCCTCCACGGTTTCTGCCCCCTTCACGCCGCCGTGCTTCCACCGGAGACGGACGAGAAGCCGGCGGCGAGCGAGTGCGTTACGCGTCATCGTCGCCGCCGCAGCGGGCTCGCCGGACGGTGCCGAGCCGTCCCCGGTGGCGGCGAAGGGAGGGAAGAATAAGACGGTGGACACGAGGATCCACTGGTCCGACCCGGACGAAGGGTGGATCGGCGGGAACGCCAAGAAAGACGGCGCCGACGGCGGCGGCGGCGGCCGGAAGAATGAGCCGTTTGGACGGAGGTTCGCCGACCTCATCAACAACCCATCCGAGTCACACTACCAGTTGAGTGGTCTCCTCCAACGCATGTTTCTTAATTTCCGTTTGGTTATTTTAAGTTAAACTTCACTAACATTAATTAAAAATTAAAAATAGCAAAATTTGTAATATCTAATAAATACCTTATTATGTATATTTTATAGCGAATTTAATAAAACTATTTTTATAAATTTTGTTAAAATTAAATAAGTTTAACTTATAAAAATATCAGAACTTATAATATTCGTAACGGAGCGAATAATTGTTTTTTGCTGAAGTTAAAAAAAGAAGAGACAAAATTTAGTAGAATTTGTTGCTAAAGAAGACTCGACAACTTGAATTGTGAAGAAATTCCAATGAAATACTATATCTGAAATATGGATAGGTTCTTGGGAGTAGAGCCGAAGGCGGACATAGAGGAGATCAAGGCGGCGTACCGGCGGCTGTCGAAGGAGTACCACCCGGACACGACGACGCTGCCGCTGAAGGCGGCGTCGGAGAAGTTCATCCGGCTGCGGGAGGCGTACAACGTGGTGAGCAAGGAGGAGAGCCGGCGGTTTTACGACTGGACGCTGGCGCAGGAGGCGGAGAGCCGCCGGCTGCAGCAGCTGCGGTCGCGGCTCGAGGACCCCTACGAGCTCGACCTCAACAACTACAAGTCCGTCCCCGACATGGTCGACCGTCTCGGCGGCAAGAACTTGAAGCTCAGCGACCAGGCCATGACCGCCCTCACCATCGACATCGGCATCATCATCTTCTGCGTCTGCTGCCTCATCTACGTCGCCTTCTTCAAGGAGCAGTACTAGCTACAGTACTCAACAGCACATGTTCATCACCCCATATATATGTTGCCAAGAACAAGTTCAGGTAATTCCATACTTTACGCTTATACGGTGTGGTACGTATCATCGTGTGCAACTACAAGCTAGGAATCACTCGTTGGCAACAATGTCTGTCAACATCCTATAATTTAATTTGTGCACAAAACTGGACGGCTGCAGGGTGTCTGTGAATGTCTTGATTTTATTAGAACAGAGAGTATGAAAATAAAAAGGGCGAAGTGGGCGCATGTTGTACTCTACTCTCTCCCCTATTCATCAATGTTTAAACAAGAAAGGGAAAAGGTAAAATCCCGTTCTGTCGTTGAAGCTGTTGCACGGGAACTGGGTGTCACATCTTTTTAAGAAGCATCACACTCGATGATCTTGACAACAGAAGAATCACCAATCTTTTCGAAAATGATCAACCTGTCGAAAGGCTTTAGCATACCGACCGAGCGACCATAGTTCACTGCAAGTTTTATCCCATACTCTTCCTTTGTAAGCCCACCAGTTTCAGCCTGTAACAGATGAGTTCGTGCATACGTATTAAGAATCGGTTTTCAAATATAATGTCATGTGATCAGCAAAAAAAAAAAGGGAAAAAAAAAAGAACATATACCTCCTCAGTACTCCCCATCAAAGGGTAGGCACCTCTTACTGAAAAACATTGCCTTGCCTGAAAGTGGTAAAGAAGTGGTAAAATAAGTTTGCATATTCTGTTTCATAATGATCAAAAGATTGTGAAACCCAGAGAATATATCATAGATATACATGCTACTTGCCTGTGTTGTGCCATAAGAACGCCACTCTGTTGGATCAGAGTCCTCACGTGGGAAGACAACTGCCAACACTGGCATTGGCGGCCTATACTTGGCGACTAACCTGCAGACAATGCATGGAGTGAATTAATACTACTTGAATGATGAAGGCTTGAAAAGAGTTAATTGTGGAGCACCTAGCAGCTCTGCCTGAGAAAGTGAACACAAGAATTGCAGCAGCTTTTACTTTGATTGCAGTGCGAACCTACAAGTGAAATGGATTATCACCAGAAATCCTAGATAGAAAGGTTGTATCTGTTCCAGATGAATCGATTGTTTACCGCTGATGATGCCACAGATTCTTCATGAGGCATTGGCTCACCTATATGCCTCACAATTTTCTTGAAGTGAGCAGACTGATTATACACAGACTCAGCCTAGAAGCATTTACCATTGATAAGTCAAGAACATCTGAATATCTGATGGTTCTGTTACACTATTAAAGGTGAAAAAGGAACGTACTTCTGCACATATTCTCCCCACAGTACTCACAGCATCAACTGGATAAGGACCTCGAACTGTCTCCGCCCCAAGCAAAATACCATCAGTCCCTGCCATTTGAGCAGCATAGAAAAAGATTACAAATTTCTCAAGTAGTTGTGATATAATACAGGTTTACAGACCATCTAGAACAGCGTTTGCAACATCAGTTGCCTCTGCACGTGTAGGGCGTAGATTGTCAATCATGCTGTCCACTACTCTAGTGATAATCACAGGTTTGCCAGCAAGATTGCACTTCTGAATAGCTGTTTTTTGGGATATGAACACCTGAAGTATCAAGAGGGGACAGGTTATGGCATGAAGCAGCCCATGAATTCATGATATTTGTGTAAATTATTCACATAGAACAACAATTGGTGCACTATTTTTTATAATATGTATCTGCAGCCTATCAGAGGAAAATGGATCACTTAGACTGTAAATTGATAAGCAGTTGATGGAAAGCTTTTGCACCAGAATGGTGAAGATATTCTTGTAAGTGTGTTTCTGTGTGAATTTACTATTGTTGACAAGGCATCATGGATAGAAATGAATATACACATCTCTGATAGCATGCTAGGGATAAACAGTGTCAAATGGGGGTTTTGAGTAAAACAAATTATTTACATCTTCTGGTGGAAGGTCAATTCCCAGGTCTCCACGTGAAATAATGATGCCATCAGCTTCTTGGAGAATTTCATCAAAATGATCCAAACCCTAGAAAGAAATACATATGCAATTAGTTGCAATATAGCAAGTGAAATGAACTGACAAAAGTACTTTCATAAAAGCATGGATAATAAATAAATAAATACCTCAGTATTTTCAACCTTGGCGTATATCTGTGTGTCCTGAAGGTCATGAGATTGTAAAAAAGTTCTAAGCTGCATGCCAAATATATGCAAGGATCAGCCAGTGTCACACAGCTTTTATTATCTATTTCAAGATCTCAGATGCTTAGATCAAATGCACACATAGCTTATGATGCCCTAGGCCTGTCTCTGCCTCTGGGGCCAACCATGGCAATTCATTAACATTTTCATCATATGATTAACTGAGAGGTGGGTGTGCCGTTAATTATCATCAACGTTCAGTATGTATGTACATACATATGCACCTTCATTTAACCCCAACAGTACAATTGGCTGAGAATTTGCTTCAAAATGCTTCTTGCAAATTGATTTTCATGAGTGCAAATAGTAACATGAAAAACTTTTAATAAATAACTAAAGGAATCACAGAAGGAAATCCAATAAGCGCGTAGATGGTCAACTGAATGAATTCAGATGCAACAGTGGCAGAATCAAGAAAGAAAACTCACCTCCCTGACATCCTCAGCAGAACGGGTATGAGAAAGTGATATAATGTCAACACGGTTACGTAGTCCCCAAGTAGAAATGACCTATTACAAAAAAAATTGTACTTAGAACAATTTTGGGAAATGTATGAATTAATATAACTGTATCAATACAAAATTATGCATCATATCTTGGAAATATGCAATTATGTGTCAAATATGCAACATGAGAAAAAGATACCATAATCTTGAAAGAAATCCTCTTTTACTTGTTTTGGATGTTGACATAATCTATTGGTCTTTAATACACTCTATTAACCCTTATATTTCCAAATTTTAGCAAAAACAATTAAAAGTGTAATTACTTGGAACTACGGAAGTTTTTATGATAAATCTATTTATCAATACCATTTTTATATGACTAAATTAAAAGTGTAATTACTTGGAACTACAGAAGGTATTATGATAAATCTATTTATCAATACCATTTTTATATGACTAGACTATACTTCTGAGTATATTCGTGGTCAAAGATTAAAAGGTTAAGCACAAAGGAAAAGGGGGATTTTTTTGCATGAAGAAAAATTCTAGACATTTGCAATGTTTCTACCTTATAATGAAACAATCAACTTATTGGTTCTTTTTCTGCTGAACAAGTCATAAATTTATCTGGTTGAATGTTGGTAAGCGAAAATTTTCAAAAGAAAAATCAGAGGAAAAAATATGTTCTCGAGAAATTTTGTTGCCTTCAGGCTTCATTTACAAAAAAGTTTCAGACAAAACTATTCTGTCAGCCAAATGTAACATGCCACATTTTTCACAATTTTTTTCTGCAATGAAAATAAACTTCCTGGTAGTAAACCTTACCTCTTTATCATATTCACTCAAAGTGGGCAAACTGATATGGACTTTTGAAACATGCAAAGTGAAAATGGGGCCTGAAAGTGTCGCTGTATTGTTCACAAGACAATCGACATTTTCACCAGAAGTTTCCACAATCTGCAAATTGCAGCATATAAGGATATGTACTGAAAAGTGGCATGAACTTGAAGAATACAGATTTGCACACCTCAAGCCACGACGATGTTGTTTCACTTCCCGTGAAGAGATATTGACCAATAAAAAGAGTATCACCCTTCTTCACAACCTGTATTTACACGAAGGCACAATTCAGCAATACTTTAAGAATTTAGGTTTCTGAAGTAGAAGGAAACAAACTTAATCGTTATTACTGTTATTTTAACTGATACAATCCAAAAGACAAATAGCCTTTAATTCTTGCACAAGTATCTGCGAAAATTATTTTTATGCCAGCATATTTGCACGCAGTCACAAAATCAAAGGAGATCCATCAATAGAAAATCATAGTGATAGAATATTCAATATTGCAACATGTCAAGTATAAACAGTAATGTAATAATTACATCACATCTTAATTTTCCCATACTGTTAACTTACTTTTGCAAGATCACCAAACTTAATTGGCAAGATTTCAGCCGAGGGAGCTTTAGAAAGATCTGGTGTAATCGTGACATGATTTCCAGCTTTCAACTCAATTGGTCCACCAGTTGAATTGTGCACCTGAATTTCTGGACCCACCGTATCCAGCATTACCTATATTTAATGTAATAAAATGAAATTAATAGGGTACGCCTCTCAGAACCAATCTTATATTGAGCAAAAGTAGACATTTAAAGGATTGCAGACAAGTACAGCTGTATCACAAAATGCAATATATCCAAAATTAAATAACAAAAAGCATGAATGTTAAAAAATGTGGATTTGTAAATTGTGATCAATCAAAAACTAGGGCATGATGGTAAAAAGACTATCGGATTACCTCAAAACATCTGGTATTAAAGAATTTTATGGCATTCAAACTCAATAATCAGTATGCTAGCTTAGGAACAATTTAATTTAAAAAATCCAACTAGGAAATTAGCATGAACATGGGCAACATAAATCTACAAGCATTAAGTAGCACAATATACATCTCAAATGGACAAAGTTGACCTGATATAGTTTTTCACTGCCAAATCATTTTCAGAAATTCCAGGCGAATATATTGCAAGGAACTAATAAATGGAGTCCCTGGTCTCTACAGAGCTTTCATACCTAACAGAATAAAGTAACTAAGCATGACACAAATTAATTAAATATGACCAGGGGAAAAGCATCTCAAGAAAATGATGCTGTAAGGCGGTACTTACCGAAAAACAACATTTATATACCCAAGCATTTACACATGCCCATTAAAAGATGAAAATGAGTTCACAGATACTAACATATCAAAAGATACACCGCCAACCATTCATGTAACACCGTCAACTTACAGGACAAAGCTTCTTGACATTTTGTGCAGCTTTCCTCAGATTGTCAAGGGCCTCCTGATGATATGTAGCATCCATCCATGAGAAATCAAACCGTGCAACTGCAAAAGGAAACATAAAGATATCATCATCATTTTTTGTAACAAAAGGAAGGGGAAAATCAAAAGCCGGCCCCTTGAGCTAAATCATGATACAAAATGAGAAGCCGTAATCTAACCTGACATCCCAGCAACGAGGCATTCTTCAATAACCTCGACAGAGTGCGACTTGGGCCCAAGGGTCCCAACAATCTTTGTGAGTGATGGGAATACTTTCTGCAGCGCAAACCACAAGGCGTAAGGGTCACATCCATCGTGCTAAAAAAACAGATCAGTGTTCCATCTCAACAATCGCTCGACTCCATTGCAGCAATTGCATCCACGCACTATCCTCCCAATTAGAAATAATTAAAACCGTTTGCGCATGAAAAAAATATAGATAATTTGTTTCACAACATCGTGTGATCTTCTTGTCGCTGCACGCAGCATTAAACCCCAATCCGCCGCTCATTCGTAACCCAAATCATCCGCATTATAACAAAAGGGATCACTCCCATCTCCCCACACCCCAATCGGATCGAACATCGAACCAACCAAACCAAAACACACACACACGATCCACCACAACCCAGATGAAAGGGGCTCGAAGCCGCCACACGCACGGCGCAGCATATATCCAGCGCGAGATCGATTACAATGGGGAGAAAAGTTGGGGAGACGATGGGAGGAGGGCGCGTACGGGCTTGACGGGGGTGAGGACGGAGGCGAGGCGGAGGGGCTCGTCGAGGAGCATGTTGGCGCCCTGCATCTCCCTACTCCGGCCGACTAGTCCCGAAGGTTCGGGAAGGATCCGCCTCCTAGGGTTTTGCGCTCCTCCTCGATGCGATCGCCTCCACTCCGAGCGCCCAAATCGAAACGGCGACGAGTCGTGAGGAGGAAGAAAGAAAAAGGAGAGAAGTGAGCGCGCCGCGGCGTCTCGAGTCGAGACTCAACGGTTTGAAGTGACGAAGTCTACCGCCTGGCTCCTGCCCAGGGTCACTGAAATGTGGGCCCCATAGTGGGTCCCGGAATTGTGGGGACCACCAGGAAGGGCCGCGGGATGCGCGGACGGCGATCGATCGGACGGCGGAGGTTTGTTTGGGGTGTGGAAAGGCGCGCGGTGGCACTTTTTCAAGATCAAAATTTTAAAGAGATTTTACGGTTTGGTACATAAATTAGGAATCTTCTTTCTTATTAGTAAAACAGATAAACAGATGTCTTTTTTCCTTTTTCATATGTTACGCACATGTCGTATCATCTTGTACCGTTGTACGTGTTTATTAACTACGCTTGTGATTGGTTAAGCAGCGGCCAATTTTTAAGTTTATAACTGATTTATAAAATTGAACTTTCGTTTCGTTGTTTACGCTTGCGATTCTTGTTTTGCTTCTAGTGATAGGTGTGGTCTTTCTTCCAAGCTTATTAATTCTGTTTCCTTGTTAACAGGAGTGATTGTTATATATGAGTACCGTTTTGTCACTCAAATCATTAATTTACATATCAATTCGGTTTTAATATCAGTTAATACCATCATTCTGTCAATATCAGTCTCATATCACAATATCGGTCATTCTAGTTAAAAACATATATATCAATCAAATTTATATTTTAAATTTTATTTAAGATATGTATTACACAATACTTAAACTAAGATATATGTTATATTGTATTCAAGACATACATTATATTTGAGATATCAACATATTTAAATATATCATATTTAATCATATTGATATATATTTTTTAAATAAAAAATTATATAAAATAAATTTATATTATTTTATTAAATCTCAGAATGGTACGTTGATATCGACCGATACCAAAACATTGCATTGTAAGAGCTCAACTGGAATGATAATAGAATAAAATTAACAAGGGTGCTTTCTTCTCAGGCATTTGGTGTGTTCCTCGCTGTTTGTCTCTCATCTCTCGCATTCAATTTCACTCAATTTCCGCTGGTTGTTTGAATCTGAAATTTTTATTTGATGTCGCTGGTTCTGGATTGTAGAGATAATAGTGGCACTGTTATTTGGTACATATTGTTCTTTTATAGATATTGTTCGTTATATGTGCATGGCTTTGTTGATTCTTTCTCTGATTGTCCATGAACACTTGTAATTGGAGTAGACAGTAAGGTTATTAATTTCATTTTGGTTTGGCTCTAAAAAATATTTAGGAACTAGTGAACCGTTTGACGGTTTAATAAAATAATATAAATTTATTTTATGCAATATTCTTAATTAAATTTATATCAATACGATTAAATACGTTTTTAAATAGATTGATATCTCAAATACAATGTATGCCTTGAATATGGCTTAGTTTAAATAATGTCACACATATCTCAAATCAAATTTTAAAATACAATTTTAACCGATATAAACGGTATTAACCGGATTAGCCGGTATTGATTGGTATGAGACCAATATTAACCGGTATGGAAGTCGCCGTGCATCCTTGGAGCCTTACCTCATTGGTCTGTGTGTGTTGTGGTCATAGTGCATTTTAAAAGAAATCATGCATAATTTGATTTCGGAAAAAATTATACTTAACTAGTTGAAGTATTAGAATTGATATATTTAACATTTAAATTATGAAACCAGATATTTATTATTCGAAGTATGAAAATTGTTTTAAAAACCTTATCGAGTAGTTTTGTACGTGATTTTTCTGTCTACACGTTAACATGGGTGATATATACATAAATAATACTCAGATGTTGGATGGATATCAGGAACTTAGTCATCGACTCAAAGATCTTCCGACCCTCATGGCTGCAACTGGACAGAGACTGTGATCTGCTTCACTCCTTGTCTCCTTGAGACAAAATCTTGTAAACCCTCATGGAATGCTCCCCTTGTCATGAAAACCATAGCACTTTATCATTGTAGCCCCGCTGCCAGGTGGCGGCCAAAGACCTCCGCGAGCGGCGAGGAGCACGTTGTACGCGTGCATGAACGGCGACCGCATTCCGTCGAACACCGCGCGTGCGCGCTCCCGCTCGACGCAGCGGCAGTAGAGCAGGACGAGGTCGGTCTCCAGGGTAGCGTCGGGAAGCCAACCGCCCACCACCGCTCGCGCGTGCGCCTGCGCGCCCGGACGGACCGCTCCGGCCGCCGCGCATCGCCGGATGAGCACCGACAAACGTCCGGCGGCGGGCGGCGCCATCTCGACGGCCGCTTCTTCCCACGAAAAAATTGCCTTCTCCCGCCTCCCATCACATGTTCACCTTCCCAAAGCCCACCCGGCCCAACTCGTTCCCGACTAAACAAATATTTGGAGGCCCAGTTATCCTAAATGGGCCGTGCTTCCGGCCTAAGTTAGCTGCTGGTTACTCTCCTACGTGCGAGAGTTTAGTCCCACCTCGACAGTTTAGGCGGATGGAGAGTGGGGAATGACTATAAAAACGCGAGTGGGTGCCACGTCAAGAGCATGATCCTTCAGGCAGTTAAAGGGATGTGATGAGTGGTAAAATCTCGCGAATTTCGATGCGAGAGGGGTGTCCGCCCCACCTAAGCCTGTTACGACAACAGGGCGCTCCAATGATTTACCGGTCTGATCCCGAATGCAAATCTTCCACCATATTTTTGGTTCTTCCGATGAAAGAAAAGTTTTAATTCTCCGTATTATTCTCTGGCTTTGAAATTGATTCATCTCTTTTTGGTTTTTGCATTTTCGTTTCTTTTTTGAGGAAAATTTGCCTTGCTGCTTTTTTGAGGAAAATTTGCCTTGCTGCTTTTTTGAGGAAAATTTGCGTCGCTGTAAGTTAGATCTGGCTTCTTTTATTTTGGCATTTTCGGTTTTTTGGATAGAATTTGCCTTACTGAGAAATGGATTTCCGTCTCAGTGGAGCTTTATCTTTTTAATTTATTGCTGCTGGTAGACTGGAAGAAGCAACGAAAACAGAGCGAAAAGTGTTTGTTCCGAGAAAAAAACAGAAATGAGGAAATTTTTGGAACAGAAATGGATACGAAATCTTTGTTAGAAATAGAGCCGAAAACGGAAGGTAACGAATATTCTGCGTAACAAAAACAAATTTTTTTTGTTTTCATAGGCCCATTCTACAGCCCACAACTGGCCCATGAAATAATATAGCTCATCGGCTAGCTTTTTACACTTTGCAGCAACCATCAGGTATTTAGCCCATCCGGCTGGCCATCCCCATTGCCGGTTCTACACTTTTGCCAATCCACGCTGCCACCTAGTGCTGCTGCGCTGCACGTCGCCACAG
>KE371426.1:27212-37956 GCA_000418225.1 Zizania latifolia | reverse complement strand
CGATCTCATCATCCTTCTGAATCTGGTGAAGCTCCTCTTTTGCCTCCGCCATCCGAAACCTCCTCCTCCTCCTCCTTGCTGCAAAATTCACCAAAAAGAAGAAGGAAAAAAATCAGTCTTTTCAGCTTTGGTGCCCAAGAAACAGCAAGAACCACTGACACATGCTGCACGCCGTGGTTCTTGGCGCCCTCGCCCTCCCCGCCATCACGGTGGTGGTGGAACCAATGGAATACGCGGCGGATCTGGAGGAGGGCGGGGGCGGCGACGCGTGAGGAGGGATAGTGCATGAGGAGCGGGGCGGCGTCGCCGGAGGAGGGCAGAGGCGGCGGCGCGTGAGGAGGGATAGTGCATGAGGAGCGGGGCGGCGTCGCCGGAGGAGGGCAGAGGCGGCGGCGCGTGAGGAGGGGAAGGGGCGGCGGCGCTTGAGGAGGGCAGGGGTGACGCGCCTGTCTGCGGGCTGTGGAGCGAAGCATTTTTTGGATGGCATGTAGGTAATTTTCACTAAACGCAGCTGCGAGAATCTAGGTACCGTAACTTTTTATTTACACTATAAAATTCTATAGAGTCTCGAGAAACTAGATGCTATTAGAAATCTAGAAACTAGATGCTATTTAGGATTATTTAGTAGCTTCTAGTTTTTTAATCAGAAAACTGATTAGAAAGGCGGATCCAAACGGGCACTCTTAGTTTGAATCATACGCACTGACGCACGCACAATGTGCTGGCTGTTGCATCTATATCGATAATAAAATATATTCTCTCATATAATTTGCACGGCCCCAGCAGAAAATACGTAGTAATCACGTGAGAGAGAAAAACACTGCCAGTGCCTCGTCTGTCAACCAGGGACAGGGCCGTACTGTACCGAACTTTTTAATCAATTTAAGAGTTTTGAACGAATCAATTTAATACTTAAAAAATCAATACACAATTTAATTTCTATTTTTTGGACAAACTACCATTTAAGAGTTAAAAAATGTGTCCGTCATTTAAGAGTTAAAAAATGTGTCCGTGATTAGTGGGAGACGGGGTTACTATGAAAATTAGTATTTAAAATTTTTAAATAATTAATTAATAATAGTTAGTCATGAGATGCCACTATTTACTACCATCACTTCGTCCGTCTTTTCTTCAGCTGCGTTCAATGGCGACGAACAATCCGAGCCGTACGTCCACAGGCCCACGTGACACAAGGACAGCCCACGGACGTCGGACAGCCTCGCGGCCGCAAAAGATCCGGATGGGACGGAGCCCACCTCAGGCCGGCCTCTAGCCCGCTACAGCGCGCCCACCAAACCGTCCGGGAGGTGGGGCCGAGGGAGTCATGCGTAGGAGTAAAGACGAATCCAAACCACGTCCGAAAAGGAAAAAAAAACTAAGTTGGCTGTACCACTGCTCTCCCCCTCCAAACTCCCCAACCTCCGCGAGCGAGAGCTTCTTCGCGATGGCAGCGAGATCTCGGCGCGGTTGAGCAAAGCTACTGGCCTCGTCTCCTGCGCGCGTCCCCTAGGTGAGCCCTGTTCCTCGCCTCTTCGTCGGATTTGGGGCCATTGGTTGGCGACCGCGATGGCGTTGCCGGAGATGCGAGGGTTTTGGTTAGCGGCCCGATGCAGCCGGTGGTCGCCTGCACTGAGCGAGAGCCCCAGGAAGCAGCAGCGACGGCTCGTTAAGCCTAGCTGCCTGTGTATTCCACCGTGGCGCGCGGATCCGTCGTCCTCCCCAGTGTCTGCGTATATCACGCCTCGAAATGTAGTTATGGTGGACGTTTTGAGGTTTGGAATGCCGAATTCTACGCTATATAAATGGTTACCAGCGCTTCTGATCTGTCCTTCTTGAGTTTAATGGTTACCTCTTTGAGGATTAAGTCGGTCTACAGGCACTTAAATCTGCAATTCCTTTATCAGCCAATATTTTTCATCAATTTACCACACCGTTGCTTTGATTTCAGCCTTTTGGTATAGGTGATACTATAAATTCCTCACTCGTACTGATTGCATTGTCCATGCAGTTATTCTGTATTTCTGTGCTCAAAACATGGCTCATGTATCGTTCAAATCGAAGGAAGTTGACAGCATGTCCCGCTGGTCGCAGTACCTAAGCACTGAAGAGTCGTCCCCTTCAGCATTGGCAAGCTGGAGGACTATGGGTGCTGATGGTCCTCAAGGTTCTGCAAGTGGCCAGAAACATCTTCAGATGGAGCCAGTGGTCCAACTGTCAAAGGTTGCCGAAGGATTATTGGCCAAAATGTATAGGCTGAACAGCATCTTGGACTATCCAGATCCAAACACACATACATTTTCAGAAGCATTTTGGAAAGCTGGTGTTATGCCAAATTTCCCAAAAATTTGCATTACATTGTCAAAGAAATTTCCTGAACATCCTAACAAGCTGCAGCTTGAAAAAGTAAGAATTTCTTGAACTGCACATAGGCCTTTTTTCCACCTGACTGTATTTAACCTTGTGGTAACTCTGTTTTGCAGGTAGATAAGTTTGCTCTTGATGCTTTGAATGAAAACTCAGAAGGTTACATGCAAAACCTTGAGCAATGGATCATGGTATGTGCCAACCACTAACTGACAAGCTTATTAGTTAATCCTAACCTACATAGGAAAAGGTTAAGCTCTATTGGCTAATCGCTTATGTCTTGCAATCCACTAGATAAATTCTGCTTTTCACATAACCCATCGATGCTCTGACTTGTTAAAAATGGCATTGCATTGAACTAGTTTTCTTTGCTGTATTCTGCACACCTATACCCGAGCACCCCCATACTTTGCATTTGTGAGTTCATGTGAAACATTTTTCAAACACATATTGGCCAGAGATGATACTCATGTTGATTGATCTGGCAAGGGGTAGTAAAAAGCAGAAAATAGGAGGCACAAGAGGTGATATTTCCCTCGACGTGTGCACGAGTTTGTCCCGTGCGAAGCAAGGCTCTGATTGGCCATGATAGGTGGGCGAACCTATCTCCTGTTTATTTCTTGCTTGAACTCCTAGTACATGCTATGCCACCTTTATAGATTCAGGTGCTTCTAAATGAGGAAGATATATTCAGGAATCAGACTCATCTAGATAGAAACTAGGAAATGGGTACTATAAATAGATGGACAGGGAATAGAAAACATATCTTCTAGCCAAATAGGATTTCTCAGCAGCTGCTGCTGCTGCTGCTATGCCTGGTTTGCCGACTTGGCCTTGTTGCATTGTCATCGTCTTGTAAAACTGGTTATGTGTGCTAGTTCTGCCAAATAGTTTATTTTGTGTGCCTTAGGTGTATAATTAACTATGTTGCCCTAAATCTACTTGATCATGAAATCTGTTGGAACCAGGGAAAAAAAGAAAATTTGTCAGTGATTTCCAAATTATTGTAAAACACTAGCGAGATATTGGAATTTGTTACCATAACTGGAATTACAGACTCTACAAAACTACTGGCAAGTATCAGCTTGACGATGGGTGTTTTTCATTCTGTTTCAGTATACTGTGTCCGGAAGCAATTAGCCTTTAATATAATAATAATATAATATAATACTTCATTACACTTTACCTTTATGACAAGGTATACATCTTTTTTCAAATTTTGGTTAATTTTCCTTTGTATTCCATCCCATCAGTTGCTTCTTGATTTGCTGGAATTCCATGAACAAGCTCTGCGACTTATTTTAGATCTGAGCAGCACAGTCATAACATTGCTGGTATGGAAACTAACTCTTGGGTCGAGTAACCAACTACCATTTTTGTATATGTAAATAATGATATTTCTACTTTTTTTTCACAGCCACATCAGAACTCTTTAATTCTTCATGCTTTTATGGACCTCTTTTGCTCTTTTGTGCGAGTTAACCTTTTCTCTGACAAGGTAACCATTTCTTTTTATCTCATACTTTAAAATACTGTAGACTCTACTCAATACCTGGTTGTCATAATCTTTTGTACTAACAAAATATCCTTCCTGAATTTCTGATTTACAGATACCGAGAAAGATGATCCTGCAGGTTTACAACATCTTGCACATCATGATAAAGGGTGGCCGTGATTGTGAGTTTTATCACCGGTAAGGCAGTAAAGGTGCTGTGTTATAGAAAAGTCATGTTCTTTCCACCTGTCAACCTTTAACATGACCATGCATTTTCCCCTAATCAACTTAAACACTTGAGTAACACAGGTACTAATGTATCTGTTGGTGATAAACTGATAACTGATTTTCCCCGAAAGAAAACCAAACACTAGACAGCAAAAATATAGTTCAAATTTCGTAGAGCAGAGCATACTGACTTTTCATGTCTGACACTTCCCTACCTTTTTCATAACTATAAGAATTCAAACATCTTATTTATTAATTCGAAATATCATTAGCTGTGCATGTTTTTAGCATATTAGTTTATAATTGTCAATAGCAACAGCTATCTATTCTCTTGATTTTTAACCGCATCCCTGTGATATCCGTTATCAGGATCAATGACCTCACAGATTCTGTCACACTTACCTGTCAGATTCCTTTAATGGAACTTTTTTGTCAGATGCTTCTTCACTAATTTTGGTGTTTTATTATACACAGATTGGTTCAATTTGTGGACTCCTATGATCCACCAGTCAAGGGATTGCACGAGGATCTAAATTTTGTGAGCCCACGCATTGGAGAGGTGATGCCCTTTTCCTTCTACATTGCAGAAGCAGTAACAAGGATGTGAAACTTCCTGAACTATAACAAAGTGTTCACCCTAAATTTGTGACTGTGCAAGTCTGCTTGCTCTTATCACTCAATGCAATGAGCCTACAACTATGCCTGTGAAAGAGATTGCAGAATATACTCTTAAGAGTCAAAGTCACCTAATGGCGGTATATTGTAATGACAGCTAGTTATATCAAGCTGCACTTTGCTGTGTGGTTCTTCGATGATTTGTACTGCTACTATCAGCACTTGTGGTTGGATTACTAGACCACTTATACAATTTTACTTTTCAACATGAACAGTTCATATTGTTTCACAAACTTGCACCTTTTCAATTAAAAGACACATAACGACAGCTAGTTATATCAAGCTGCACTTTGCTGTGTGGTTCTTGGATGATTTGTACTGCTACTGTCAGCACTTGTGGTTGGATTACTAGACCACTTATACAATTATACTTTTCAACATGAACAGTTCATATTGTTTCACAAACTTGCACCTTTTCAATTAAAAGACACATAATCAAACATCTTTTATTTATTTAAATATTAGATTTAATACTTTATTGAGTTTAATGTGATGGCCACTTTAAAGGCCATAGGGAATAATGAGAATATTGCTTTAGGAGTCAATGTAGTAAATAAGGAATTTTTTTATGTACATCCTTTTTTGTTTAGTTGGTTCTTTGGATGATACTTTCATGTCAACTATGACTTTGATTCCATAGCACATTTTTATGTGTTTTGACCATAATATTTTGTTACTCAGGTCTTGGAGGCTGTTGGCCCGATTATCTTTCTTTCAACTGATACAAAAAAGTTAAGAAATGAAGGGTTCCTCAGTCCATTTCATCCGCGTTATCCTGACATCCTTACGAACTCTGCTCATCCGATGGTTAGTTATTTCACTGATTAGGGATGAACTATAGTCACAGCTTTACATGTAGTTTCATTTTTTACCGGTACTATTATAATAAGAAGTATTAAAATTCGGACTATAGTCATGATTCTGTTTCCTCACAGAGGGCCCAAGATCTGGCTAATGCAACATCATATCGTGAATGGATTCTTCTTGGATATCTTGTTTGTCCGGATGAACTACTTCGAGTGACAAGTATAGATGTTGCAATGGTATGTTGTGTGCTTTTCCTTTGATACTTGTTTCCCTGCAATATATTTAACGCATGTGAACAATACATTTTCTCGGTTCAAGTGAACTTAATAACTGATATGATGTCCTGTGTAGGGGTGGGCAGTCGGTTTTATCGGTTATATCAGTTCGGTTTTTTCGGTTTTTTGAGATCAGGAACCGAACAATGTAGTAAATTTAGCAAAACCGAACCAAGAAAACCGAAAAAATTCGGTTCGGTTTTTTTGGTTTTCGGTTTTTACCGAATAACAGCACAGCGGAATGACCGGGCGGTAGAGCATGGCGACGGTGGCGGATTATGCGATGGTGCCTCGGTGGATGTGCGGAGGAGGACGGCGTCCACGGCGGTGCGACGTGGCAGGACGGGCAGGCGGCCATCGCCACTTCAGCGCGACGGGGGCGAGCAAGCAGCGGTCGGCAGTCGCGTGACCCCTATCGGCGCAACTGTGGCGGTCACCGGATGGGGGCGTGCGGGCGGCGCCGCGGCGGCAGCCGCGTGAACTGCAGCGACGGCGAGCGGACTGGCGACGGTGGCGACGGCGGTAGTGGCGGCGGCTGCATCGTGTCGATTCATGCGGCACTGCAGTTTCCCTAGGTTTGAGCGTTTAGCCTTAGCACTTTAGCAGGCAGGTTCTGCGGTCACTACTTACTAGCAGGCTAAATGGCTGGGCTTTAAAGGCCGATGCAGGCCAATGGCCAGTGCGATCCTCCAGGCCGCAGAGCAGGCTGAATGGCTGGACATTAAACTTCGGTGATTCGGTTAACTCTGTTTTTCAGTAGTAAAAACCGAACCTCAAACCGAACACCGAACTTTCTGAAAATAAAAACCGAAAATTTTAGAAAAAACCGAAAATTTTAGAAAAAACCGAAATTGCATGTTTTTCGGTTCGGTTCGGTTTTCGGTTTTCGGTTATTTTGTGCCCACCCCTAGTCCTGTGGTTATATGCGTGCATTCCTTATGTTCACACATACACTAGCACATGCACCCTCTTGTTTTCTGAGACAACTGTATCTTCTGGTTTGTATCCTGTACTTTATCTGTTGTTGGTGCCTTTCAGGTTGTTCTAAAAGAGAATTTAGTACTCTCCCTGTTCAGAGACGAGGTAAAATTAAATCTCATGTAATGGCCGCTGTTACTGTTGTTTTTGCTGTTTGCTATACTAATTTAGGCTTAATTTTTTATGCAGTACATCTTACTTCATGAGAATTATCAACTCTACGTCCTTCCAAAAGTTTTAGAATCGAAGAGAATGGCTAAATCTGGACGTACTAAGCAAAAGGAAGCTGATCTGGAATACAATGTTGCAAAGCAGGTTGAGAAAATGTTAATGTATGTGCTTCACAACCTCTTCTCCCCTACTTTGATCTCTGACCTAAAATAGCTCGCATGAAAAAGGATCTTGGCCTTTTGAGTGAAATTTGAGCAACTTTCTGTTTCTTTGAATAATTTGTGAAAAGCTTCCAGCGTAGTCTATTTTCTTGGTCTGCTGCAAATACTAAGATCCTCTTTGAAGTTGGGAATTCTTCAATTATTCCCCAAAAATATATTTCCTCCTTCATGCATATTATTCATCCTGCAGAGAAGTACATGAACAAGCATTGGTTTCGGCTGATGTTCTACATCATGAAAGGAGAATTCTTCTCAAGCAGGAAATTGGAAGGATGGTTTTGTTTTTCACAGATCAACCTAGTCTTCTAGCTCCCAATATTCAGGTTTGGTAGAAATTTTCGCATTTTATATACTGTTGCTTTTTTGGGATTGCCATAAACATTCCTGCAATGTCAACCTACCATTTTTCTAATCTTAACATTTCGATGCTACTTTTATGTTAGCCCACTCGTCCTTTCGGTTGTTAACATCTCTGTATCTTATGTTTCTCAAAGAAGTAATAAATATCACTTATTTGGGGATGTGGGAATATAGGATTCATACAGACTTATAAGTAATGCTTTATTAATGAAAGGGGCAAAGGGCTGCATATAATTTCAGCCAAATGCAGGCCAGCTTTCAGTGCCTACTATCTTGCGATTCCAAAATTGCAAGGTACAGATAACATTGGCAAATTCTTGCAGATGGTCTTTTCTGCTCTTGCTCTGGCTCAATGTGAGGTGGTTTGGTACTTCCAACATGTGGGGATTGCATCATCAAAATCTAGTCGAGGGAGAACTGTTGACATTGTTAGTAAACCACTAAATTGGCTCATTGTCTTGGATATCTCCAATCCTGTTTCCTTCCATAGTTCCATTCTGACTTGGTCATAAAACTTTTAGGATGCAGCAGACCCAACTATTGGATTCCTTTTAGATGGAATGGGCAAACTTTGTTGCCTGGTTCGTAAATATATAGCAGGTTTGTCCCGACCTGTTACCTTATTTGAGTTCTCATTCGATTTCTCTTGTATTGTCTAAGCATTGCCATTGTTCATGCATTAAGCTTTATACCTTAGTAATGCCATGTCAGATGAACCTAATGTTTTCTTCTGCTGTACATTCATTTACTTTTAGAGAATGAAAATACACAGAGATATGCCATAACTTGTTGATGCATGACAATGATGCCTAACACATTATTTGCTATGTTTTTTCGCAGCAATAAAAGGTTATGCATTATCATACTTGTCATCTTGTGCTGGAAGAATACGGTTCTTACTTGGTACTCCGGGCATGGTTGCTCTTGACCTAGATGCGACATTGAAGGGCCTGTTCCAGCAAGTTCTTCACAGTCTGGAGAACATACCGAAACCTCAGGGGGAAAATGTCCCTGCTATTACTTGTGACTTAACTGTAAGAGTTTCTCTAACGTCATTTCCTTGTAACTCCAGGTTGAGTAAATGAGCATCTGCACACACATACACCACACACATGCATATTATTTTAATTTTGATTGTTACACAAATTTTTATACTGAGCTGTTTGAGAACATCTTGATTCTTGTAATACAAAAATTCATTATTTCTGAACGTGTACTGTGTCTGTTATATTTTTTTTTCTCCTGAGCTGTTTGAGAACATCCTTTTCCTTGTTGTGAGTACATGATGATAACAGCTACAATTATCTTCTGATTGTTGCGATTTGTACACAAAACTATGGAAGTATGCAAGAAAATATACAATAGTGAAGCAACTAAGTATATTGATTAACTGTGTACATATATATGCTAGTTCTTCATATGATTTACTTTTAGGATTTGATAAATATCATATTCTGATGGTGCAGGATTTGCGGAAGCACTGGCTATCCATCTTGATGATTGTCACATCTTCACGATCATCTATAAATATTAGGCACTTGGAGAAGGCTACTGTGTCTACCGGGAAGGAGGGCTTGGTCTCAGAAGGCAATGCTGCATACAATTGGTCTAGGTGGGAAGATTACTGACTGTTTTTAATTGAACAGTTCAATATCATGACACTGATGCAGTCATTTTTCTGGCTTATGAACTCAGTAATAACCATGATAGTTAATGGAATTGTGCAGAAATGCTATTTTTATAACATGCATCCATCTTCGTGGTGCTTATGCTTTGATAGCACTAGATAAGTATGTTAGATTCTAGAAAATAGAATTTTCTCTCATGTGTTGTTGTTGCCCTTCTCTAGATTATCTATTCTGCATTTTTGGTGAGCACGCACTATTAGACGGAAATTGGAGATCAGAGGATATCTATGAAAATGTGTCACTCTCAGCTTTAATATATATTATGAGTTGCTGGTCGCTTACTCGCTTGAACCAAAGACAGATATTCTTTTCCCAGAATCATGTGCCCCTTTTTTTGAATGAACCCTGGAATCATGTGTCCTCACTGGACTGAACTTTTCTTGCAGATGCGTAGATGAACTCGAGGGCCAGCTTTCCAAACATGGAAGTCTAAAAAAACTTTACTTTTATCATCAGCATCTTACAACGGTGAGTTCAACTTTACTTTTCATGCCGTTCTTTTCTGTCAAGTACTAGCATTTTCTTGGTGTTAACAAGCTCAATTATGTAGGTCTTTTCAGAAACACAATGTTTGGTCCAGAAGGCCGTTTGCAACATTGTTGTGCATGGCTTGGAGCAGCTTGCTGCTTTCCAGAATGTGCTTCTTCAATTATTCCTGAAGAGGTGCATATTTGAACTCTCCTGTCTTTAAGTTTCCGCATTATTTTCATGTAAACAGCATACTGAAGACATGCTTTTGCAAAATGGCTAGCTTTGAGGAATTGCTAATAGGATAAGGTCATGCATCATTGTTGATATTTGCTCGAACAGATAGGCCTTTAACACAACAATAGTTGATTCAAAAGCAAGTTGCCTACACCTCTGAATCATGAAAACTCTGGACCATCATGAAGATTAATAGTTAAGCTGCAAAAACAGTTTTCTCAACCTATGTGAACCTGTTAGACTTAGACGGTTAGTCGGTTAAACCTTGATTGCATGCATATGTTCTCTTGCATCTTGAAAACCTGCATACATCTAGTTCTTTCTTCTGATCTGGAAAAACCTTCTAAACCAACCTTTTACAGTCCCATCAATAATATTTGAGCTCTTAGTCTCTTATAAACACAACTCAGCTATGTCCAACGCACCCCTGTATAGTTAATTTTTAGCAAACTTCACAAAATCAGCCATCTAAACCACCCCCATCTCACCCACTAAATATAGGGAGCCCCTGTCCTAGCTTGCATATTCCCAATCTGTAGGGAGCCCCTATCCTCCAACTACCTCTCCCCAACTGCCATGTGCCCCTCGGAGAGTTGGATATCAATAAAATATATGAAAGTGGAATATAGGGGATGAGATTTAGGGGGCGGGTTGGAGATTCTCTTAGTGCTATGTCTCATCTTTGTTTAAAATATTCATTAGTGAATGCTTGTTTGTTTAACATGTAGGTAAACAAGATTGGCAGAGATTCTATCTCATATGTCGAGTCCCTTATCG
>KE371425.1:19054-36962 GCA_000418225.1 Zizania latifolia | reverse complement strand
GGAGTGTGTATTGCGAAGTGGTTTTGTATCTAGTTCAGGCCTCCGAATATCGGATCATAGCCCTACGTCTAGTGGATTATATGAGATGTGAATTTAATAACCAGTATTCGGTCCCCCTCCCTCTTACAAAGAGGAGGGTATTTATAGGTACAGCATAAATAGGATGTTACCGAATTATCCTCTACTTACAACCGACTATAACAGTGATATACAGTGGATTATATAGGGATAACATGATAAAATACCGTATGAACATTATAAAATACATGTCTTATCAAAAGGGACTGAAGCCCTTGGTTTCGGTCCTTACTCCGAAATGGCTTTAGGGCCTTCGAGGCTGTTTGGCGGAGCGTGGTTCGGAGGCTCCACAGCTCGAGGGGTCTCCAAAGTAATCTTCTAGCCGAAGCTCAGAGGGCCTCGGAGGGAGGCTTCGGCATTCAATGCTTCTTGATCAACTCTTAGCTAACCATAAGTACAGTGGGAGTTATTTCCCCCAACAATCACGTTATCAAAAATAATTTTAAACAGATGTAACATTTGACGATGTTGTTTACAACAGCAATGTTAGGGTAAAATACTCCTACTGTATAAGCAACAACTATCTTAATTTAAAGGACATTCAAAGGTACTCTGAGCAGTATGCCCTCCAAAGGATCTTAAGGCTTCATTCTATAAGCAGGGCTCTCAAAGTCGTCTTCAGGCTTCGAGGCAAAACTTTGTTTCAAGGCTTCTAGGGTCCGAAACCACCTTGAAGGAAAGACCGAAACCAAGGGCCCCATCCCCCCGTTAAGACGTGCATTCAGTGTAAAAAGCCTCGGAGGTTAGGAATGAAGACTTCGTTGTACATATAATGAGTACTTTTAGTATTTATACGGTGTATTACCGTATAACCTTATGTAACTTTATGTGCAGTACTGTTATATATCGGTTGTAAGTAAAGGGTAAAATAGTATTACCCTATTTAACTTCTGCCTATAAATACTGGCCCTTTTACAAGGGGTAGAGGCATCGAGTACTTGATATTCATATCCAGACAATGAATCATTAGACGTAATGTTATTATCCTATTCAGAGGCCTGAACCAGAATATATACACTTCGCATGCATAGTTCTTCGAAGTTATTCGAACCTATGGCTAATTCCTATTACACCAATAACTAAGAAATAACTATATGCAACATCCTTATTGTTATGTTTCAGTTGCTGAAACTCAATGTTTCGTACGTGGGAGTAAAATGTTTTAATTTAAATTTAATTGTGTTTCACTTTATTTATTTTACTGAAATATTTTTTATCAACCGATGAAGTATTATTCACTAAGTGTTGAAATATTGTTCGATTTTAAAAAAAATTAAGACGTCTGGAGGTAGGCTTTCCCTAATTCTAATTGTTATCACAATAAGTAAGATAAATGAGTTGGTTACGGCAACATGACCGTCAGCTGTATAGTGAGAGACTTTATCACCAACTGGTACTGTCGAGCACAGGATGTATCACTGAGATGGGCCGTCAGGTGGAAGTCATTAGAGTCTCTCCAAATAAAAATCATAGAGATTGAAATAATTTAACTTAAAATCAAACACTTGTAATATGAGTGTAATACGAGACGGAGTAAATAAATTCTAACCAGACCATATCACTTGTCAGATGGAAAAGTTGTAAGATGGTTAATTATGGTGTTTTCATCCAATTATTTTTGTTAGGATAGAGAGACAACAGACAAGTATCAAATAGGTCATCCAAGAAACGAGAAAACCCCAAATCGAGAATTTCAATGCAGACATGCATGCACCCTATGGTTCTTATTCAGTCGATCGTTCGACTGGCCTACCAGCGCTGTTCGTAATGGTTGACAAACATCCACGACACCGGCATTATCTAACTACAAATATGTGTACGTGGGCATTCGATAGATGTAGATCGATTCTTAAGATTCATCTCGCAATTTGCACGGTTCATCTCGCAATTTGCATGGCCAGGTATCTTGAGCCTCACAGATCCTAGGGAAAAAATTCTTCTCAGCCGTAAACTATTATTCTCAGATCACTTTTACTAAGCTTCCAGGAAACGAGACAGCACTTGTAGATTCCTCATGGAGGAACGATGCTTGATTCGATCGTGTTGTGTGGTCATCAGACTCGTTGGATACCTGTGCCGTCCATATAAACGGCAAGCACCAATTAAAGTTCAAGTTAATCCACGAGAGAATCAGTAGCCTCATTGCAACATCCATGCTGATCGATTAATTATTTAATTATGCACCAGAAAGAAAAAGAAAAGAAATTGGACAAGAAGGATCCCTTCTATATGTTGCAAAAGAATCTATTCGGCTGCTCTGGACTTTTTAATTTGTTTGTGGGGAATGATGTTTGTTTCACTTGGATGAACCTGACAGATTCGATGCTGACGGAGAGTATGCATATGTGCCCATAACCGTGCATACATATGAAGCCATCTCTCACATTCTCACCATTTTCGTTTTCAGACATCACAGATGCATCTAACTTGATGGGACAAATAAATTCCACATTTTATTCCATACGTGAGACACGGCCTAAACAAGCGCCATAGATTATTTACTGTTGCAATATACTTCCTCTGTCTAAAAATACAAAAGATCCTAGGTTATTAAAAAAAATTTTAAAAAAAGACTACGATGCGTCGACGCCATAATTTAATAAGAGTTATGTGAGAAGTAGAAAGATGGTTGAATGTAAGACAGAGCATGTTCCCACGGTTTGGATCCTCTGACTTTACTCGGTACAGTTAGAGAATCGAGCCCTATACCGTGAATTTGGGATCCTTAATTCCTTATAGCTATCCGATTTGCAATGAATGGATGAGATTATATGCTATAATAAACAGTGTAGCACTATACTCATGTTGATGTGTCGCTCTGCCTTTATTCCTCCAAAGTCAGTCAGAGGATCCATTTCCGTTCCACACCCTCCGACCTACCATCACTAGAATCCATATTATTTAATCCTCTGTTTTAGTGGCATGAACATTGTACCAAGCATATATTACTATAGCAACAACAATTCCCTTTATTACTGTAACGGATCATAAAAAATGGGTGGCGAACTGTTAATAAAATTGACAATATCATACTTAATTCGGGTGGTTTCGATAAAATGTAGCATACATAATGTAATTATTAAAATATCATTTAATATGTTATAAATTTTATAAAAGAGGATCTATTTACGGTACCCGTTACCTCATTGAAAGATAATAGTTAAAATTAATCTGAACCGTTGATTAAGCGTGTTTAAAATAATTAATTAAAAAAGAAAATAGGCTAACCGGCTGTAAATTACCTTGATTATGAAAAGTAATCTGCAGGCATTCGTCCGCATAGAAAGTTTATTGATTATTTTCTCTATTAGTGCATGCAATAATTAAACTGCTAGCATGTGAATTTTTTCTACATGCATCACTGAAGTCTTTTAGAAAGAAATTAATTACTGCATGTATGTGGACCCGCACATATTAAAGAAAGGTTATATGATCTCTTACCTCCCAAAGGTAACACGTCGCTGTCGTTACGTAAGAACAACAGATAACCTCGATGGTTATCTCAGTCTATGAGACAAGAAGTGTTTTTAAACAGGTTCAGACCTCCCGAAGGATAATAACCCTACTCCTCTATATGTAATCTGGGCTTAAGGGCTGAAAATGGCCTTAAGCGTATCAACCAAATGTCTTCAACCAGACTGAAGAAAAATCCTCCTTGTAATAGGCTCCCCTGATCCCTTTATATATGAGAGATATCAGGGGTTACAATTTCTAATTAATGTGCCCCACTAATGACTAATTATGAGGAAAAACAATCAGTTCGTGGCTGATAACTCCAGGCGTTATCAGCTGTATTGATTAGACGATTACTCATCGTGGGGTTTAATGGAGCGGCCTGACATTTGATAGCGACCGTCCGAGTGCCGGCAGTCGGAGGAGTCTCCCGAGTACTGGACTCGGGGAGTCTTCAGATTCTCGACTGCTACCTGGCTGTTTGATAAATCTAACCGTTGGCTGGCCGTCTTTAATGCTATGTCTGTTGACCTCTCCTCCACTCGGTCATCATAAACCCACTCGAGAGGTAACCCGGGGTCATATCCCCGACAGTCACCGATTTTAAATCTAAGTCGTTGAATCGTATAGATTAGACGGTCCACAAAATTTGGGGCACCATGAAATTCTCCTTGTAAAATGATCTTTTAGAGATTTTAGCCATTCCTTTTTCTCATTTTTTTCTCTCAAAATAAATACGGAAAGACCATAATACTCTTGCCTCTTGCCGCTAATATAACAGATCCTTTCTATAAATCAGTTCGAAGCTAGCCTAGGAGCTCGCCAACCAGCATCGGCCTCGCTAGGGAGAAGGACTGCAGGAGTGTCACCGTGTCAACCGAAAACAGAGGATTGCACTAAAACCTTGTTCACTAGCAATGGGCAACTAGTGTCACTGTATCAGCAATTCGTGCGTCTCTACGCCAATCGAACAGCGAATTTGATACCTTTTCAGGTCACTCGATTGTACCAATCCGGTATTCATCTTTATTTATTACTCGGACACAATAAGTCACCTCATGAGTCATGGAGTATCGGCATAAATGCAGTACACAGATGCGCCTGAACTTCTTCAGTTAATTGAGATTTGAGAGCGAGCTAGCCATGGCATGTCCAAGGAAAAAAAATTCAAGAGGAGGAGCAGCAGCAGCAGCTAGGGGAAGGAGGAGCAAGCAGCAGCAGCTAGGGGAAGGTGATGACCAGTGCCACCTCTAGACCAGTAGGAATAAAAACGGATCAGATGCGGACAGATATTAGTGATATCATATCTTTTTTCATATTTTTTTCTGATTCGGATTCGGATACTCCGGATACGGATATGAAAACAGATATTATAGAATACAAATACGGAGTGTATACGAATACGATTACGGATATTGGAACAAGATAAAAAAATATTCTCCAAATTTTCAAGTTTTTGAACTCTAAATCTTTTATAAGATCACCTTTCTATTTAAAATTCTAGTGAAAATGATAGATTTTTTATCTTAAAATATCCTATTTCTAAACAGAAAATCTTTTTCTTTTCTTTTTTTATGTTTTCTCTCTTCTTTTTTCTTTCTTTTTTCTTTTTTCCCTTTCCTCTTTCTTCCCTCTTTCCTCTTTCCTCTTTCTTTCCCTTTCTCCTGCGCAGGTGCGACGCATGCAGAGGCACACAGCAGTGTGAGGCAGTGGTCTGGGTGCGTAGCGGGGCAGGGCGACGGGGCGGGGCACCGGTCGGTGCGGGCGTGCGGTAATGGACAGGCAGAGGCAGGAATGGCTACAGGAGAGAAGGGAGTGAATGAGATGTGCACGCATCCTAAAGCATTAGATCAAAGGTTATAAATAGTTGGGCTGAAGATTACGAATAATTAGGCCTAATGAGCTTTTTTCCAGATAATCAGAATAATATATATCTGGATTATCCGTATCTATCGGATACCATCGATCTCATATCCGTTTCTGTATCTAAAAATAATAATCTGTATCCGAAAAATCCGTATCTGAATAAAAAATTCGAATCCAAATCCGTTTTTCCTGATACAATCGGAAACTATCCGAATCAATTTCACCCCTACTCTGGAGGCACTCCCTGTCCCGGATGAGGTCATCCATCATGTGGAGGATGTGGATAGGATGATCTCCCTCTTCCAATACTCGATGCGCGGGAACTCATCGGACTCCTCGATCTGTGGTGTCGATGGTAAAGAGAGAAGAGGTATTTTAGGCTTTTCGTACGTGTTTTAGGAGGAAAAATAGAAAAAAAGAAATAGATAAAACTCTAAAAGAATATTTTTATAAAATTTGCAATGCATTGAATCGAATTTTAACAATTGTATTCTAGTGGGTAACATTTTATTAAAACCACTTGAATTGAATAATAGTCCGTTGATTATCTTGCGAGTTAGTAATCGTCAGTTTCTAGACCTTCCAGATCATGCTAACCAGTGATCTTCATGTGGCTTGCTATTTGAGGAGCATGTCTTACAACCGATCGATAACTTGGTAAAAAGAGGATGGCCGCATCAAGACGTGGTGCAAGTTGTGTGCCCAAGAGGATGAAACTTGTTAGCATATGTTTTTTGAGTGTGTTTTCACCTCTAATGTTTGGGCTCTCGTGCATGCAAGATTCTCGAGTATCCTCCTATCCAAGGGGATGGCAAACTAGGTAGATTTATTGAAGATAGCAAGTCGTTTGTTGGACTTATTGATAAAGTTACTGGCGTGATGGATTTGGATTTTGGAAAGAGATGAATGCTCGGGTTTTTGACAACCTTTCAATAGAGTCCATCTTCTATTTGAGGCGATTAGGGAGGAATTGTGGGAGTGACAGTTCACTGGTTTTTATAGTAATCAAGAGGTCCAACTTATGACTTTTTCTCAAAGGTAACTGGGCCTGTTTGTTCAGCTTAGAATTATAACAATCTAGCTTATTTTCATAAACTGAAACAAACAGGCCAGTTTATTATACCAATTTATTATAATCTAGAGTGCAGATTATAACAATTCAGTAAACTGGTCCAACCTAGCTTTTTTCTGTAAGCTGGATTGTTATAATCTTAAGCTGAAACAAACAAGCTCTAAGAGTAGTGAGGTTGGTTGTCCTGCTAGGGAACAAAGTACCACGTGTTTAGTGTCTCTCCAGCTTCTTTTTGCTTGTCTTACGTATGTAATCATGTTACCCATGCTTCTCCTCTTCTTAATAATATTTGATCGGCAAACAATCTTTGCTGATGTAGAGAAAAAAAAAGCAATCGTCAGTTTGTTGTCGACGACACTCCGAAATATCAAATAAACCAGTGAAGATCTAGTAAAAGACTATTTGCACTGTCATTGGGATGGGAGGCCTAACGGCAGGTAGACCTTTGCTGTGCCTTCTTTTGTGACTCTTGCCTATGTTCCAGGAGGCGTTGGTGCTCCACCGAAGATCTTGGAGGGCAAACGAATGACCCTATCAATTTGTCATGGAAAGCACTGCCTTTGGAGCATGATTACGATGAGAAAACAGAGAGGACAAAAGGCATAACAGGCTATGTGTAGTAGGAACTAGAAAGGAATCTTTGCCCTGACACAAATCGCCGGCATTCAGATGTCTGCTGGTCTTTCTGTGTTCTTGAGGTGCTTGTAGGCTAGGGTTGGTGTTATGTTACTTTACTCTGTCAATGAAATGAGGCACAACTTCTGCCTATGTATCAATGGGGTCGTTATTGGTGCAGTACCAGCCAATGACATGTATCAGTGCTGGAAGTTAGTTAATCTAGTGATATATCAAAATATTGTTGAAGTTCGAATGTTCAAATTGATAGATGTTTTGAAATTTGTAATGAAAGTTCAACTTTGTCGAGTAGAAAGATTTTTATTGCTAGTTTTATATACGAGCTTCAAAGTAAAAAATTCTTAAAATAACTGTTAAGTATGCATCTCCTGGTATACGCTTAAAAAGTTACTCTTAAACTGTAGAAAACTTGGGAACTCTGACCAAATATCTGCAAAGATTTCCCGTCGAGCCTGACGCGGAAAAAAGGAAGAACAATCATGCTACTGTTTAAAGCGAGCGCTTGCGAGGAACACGTTCCGTCACGGCGGATACTCCTGCCGCCGCACACCTGTAGCCGATTCGGTCGAAAGCCATGCAGCAATTATTCGTTGAATCCATCGATTTCTTGGTGACCTCCAGCTCCAAGTGGACGGCAACATGGCATGCATGAATCTACAACATGATGCATGATCACGCATGGGTATCTCTACAAACTCCCATAGCTAGGATGATCCTACTCATGCGTAGCATCTGCACGGACCGGCCCGACCACATCTTCTTCTCTCTCAAATCCTCTGCGATTAGATCTTATTCTTATGAAAAAAAATACATGCAAGTAAATCTGCTCATGCCTGGTCGATGCACTTTATCGCTGCTGTAAAATTGCATTGGATTGTACTCCTATTCATGCTAAACTGAGACTAATATACAACATGGGTTATAAGATGTTCTCTCGAATCTCGTGTCATTTTTGTTTAGAGTTTAACGCATAGTCTAAAAATTTCTGGGACAGCCCTGTTTCTATTGCAATTTTCTGGGACAGCCATGCTTCTATTGCATTACCACCGAGAGATCAGAGTCAAAATCTTGTGATGTTATTCGATAACGAATGATAATGATTTTACAGTAAGTACCACATCAACAGTAAAAGGGAAATTAGAGGGTTCGTCATATTCCACTTCTCCTACGAGGAGCAGCCGAGTAGGCAGGCAGCAGGTTGCCAAGTCCTGCGATTCTATCTGCAATTCTGCAACCCCTTTCCAGAGGCCGTTTCTTCAACAGTGTCTCTCGTGCAGTAACTGTTCTGCATGTCTGTCGGTCTACTACTCTACTATCCCATTGGCAGCGGTTCTTCTTGCTGACTGTCGCAGTGATTCCTCTAGGGCTCTACTTGGTTTCTCAGATGCCGAGAAGACGCAGATGCTGCATACGTAGTATCCGATAATTACAACATCTCGCGCGCGAGCAACTGGGGTGGCTGCTTGCTCGTGCTGGAAAATTTTTTCTCTGAATATATACAGTTGCCGTAGTGGTGTCGATTCGAGCCGGTATATATTCTACCGCAACCTATGGTGATCTCGCAAGAAAAGGAAAGGTGAGACTTGAGAGAACAAATCTTGGAGTAACAGTGTAACACATGTGCCATCAATTGCTAGTTGTCACTTATCCAAGGCTAAAGCGAAACGTTTCTGAAGCTTTACCCAGTAGAAGTGTATATCTAAAAGTTGAGTAGCTTCAGATTTATCTTCCTTCATTTACTCTTTCACCTTTGGCCTAATAATTTCTGCTTTACACTGGGAGTAGAACTCTGAATCACAACGACCGTTCTTCTGCTGACAGAAGTTCACTTCTCGTCGTGACTGCTTTTTTTCTGTTCGCGCGACAGTTCTGAACACGGCCGTCTCTCTGAATCCGCCAAAAACATAGTTTTCCATCAAAAGGGCTTTGTAATTTGCTGGCTCTTTTGACCATCCCAACGACAAGCAAAGAGCCCAACATGATTTCTATGTGAACGTAATGCCTTTCTTGCACAATGTCTACCCACGTGTTCCCCAATTATATCTCGTTCTTTATAAGGAGCACAATTCTAATCGAACTACAAGAAGCAATCATCCTTATGCATATTTTTAGTTAGAGAAATTTTATAGTTTTTTGAGGTACCAAAAGATAACACAATTGTTAGCGTTAATTTTGGTACCTCCTAAAGACTATAAAATCACTCTTTTAGTTAATGTTCAACGCATATATATATATATATATACACACACACACACACACACATCATTGCCATGTGCCAGGATTTCATGTTTATATAGTCTGCAAAACATATATATATCCTAGGCTAAGCAAAGTAGCCAGCAGAATTGGAGCAACCAATCATTTGTGCAATAACTTATTCCTCTGTTGCGTTATACTGAATGCAACCATTTTTGTTGGAACTCCTAATAGGCTTCCTCCCTTGTTCTGTCAGTTCTCTGTTTAGTCACTGTGTTCACCAAAGTGATCCATTAGCAGAGAAACTTTCTGGCTAATAGTGATTACACCGTTGCGTAAGATCCAACGGGAGTTTCAATTTCAGTTACTCGTTGGAAAGCACAGAGAAGGAATCGCACTTTACTCCCAGGTGTCAGGATCGGTTACTGTGAACAGTCGAGCAAACAGCACGTAACTGAATCTTTCCTGGAAAGTTTACCAGTTTACCACGTTAGAGGAACGGAAAATTGACAAAAGCCTTAGAAGGAGTCCAGGAGAAAGTAGCATTTGCTTGCTCACTTGTGATTGCTGTCACTCAATTGCATGCTGTACTAGTACTATCTTTTTCTACTCCATCTATCCCAAAATATAACTATTTTTACCATTCAAATTTTATCCTAAATATTACAACTTATATAACTTTTCTTCTTAAATCTTCCTATTTTACCCCTATCTGGAGTATTAGTTGCATGTAATACTAATTATTGGAGTACTAGTTGAGGAGTAGTTCGGGCTTTTTTCTTATATCTTAATAAACACGTTAAAATCTAGAAATTGCTATAATTTGGGACGGAGAGAGTATTTGTTTCGGAAAAAAATGAAAAAGGATGGAAGGGAAAAGGACTAGTTACCATTTATCTTCAGATATCCATATTTTTTTAAGAAACATATATAATGTTACTTAAGTGCATGTAAATTCGATGGCCAATTGGCCATGCTTGATTGCTTGTTTTTATCTCCTCAATGGGCGTCAGTCTTTAGATGTTTTCAAGATTATCTTTCTACATGCATGCATAACCTAGCCAAGAAGCTTTGCCAGTGTGCTATGGACTTTAACCATGGCCTTGTATATACTCGCAGAACAAGCACGATTGAGAGCAGGGCAAATCAAATCCTCGAGCTGCCTCTCCACCATGCTTTGCTGCTCCCTCGGCGGATGGAACGGTTCCGTTTTACGCTGCCTGCATCTTGCTCTGTCGCGCCATTGCTAGAGCTAGACAGTATGAGTGCGTGTATCCTCTCACCTTTGATTTCCTTATTGATTATGATTAATTGGTCATGCAAAAGCCAGATACATATTCAGATCCCCGGTCAGAGATTCATCTTTGCATCCCAAAAAAGATTGAATCTTTACGTTCAATCAAGCTGCCACTCGACTGTTGATCGGTGGTGCTCTTCCTTTACCAGCTATAAACTACTAGGAGTAACTACATAGTCATACTCCATCAAGGCATCAACAGAGAGATGAACAGAAAGAGTTGGCCTCTATTGGCTGCTTAACAGGAAGAAAACTCTGCATTCTGCATGTGCAGCTGGCCTCCATTGGCTGCTTTGCGTTCTGAACCTGCAGTACTATCCTGCTAGCTATCTCTACTAGCACTGACGCACATCTCTTCTTGTTACAGGGACAGGCTTTCTAATGCAGCAGGCTATGAGATAACCTACATTGCCTACAAGAACATTTTTTGTAAAGAAAAATAGCTTTGTTTTCAGTGGAGATTACCTCATCACCAATATCGTGGTCCAATTATCTACAGCTGCCGGTCCAACATTACATAGGTAGGCCGAAGCGACAAGCCTAGCAAAGCAAAGGGAGCCGTGCCCGTCAGGCACAAAAGAAGGGTGCATATCGAAAGGGCTCATTGGCTTCTCTGATACCACTTATCATAAAAATAAAATAACTAGTCGTTTCTTTATTTCATTGTCACAGAAAAGATCAATCAACGGTCCGAGACAAAGAGTAGTCGGCTAGTTGTTGTGTTCGCAAGTGTGTAAAGCGTAAGCAGTGCTGAAGCTTGAAATCACTGGAATTAGCCCCCTCTTTGACAGACTTAGTTTATTTATAAACTAACTTAAACTTAATAGATTAAATAAGTTGTTGTCTAAAAAATCTTTAAAAAATTTGTTGTCTTGTTCTAAACTGTTTCTAAAATCTAAGTTTATCATCTGTGTAGTATAATAAAAGTAGTGTATTGCTTCTGAAATTATTTTGCTTGGTGTTTAATTAATAACAAGGGCTTTATTATTGATTAGTTGTAAGTTATGTTTTGACTGCCTATTACTGTAAGGGACCACGATATCATGTCAATTTCTGTCTGATGAGGTCATGTGTTGCATGACAGCATTTTTTTAAAGAATTTGTGTGTTTTTCAAAAAAAAAAGGAGCTTCTGACGACTTGTTTCAAAATCAGAACATTCAGGCAATGCATTGGGGTGAAATGTGCCATGGCAGGACAATACTATCACATTCAGGCAATTCACTTAAACTATAGCTTCCACCTAAATCTCCGATAGATTTTTCTTGCTAACCAAACAAGAGATTAAAATTTTTTTAGAAGCTTAATATTCATGTGTAGATTTTATAACTATTAAATTTTACAATCTAAAGCAATAATCTGATCGTTTGATGAAACTATTTGTTGGTGGAATTGACTCCCGCTGTACTTGAAGATAACCAAGAAGTTGATCAGGAACTACGAAGCCCCCCTTCGAAGAGATTGGGCTCCAGCTTATGGATTCGAAGCCATCTTCAGCCACGATGCCTTCGGACTATGCTTCACCAAACCGCGCTAAAGCCCTAAAACCGCTTCGGAGGTTAGGTCCGAAATTAGAGGCTCTTGTCTCCTCCGACAAGATATGTACTTTACAGTGTTATATAAAATCTTTTATCATGTTATCCCTATGTATTTCACTGTATATTACCGTTATAGTCGATTGTAAATAGGGGGTAATTACGTATTATCCTGTTCAATTGTACCTATAAATACCTCATTTGCTGTTAGGACGGGAGCATCAAATACTGAGTATTCAAATCTATACACATTTTTAAACGTAAGGTTATTATCCTATTTAGAGGCCTGAACTAGACTTAAACACTTCATATAAGCTTGAGTCCTTCGAGGCTCATCGAAATTGTTGCGTAATTAGTAATTATGTCAACACTACTAGAACCTCATCCCAAACAAGATCTAATGCTAAATACCAATCTCTCGTGAAGAAGCACTTTTTACGTGGTGACGGAGCTATGTGTGTTACTGAATCGATCAATGTTCAAATCGTGAGAAATCACTTTTTACGTGGTGGCGAAGAAAATGGGACAGGCAGTTCTTGAACTTGTTACGAAATGTGTACGTGCGTATTCTATGTAATTGGGCAAAAACAGAACTTTCAATGCTCCCCAAGCAATTTTTTAAATAATATTTTTTCTATAAAATTATGTTTTTCTATATAACCGTTCTAGTAAATCATAAAGCTAGGCTCCTATTGACATTTCAATTGTTAATAGGATCCCTGTCGACAAGCATGCCTGTCCATGCCTTTGCCTACACGCCTGCATCCCTGCCCATGCTACTACCTACTCATTATTTGCTGCAACAGCTTCTATCAACTGTTTAATGGTCGAAAAGAGAATTCTTTTTCCTGTCGATTATGGTCGAAAGGAGGCCAACGGTTAAATTCAGATCCTATCAACCGTTTAAATGTTGCATAAAAAATATTATTTTAAAAAAATCCTCGCCGGAACTTACATAGAACCGGTGTCTGCACCAATCCACCGATCATGCCTGCACTCATCTCGCGCTGCTTTCCGGAAAGGTGACAAAGAAAAACAGATCGAGATCGCCACTCCTGTGCGCGGCTGCGCGCGCAGCGTCGTTGGACGGTCGAGCAGGAGTGCAGATCATTGCGCGCACTGCTGCTGCCGCCCTCCGTCAGCGAGCTCGGCTGATCGTTGCAGCTGGTGTCCATCTGGTGGTGGACGATGAACCTAGCTAGACGCCGCGCCGTGCAAAGGACAGAAGAGATCGATGGAGAGGAAGACGCAGACGTCCGCGCGGCAGCGGCATGCAAGGGCGTTGGTGCTGGTGATGATCCGCAATGTTTTGTCACCCTAAGCTTCCGTTTTTTTCTTCTCAAAGACGGATCCACTGTGTTGTTATCAGTCAGCTCAAATACACTTTTCTAATTTGTTAGTGATAGTAGTTTAATCTAACTGGTGAGCTCAATACCTAACTAAAAGTCATAATTGTCAATTGTTAAATTTACGGTGACACTATTAGTCTGAAATCATATATCTGCTCGATTTCTTCTCCTTCAGGAAACAAGTTTCGCTTTGTGCGGATCTGCTCCTTTTTATCCTAGAAAGTGCCTTAAATCGATCCTGCAGATTAGATATCAGCTGGATACGCTTGCTGGCATGGACAGGGCGATTTCAGACGTCTAACTTGGTCGTCTTTACTCTATAATCTGACAAAGCTTTTCTGTAGATGAATGCATTTCAGACGTCTATTCGTGGAAATACAATTTAAATCCTGGCCTCTTTGTATGCAATCCAAATTCAGCGAATGAGTAGGCCAAATTGTATCTGTGATGAAATATACTCCCTCCAGTACGTCAAGAAAGAACCACGTTTGAGACTTGTTTATGGCTAACAAGGAGTAATTAGTTAGTGGTTCTTCTCACAATACTACCTCTATTAGCCTCCTATTAAAAGCTGTACCATAGGATTATTTGTCAAAAATATTGCATACATGCACATGTTTAAGAGGGGCATTAGAGTCCCAAATGACCCTAAATCTTCCCAACCGACTTGTTTTTATGTACTAAATGAGAATCCCCAAACGTCATTCTTTTTACTAGAGGGAGTACAAATTTACGGTGTAACTATTTTCACTTTGAGTTCATTGAATTTTCCCTTGTATTTTTGAGAGCCAAACAACCCAATGTATCAAATTGCCACTTGGATCTGAGGGTTGGTTTTGTTTATAACCAATATAGACCTTACTAAATATTTGGTAAGCCAAAATATGGGCATTGCCAAATTTTTGGCAAAGTTGAAATGTTTGGTTTAATGCCAAAATTTGTTAGAGTTGCTTTGGTGGTTGTTTGGTTTAAGACCAACTAAAGACTGCCCTATGTAAATTACCAATTTTTTGACATTGGCATGAATTGGCACTCCAAAATTTTGCAACAATCCAAATCATAACCAATCTATATTGCCCTTACCAAGATTTTGGCAAGGTTTGTTGGGGGCATCAATCCAAATAAGCCGTGAGTTCTTGTTTCCAACAACGAGCGCCAATAGATGGAACATCCAGCCCAGTCCATTACTAGGGCCCGCATGTAAGCCACCGTAGGGTTCCGGCCTATATATTATGGGCCGCACGTTAGGCTCTCTACTGGGCTGGACTATCTTCTCGTTGGGCTGCGTATCACATGTTTTTTTTTTCAGGTTTCGTCGTCTACGTCTCTACGACACCTTCCACCGGCGAAATCCCGCGCTACGGGGGAGAAGGTGGCCGGCGTCGCCCAACCGCTATGCTCCGCATGCCGCCGGTCCCCGCCACGCTCGCCTCCTTCAATGCGCTCATCGCCTCGCTCGCGCGGTCTGGCCGCCCCGCGGACGCGCTGCGCGCCTTCCGTGACATGTTGGCGCGGGGGATCCCGCCCGACCAGTTCACCCTGCCGCCCGTGCTCCGCTGCTGCGTTCTCACCGGATCGTCCGCCCTCGCCGCTTCCGCGCACGGGATTTCTGTGAAGATTGGTGCCCACGGGAGCCTCTTCGTAGGTTCGGCGCTGGTGCTCTGCTACTCTGGCCTGTCTAACCTCATCAACGCGCGGAGGCTGTTCGACGGAATGCGCGAGAGGGATGCCGTCCTGTGGACCTCCATGCTGTCCGCGTACGCGCAAGGAGGGCATCCGGAGGCGTCTCTGCGGTTCTTCCAGGGGATGGTATTGGCCGGGGTGCAGCTGGACGCGGTAGTGATGGTAAGCCTTCTTCTCGCGTGCGGGCAGATTGGGTGGCGCCGCCACGGGAGGAGCGTGCACACGTGCTGCATCCGGAGGTTCCTGGAGATGCCTCTGTCGCTTGGGAACGCGCTCGTGGACATGTACGTAAAGTGCGGCGATTTTGCATTCGCCGAGAGGGTGTTCACTGGGATGGCCAGGCGGGATGTCATCTCCTGGAGCGCACTGATTCTTGGCCATGGTCTGAATGGGCGTTCTGATGCTGCGTTGAGGCTTTTTGATGAAATGGTGGCTGAGGGAGTGAGACCGAACTTGGTCACCTTTCTTGGGGCACTGTCAGCTTGTGCGCATTCTGGCATGGTTGACAGAGCGTATGCAATCTTCGAGGGGATGAAACGGCATGGCGTGGTGCCTGAGCTGAAGCATTACTCTTGCATGGCTGATGCACTAGGTAGAGCTGGCCGTGTTGTTGCTGCAGTGAAGCTCATAGAGGAAATGCCTTTCCAGCCTGACAAGGCCATGCTTGGAGGTGTATTAGCAGCTTGCCGAGTCCATGGGGAAATGGAAGCTGCTGAACTGATTTCGAAGAAATTGATGGGCATGTCTCCTGCAAAGAGCGGCTATTTCATGAGCTTGGCAAACATATATTCAGATGCTGGGAGGTATAGTGACGCAGAGAGAATAAGAGGCTCCATGAAGGAAGTAAAAGTCGACAAGCTCCCTGGATATAGTTCAGTTGAGCTTGATGTTTCTGTCTCTGAATCAAAATCTGGATGATCAGTTTCATATAATGGCAACAGATTTTGAATGGTGACATACACTCAGTGCAGTATATGCTTTGAAGATAGTACAAGTGCTTAGTGAAAGGTAGAGCAAATGGGACACGTTTGCAGCTCAAAATGACAACCTTTTGAGTCCACTACATGACATACATTTGAGCTAATGTACTGTGTGAACGCTGCCATGAAATGTGGAGAAGCCACTTCTCAATTTGATAAAGACAAGAGGTTGATGAAAAAAACAAAATGTTGATCACATATCAGAAACATGCTTTTCTCATATCACATGGGAAAGAAACAGTCCACTATATGTGGCTCTTGTTTGTTATGTTGCCAGTGGGGGTGAAAATAGCTTACAAAACTGACAAAAGAGATGATCACCAATTTTAAGTAAGCGCGTTCATGCAGTCATCAAAGGTAGTGACCCTGAATAAGTATCACTTGGTTCAATTTTCTGTCCAAGCCTCCAAGGTGGTCTTATGGAAGAGAGCAGAAGGGAAATATTAGTGTTCAGTGGGTTCTGTTGATTACATTAATTTTGGATGTTGTCGGTTATGCAGATTGTGCAAGGGTAAATTCTGCTTCTGTTAAAAGAATCAAGTGATTCTTAAGTACAACATTTCCGGGAGACTCCAACCTTTACTTCTCGACTTAACAGTCCTTGGACTGTGAAGACTAAAGAGTACTTATCATTACGAATGGACTGGTTCTACCCTCCATATGACGGTCATATCTCTACATGAACTGCTGATGCATGACCAACAACAGGTAAGTAATTCAACTCGACTTAATATCTTTTCATTCATTTTTACTTGCCAATTCTCTATGCATCAACATAAATCAAGTCCTTTGATTCCTTTCATCACCTACTTTTGTAGAAATGGTTTGTTGTAGGACTTCGTGCTATATATGTTGATTGCAGCACTGGTATGTCATTCATTTGATTTTATTGAGCAACTTTTCTTAGAAACCAGAACGGCGGAACAAACCGATCACAAAATTGACCAGACTATCTCACTGTCAGCGTTATCTTCCTTGCACTGTAGACATGTGTCCAACTTCAGACAAGTCTCATCTGCTTTTCTAATTTTCTGTACCTACTACCTAGCATTATTGACTAAGACTGACTCAGCGTACCATGGTCCACGGTCTCCCGTGCAATTTCCCCATCTATTCGGCGAAATCTCCGATAGAGATCTGAATCTCTTTCCCAATTAGGAAGTGTGTTTCGATGCAATTCCTAGGGCTAGCTGGAAATTGTTGTTATAATTTTTACGGTTTAAAAATATGATATTTGTGTGTCGGTGATAGGTAGGAGCCATCCTAATCACTGGTAGCAATATTTTTCAAAATCTTAAAATTGTAATGGCATGAGATGAATTATCCCATTCTTCAAATAGGAAAGGAAAAAAGAAAAAGTCTACTTTATCCCACGAAGTATTATCCTATAGATGAATATTGGTCCCAACTAAAAAACTAGACTCTTAATCTCCTGAACTAATCTATACTGGGCAAATAACCCTCTGGGGCTAGACAGCCCACGCTGGCGGTTTTGCTGACGTGGCGGTCCACGCTGACGGTTTTGCTGATGTGGCTGTCCACGTGACCCCGCGCTGGCACAGAATTTTTTTCCTATTTTTCTTTCTTTTTCTTTTTTTTCTTCTTTTTTTTTCTTCTTTCCTTCTTTTTTTTCTTCCTGGCTTCCTGGCCAAAACCGCAGGGCACGACGGCGAGGCGGGGCACCAAGGTGCGGCAAGGCTCGGCCGCGACGCGAGCATGGGGCCGCGCGGGGGCTCGGTCGTGGCTAGGGAGCGGGGGCGCCGCG
>KE371425.1:0-12119 GCA_000418225.1 Zizania latifolia | reverse complement strand
ATAATTTTTGAACTTAGATGTTTTAATTTATATTTTACATGTAACATATATTAAAATTGGTAGGCTCACGAACCAGCTCGAGCTGGCTCGAGCCACACAACGAGCTGAGCCGTGCCGGGATTTTCAGCTCGGTTCACAAACGAGCCGAGCTTGTTTTCTACTTAGCCGAGCCGAGCTAGGGCTGGCTCGTTTCCAGCCCCAGCCAAAGCCAAGGCTCTGTAGCCTGCACCGCTAAGAACTCAAGTACTCAAGTTATGAATTTGTTTGGCAAACTTTGTTGGAATAGTCTAGCATTTTTCTTCCAAGAATTGATCTAGCCTAAATAGTAAGGGAGTTCTTCACCTCTTAGGCTATATTTTGAGGTGTGGATCAGACTCTTTTCCAGTGAGGACTGAAGGTTAGATCAATTTTTCTTGGATTAAACCAATAAATTGTATTAGAGTCTAATCAATAATCTCTAGTGAAAAGCCTGGTCAACAATCTTCGGCATCCGCCTAATAAGACCGTGTTGTAGTCTGAGAATGCACTATAGTAATAAGGTCCAGTAAACCATGTAATACGTCAGACCAAAAGACATATCAATATATAACGGAATGTAGACAAGCTTTGTATTGTTAGTCGTGGAAACACTCCGCCGCTGATCCCACCAACATCTAAACATGGTAGCAAGAAAGTGACTTCAATTCGTAACATTGGAATATTATTTCCTGCCTTTTTGATTCATTGAGCCGGTTGTGATAGGATCAGCGTGCTCCATTAAAGTAATCGACGACGATCCAGACATGGCAACAATATATATTATTATGTATCAAAGGTTACCTATTGCTACATGATCATGATCATGATCGCCGCACTTGAGATCCTATGGCAGAATGCGTACAGTACTAGCTCCAGGAAACTAATCCTGTTTAAAGGTTGCAACCATTACATTGTGTACACATGTGCATCTAATTAATTTTGTTATTAACAATGACATTATCCACCTTGATTAATTCCCCTTATCTACCTCGATCACACCAACCCGCCGGCGCCGGCGCCGCCATTTTTGTGGACGGAGGAAAGCTCACACTCCTTGTCGTCGTGATCACCGTTTTCCTCCGCCGCCTCCAATGGCTTCATGGTGTAGTAATGGAAGCAGACGAGGTAGTACCCAAGGTTGAGCACCATGAGGCTGGAGACGAGCCAGTAGTAGCAGTCAAGCCTTCCCCGGTTAATGTTGTCCTGGAGCCACTCGCCGCCGCCCCGGGTGGCGCGCTGCACCGCCGTGACGAGCACCGTGCCCATGTAGTTGCCGAGGGAGCTGGACAGCCAGAAGAGCGCGGCGGCGCTGCTCCGCATGCTCTCCGGCGCCTGGTCGTACAGGAACTCCATGTGCGCCACCGACGAGAACGCCTCAGCGATGCCGTGGATGGCGTACTGCGGCACCAGCCAGAACACGCTGAGCGGCACGACGGCGGCAGGGCTGTCGAGGAGCCCGTGGTCGGCGGCGGCGCCGCGGCGCTTGACCTCGACAAGAGCGGCCGACGCGACGCCGAGGATGGAGATTCCCAGCCCGATGGCCATGCGCTGGAAGTAGGTGATCCCGGAGGGGAGGCCGGTGACGCGGCGCACCAGGGGCACGAAGGCGCGGTCGTAGAGGGCGAGGCTGATGAGCATCGCGACGGTGGTGAAGATGGACATGGTTGCCGGAGGGATTTGGAAGCGATGGGTGAGGTGGCGGTCCATGGTGCGCGCCTGCTGGATGGTGAAAGTGCCGTTGTGCGAAGCGGCGGTGACGAGCAGGATGCCGGCCGACCAGATGGGCAGCAGGCGGACGATGGACTTGACCTCCTCCACGCGGTGCACCGTCGACAGGCGCCACAGGTCCGGCTTGCCGGAGCCGTTGTTGTCCCCCGGCGTCACAATCGCAGCTCGGTCAAAGAACCTGAAGGAATTAACCCGGCATAGTTGCTAAATATCAAAAAATATATTTAATATGCCACTACTACTTATTACCTCCGTTTTAGAATATAAATCATTCTAATCTTTTCTAGATTTATCTATAAATCAATAAATCTAGAATATATTTAATATGCCACTACTACATACTACCTCCGTTTCAGAATATAAGTCATTATGATCTTTTCTAGATTGATCTGACTTTTCTAGATTGATCTATAGATCAATGAATATCCATTGATCTATAGATGAATCTAGAAAAGATTAGAATGATTTATATTCTAAAACAGAGATAGTACAAAGTTATTAAAATCGGATGGCATACCTCCATTTGTACAGAAAATTAATGATTTACACTTCATATCTCATTGATACGTAGAGTTATCTTATATCAATAATATATGAGTTAAGAGAGTAAATCATTAATTTTTATTTAAATTGAAGGTGTATGATCCATTTTTTTATTACATCCAGTTCGTAATTGTCACAAACATAATAGGATCGGTGATAATAGGGTTACCCTACACAATTCTCAATCTGTCTATGAAGTATGAACACAGCTGACTCAAACAGGCCATGCTAGATGTCCACTCTATCAAAGGCGGACCAAGGCCCGTCCACCTTTGGGCTAGTGGACCAGGTCTAGTAGTAGGTCATCTGCTTTTGACATGTACTTTTATAATCAATTTTGTTTATCAATAGTAAATGATACGTGGATTTATTTATACTTATTGTCTGTCGTTAAATGTGTTTAGGCTCAAAATTTCTTAGCATGACTGTGCTCTATCTCTCTAGTGTGTGCTCATTGATGAACCTTTTTTGCACCAATTATTGTGTTAAAGTAGTTAGAATCAATAAATCATGTGGAGGTAAATCTATATTAACCTAAAATATAAATTTCACCGATTTGTTTCCCATATTTTTCTGATAATTCAATCAGCACTTATTCTTCAATCTGGTTTATTTTATGAGGACACCTACGTTTCTCATATTAATTAAGGGTAGTCCTAACCCTATCGACTGGGATAGTTTCTTAATATTAATTGTATTTTCATGTCAGCTAAAATATGATATGACAAATAATTTATTAAAGTGAGAGAGAGAAGCATTGTCTAATGTAAGAAACCAGCTCTACAATATTCAAGGAAGAAAAAAAGAGAACTGGGAGCGAAAAGAGAGGAAAGATAAATGATTAGATATAAATTTATTTTGAAAAAACTATCTATTTGGTAGTTAGTGTATATGAGTGAAGTTTAAAAGAAAAAAAGAGTAGGACATCATCTATAGACACTATAGGTTGGGACTGCTCTAATCCATAATAAGGTACACAAACTTTTATGTGGAATTGTCAAAAAGAAATCTGAACATATTTATGTAGGATAATTAATGATCAATCAGTGAAAAATGCTCACTCCTTTTGAAAGGGCTGAATGTCAAATATTCTCTTATTATTTTAGAATACAGCCAAAACATTTAAACTTACGCCTAATCGAAAAGTATCAAAAATTTATTTTAAAATTACTTGATATTTAACCCTCAAGTTATAAAGCCACAAAAATTTATTTTAAAATTACTTGATATTTAACCCTCAAGTTATAAAGCCACAGAACTACGAATTTTTATTCTAAGTCGAAAAGACAAAAAAAGAATCACTAAAAAAGAAATGCCAGAGAAGGAAAAAAGTTAAAAGATATTCTTTTCATTATTCAGCCCAAACTTATAAATTCTCACGTTCACTAGATGCAACAGCTAGAGATAGAGATGTGATACCAAATCTAAACTTTAGTGATAGCTAGTGCTTGTGTGAACCGTGAACGTGGCTTCCAAAGAAACACGTCAAAATAGTTTCCCCACAAAGTGATCGAGCAGTCGGCAAACATATATATCAAGGAAACCAGACAAAGAAATAGTAAGAAAGAGGAGGCATTGTCAAAGCAAAGGCACGCTCACTTCGCTTTCTCTTTTTGTGCACTGAACGTAACTAATTACTAATAACAGGTTCTCTAAAGCACGCTTCTTGCTCGACGGTTTTCGGTAATCACCGGTTAATAATAGTAACTAGTCTTAACTTAACTGAATCAGTAACAGTATTAAGTATTAACCGGTCATACCGTCACAGCTGGTGGCGGCTTAGCAACTGGTTTGCGATAACCAGCGGCTGATGGTGAGTAGTAACCGAAGTAACGGGAGGGACGGGCACGGCTGGTGGCAGCAAAGAATTTGGTAATCCGGACTACGACCAAAAGTAGCCGTCATGTCTAGCGCCACGAAATGCACCAAGACGCCCAGGCACATCACGTGCACGATGTACTAAATGTTACTGCCTCCTGCGGTGAAGAAAATGATACGGCGAACGGACGGACGGACGGAGCAGAAACTTACGTGAGCTGGTTGGTGTGCAGCAGACAGCCGTTGGTGGAGATGAGCGCGTCGAGCTGTTTGTCCTGGTACAGCATGCCGGGGTCCTCCGGCACGGCGGCGCGCCGCTTCTTGAACGCCGCGGCGGCGACCTGGGCCAGCCGCGTGAACGGGCTGCCTCCCGGCTTTAGCCGGACGTAGAGCGGGTACCCGGCCACGAACGCCACGATGGAGACGAACATGGCGATGGCCGGGATCCCGAACCCCCAGCCCCACCCCACGTTGTCCTGGATGTACACCACGACCGTCAGCGCCAGCAGCACCGCGAACCCCATGGTGAAGAAGTAGAGGTTGAAGTACTCCCGCTTCCTCCCCGCCGCCGCCTCGGCGCCGCCGCTCCTTTTCTGTTGCTGCTCGAACTGGTCGGCGCCGAACGCCACCACGCAGGGCCGGATGCCGCCGGAGCCGAGGGACGTGCACAGCAGAGCGAGGTACAGCACGGTGAGCTGCCACCCGGTGGCGCGGCGGCACGCCGGGCTCTGGGGCGCGCACGGCTCGGGGCGGAGCGAGGGGAGCATCGCGGACGCGACGAGCTCCAGCATGCCGAGCTGGTAGAAGAGGGAGCCCGCGATGATTGTCCAGAAGCGGCCGGCGAAGGAGTCGGCGGCGAGCGCGCCCAGGATTGGCGTCAGACTGGACGTGCCGCTGAAGTTGGTCAGCGTGTTCGACGCCTCCACCAGCGGCAGGTGCAGCTGCTGCGTCAGGTACGTGATCATGTTCGCGGCGAAGCCCGACGTGGCAAAGCGGTCGCAGATCTCGTTTGCTGCAACGGAGACAACTCATGAGACTCTCAGCGACAAATCTTGCATGCATACACTGATTCACATTGGTCTTTTCGTTCTCTATCTCTCGTTTTTGTCAAGTCATTTGTGATAAAAATTTACCATAATTCAGGTGCTGTTTAAAGACTGAGTGTGAACTACAATATATGAAATTTTTGGACGAAATTAACTTTGCTCCTGTCCCCAAATAAAAAGAAAGGCGGAATAAAAACACTAGAAACAAACAAACTGAACAGAGTAACTGGCAGCAGCAAGGCATTGGATCCAGATTTCCATGAACAGCGAATCGTACGTCTTCGGGTAAACAAAAACATATAAAAACGCAAACCACGGGCAAAGTTGTACAGCTAGTTTTTGGCTGAATTACCGCCAAAAATGGGCATCGGTATCAGATTGCAACTAGCCAACTTTCTCTGTCCAAGAAACTCTGTACTACGCAGGGTTACCTGTTTGCTTGATTTATCCAGAAACTACAGGTAGCAGCTTGCATGCGCCTAGAAGATGCTAATAAGAACTATTGTTGACGGAGTGCAGCAAAATAACATTTCACTGGAGAATGCTCATGTAAGTATCACTCACCTAGGATGAATGGCATGGTCCTGAACCCTCCCTGCTTCACCTTCTTCTGCTCCCCTTCCCCATCTCTTCCCACCGTTGTGGTCGCCATGGCAGCGAACCAAAGGTTACTCCGCTGCTACTATGATTCAAGTGCAGTGGAGCTGGAGAAGAGAAGGGCGGCCAGATACTACTGCCTACTGGCCTTCACACGTGATGCCGGAGGATGGGCCACTTATATATAGGGATACGGTGTGTTTACTTATAGAGTAGACTATACGAGAGGCCTCTATCTAAGGATAGGATGATTTTATTCTAATTTTTTGAGATAGACTGACTCTATTCTATTTAGTATTTTAGATCTAATATTATTTGTATATCCCAAGTGAGATGACTGTGTTTTAAGATTTTTTTGGAAAACTTGTCTAACATGTAGAGAAATATTCTTCAATAAAAATCACTCTATGGCACTTCATCTATTAACTAAATACTTCAAAAATGATTTTATCTCAACTTATTAACCAAACACAACCTAGCAGCAAAGTAATCATGATATAAATTAGTTAAACTTGATCGATACCTACTGCAACCAAGAGAGCACTGCGGCTGCTGCACAGTGTTGCCGTTGGTACTTGGTTCAGACCAAACTAGCGTACGATTTGCTTTTGTTACCATGTTTAAATGGAGGAAGAAAATGGAGGAGGGTTCTCAATAAATCAATCAACAATTCAGCATAGTGGTCTGTCCGGTCAGCAGCTCAGGACTATCCAGTGCAAGCTTCTGTTCAGTGCTCGATTGTATCCAGCTAGGAAAAGAGCTTCCAGAATCCTCTGGACATGCCATTCTGAAAGCTTATTCTATATCGGCCCTTTTTGTAGGGTGATTGGATATATAGTAGTATTTGCAAAGCACCCCACTTATTTAGGACTTTCACAGGCTTTGCCAGTCACTGTCAAAAGTCCTACATCTACATGCCACTATATAATTATTATGGGTCAAGCCAGTACAGTGCAAAAAAAGCACAGTTAGAACCGAGTTATGCGGGCCCTTCTAGGCCCGGCCCAGATCATCCCATTCCCTGACCTAAACATGGACCCGGGCCTAGCCGGGCCGAACGATCCTCTTGTTAGGCTCGACTGCACGGGGCCATCTCCATCATCTGACACAGCGGCGGGGCATCCACTGGTGCTGTGCTGGCCACTCCCTTTTCTTGCCTTGGCTGAACTTACCCCAACCGAAAGTGTGGTCACCGTGGTCTCCCATCAAATCCTCGAAGGATTTGCTGCGATGAACGCCGGAAGAGCTGAAACAAAACGGCCTGACTTCTTGCATCTACTTCCTTCGTTATGAATTTATTTTTAAAATAAAATCAATAAACTAGTAGTAGCAATAATATAAAAGTATTACTTGTTAATAAAAATAGTGTTTTTAAAGTGATAAGTAAGACGAGGAGGTAGAATCGGAACACATCACCTTAGAGAGGAGCACAAAATCGAAGGTAAGGCGTTATTCATGGATCGAAATCGTATGGCACTGTCGATACTATCTGTTGCTGTCTCCATTGAGGCCGTGTCACGGGGGTGACGAAGTTTGGCTCCGGCCTTCGGGCTAGCTGACAAACTGCATACGACGCTCGTGGGACTACACGGCATTCAAGTACGTCTCTAAAGCGTTCACATACGGCAGGCAGACACGAATCCTCTGCATTAATTATTGTGTAAAAAATAATTTCCTTCCTCCGTCTAAAAAAACTTGTAGTTTTTCAATTTTATCAAAAAAATTATTTTTTATTTAACTAATCTCTGTTCTAAAATCAAGATATTTTATTTTATTTTTAATAATCTTTATCTATCACTTTATAATATTGTTTTCTCATTAACAAGTGGTATTTTAGTCTTTTTTACTCATGTTACTAATTTATCAACTTTATATGAGAGGAAGGAGTCTTGAGCAACAATATTTTGCAATAAAAATTTGTAGCCCTGGACGACAAATTTATTGTAGAAGAATTTTGGTATTGTAGTGATATATATCCATAGCACTTGTGTTGGATTAAAATTACACTAAAAAACTTAGCATAGCTTGATCACCATGATTTATATGAAAATAAAATTCAAACTAAAAGTTTTGTGAAGACATATCTCTCTTCTTCTTCTCTTCTCCTTGTTGCACGAAATTTTTAGGGCGAGTAGAAGATGCCAAGTGTCGATAATCTACAGTTCTCCAACGGCACTAGCCTACGATAGCCATACGAAACCTTTCAGTACTTTAGATCAATCATGTTCTAGGAATTTAGTGAAATAAGATAGAAATCATTTTTCCTCTCCTCCTAGCCTCTTATATTGTATTTATAAGCACAGGTGCGCTTCGCGAGCATATTCACGTCGAACTCTCAATCGTATCATAATAAGATTCTATACCATCAATTATGGTATCTTTTATCCTTAATTAAATTCAGAATAGAATTAGGTGGCTTAATCCTAAACTAAAAAAATCAACCGACAAGATATATACCGTTCATCATTAATCAAATAGCCAACATTAAAGCTAATATATAGTCTTTTACTCTCATCACTAGTTTATTAAATTTATCTTAAAACTAAAATCTCTATGGAATAGGAAGGTAAGTCTTAAGCTACAGTACTTTTGCAATAAAAAATGTAGTCCCAGTCAACAAAATTATTATAGAAGAATTTTGGTACTGTAGCGATTTATTGTAACACTTGATCTATACCGTTCATCCTTGATCGAATAGCCAAGATTAAAGCTAATGTCAGCCGCTGTAACCCTTATCCACGGTAGGCCAGTTGGTTGGTCGTGATACTGTACAGGTCCTGAACCTAATATCTATGTTGGTAGTGTTGGCGTCATGCTATTATGAACACCAACTACAAAGGTAACTGTTTTATTAAATCATTTACTGTAAGTCTGTGACTAGATTCAGATACTGGTCCTTTTTATATCTGGAGAGCGAAATGCAGATGATGAATCGTCAGCTATATGTTTACCTGTCGAAAGAAAACTGAAAGACTACTGCCGAGTGAAGCAAATGATTGATGGTCTTCTGCACCTCTCGCAGCAAGTCATCAACTAATCGTTGAAATTTGTTGCTACTTGTGCGGTTCAGAAGAAACACGGACACTAGTCAACAAACGAGTTTGACAGCCCAACGCAAGATGAGAACATGTCGTTCTGTGCACTAATCAGTAAACTATATCAGGGATCGTATTGCAAGGCAGCAGCGGTGGTGGTGTAATTTGTAAATTAAGAAGACACCTCCAACAATTTCTTGTGATCAGCAATCTGCAGATTGTTTATTGGTTTGTGGGAGAAAAAATTGCTGATAAGTTGCATTGGTCCTTTACAGACAAAAGAAAGAATGAGTGATAGGTTCAGTTGGCACGTATCCGCACAAAGAACACACTGATTGAAATATCGGTGCTGGCATTTCTGCATGTGCCGACATTATGAGTGCTGTCAGCTGAACGGGAAAAAAAAGGAGAAAAGGTGTAAATTATCACCGCATGACAAGATTGACTGATGAATCCTCACGAGAAAGCCAAACGAATTGTTGAAGAAAGTGTACAGACTCTGAAAGTCTGGATCATGTTGAATCTGGTCGACAAAATGGTCCCCGGCATCGTCAGTCTGAATCGTGGGAATGCATCCCATGTCTTTTCCAGTGCCATCTCCAGTGACAAGATGTGTGAATCCAACGAAGCACTCACACTTCGCGTGTATTTGTCAGACTGTCATTTTGTGTTATTCTGGTTGTGCTTGTAATATGCTAGATGGTTCTTTTCGCTACCTGTCTATGACTGTCTAGTTGTCACTCCATTGCTCGACAGTTCAGTATCTGTTGGGCAAACAGCCCTTGCATCGCATCCATGTTTCATTCACATTAAGTGGCATTAAATCCGTGCTGCGTTTCAGCGAAGAATTTAAGTTTTCTTGAATCGGCCAGCAACTCCGTGCCGTCGAGCTCAATATATGTCCACGGCTATCCCGATCAAGCTGAATTTGTGGCCCGTGCATGGCGCGCCTTGCTCGGTGTTGATAGCCCAGCCATGCTTAGATTAGGCAGGTCGATCAGCCGCATCCAGCATGAGAGCCATGCATGAAGCATCGTCGTTAGCAACTGAAACTTAATTTGACCCCTTTTGTTTAGATTTTTTCTAACCCTTACCACCCTATTTCATTTCAGACCATGTATGCAGGGGAAATTTATTTTTTTGAAAGAAACATAAGATCTATTGATATATTAGAGGAAAGAAAAAAGATATAAGAGGAGCAGCCATAGGAGTGGTATTCCAAAACACCACTAAAGAACAACAGTAAAGGAGACTACACTAAAAACAGAAAGAAGACAACAAAAGGGAGAGAGAGGAAGGATTAAACTAGCTCAAGCCCTCAGTAAAGGCTGAACGCCATTGGGTTACATCCTGGGCAATCAGGTAAAATGTCTGGAGCGTAGATCTAGCTTCTTCTTAGAAAATACATCGATTCTCTCTTCCCAAAAATTCCAAAAAACATAGACGAAGACATCATTGAGGGCTTGGCGTTGAGACATAGGAATAGAAGAAGAGACCAAACGCCATCAAGCCTTCATGGAGAATACACGGGTCACAATGTAAAGGTTCAAGATTACTTATCATGAGGAAACTAGGTGCCACACCTCCTTTGTAAAAATACAATTGAACATGATATAGAGGGTTGTTTCATCCTCCTGGTCACAGAGGATGCATGTTTGTCTATAGGGCCATCCTCTTTTGGCTAGATTGTTTGCTATTAGAATTTTTCGTTGGATGGAGAGCCAGGCAAAGAAACGACATTTCCCTCCCGCTCTTACTCGCTAGATGAGCGATGGCCAAGAGGGGTGAGTAGCTCTAGCTAATTGAATGGCATAAGCAGATTTTGCTGTGTAGTCACAGCTTGTCGTCGATAGACATCGTTCGACGTTGAAGGGTGATTGATTTTTAAGTGGTGGCTATTGCTTACGGTCTAATTTTAATGTTAGAATAAAAAACTTATATTCTATACTTATCAAATTCCTCATATAAATCATTTTAACTTTTGTAATGATTATTTTAAATGTAAGTCATTTTATATCTTATATGTTTGTCTTTATTAAATAAATATTATTTCTTTCACAAATAAACTACTAATATATTTTAAAGCAGAATAAATAAGAGATAATAAAGATATTTAAGTTGATTTTTAATTCCGCTGCAAAATTCAAAACGATATATATATATAATCAGATAATTATATTAAAGCGTGATTAATTTGCCTCGTATCTTTTCTACCGTACTATTATATTACCCAATCCGAACATAGTCTGCACACGACTAGAGGAGTATTAATCAGGCAATCATTCACCAGCACTAAACAATCCATATCTATATCGATGCAGGTGCCACGAACGCCCATGTCCCAATTACCGATCAAAGCAGACAGCGGCGCTAGCTAGCATGCAGCAGTAGTGCGCCACATCATGACAACGCGAACGATGCGGCAGGCGATCGAGACGGTCGGCCGGCCATGCAGCGGCGGACAACCCTGTTCCCGGCCATGCAGGCGAGCAGTAGTGTTTTTCCCTCAAAGCCCTATTAGTTTAGTATAATGTTTGTAAAAGTTTCTAATTTAATTTTTTAATTTAAGACTTACACATGTATATATATAAAATATGGTGTAAATTTAATAAGTATTTAACTGATTAAAATATTTTTATTGAATTATATATAGAAATTTTAAGATATATATCTATTGAGCACTTCGGCCATGCATGAATCGATCCCGTTCAAGGCTAGAGCTCTCAATCATTGGGCCGGGGCTCTCCTTTACATGCGTCGATTAGTTCGATCGAAAGGCACTATGGATGCCGTGTAATCGCGAGTATGCGTGGTTGGGGGCGGAAAGGCCGAAATGGCTTTCTTGAACGGCTTTTGGAGTGGAGAATAGCATCGTCGTGATCGGCTTGAGTTCGTGTCGTGCAGGTAATATTGCCTTGCCTGACCCGATCCGTATGTGGAGAGGCCTGGATGTATGGTGCGTGTGGTTGCCTAACACCATAGCAGTTTTTCGTCATTTGACTGATCTGATCTGTGTCGCATATGTCGGAGGTAGTAGCAATGGTAGATATTTTTAGATGCATGTCAGCATCAATGTTATACTGCTATGAATGTGTCGAGTGATTTTCTAAAACGGGCATACGGAGGTAACAGAAACAGCGACTGTTCGATCGAGAGGTAAAATAGCTGATAGTTTCACGACTTAATTACAAGGTAGACGTAAAGAATTGAGAGAATTGGCCATGTTCGAAACACCGACCGGAGATAGTACTGGCGATTCGTCACGGCATGCAGTCTCCACCGAGAGGCAGCCGGCTCTGGTGGTGCTTGTGTTTTTCTCGCCGGCCGGTTCGCT
>KE371424.1:20642-37077 GCA_000418225.1 Zizania latifolia | reverse complement strand
TTCAGGTTGGCGGCGCTAATGGTGGCGGCGGAGCTCTAATCGGCGATCAGGGTTCGGATTAACCTTCTAGGGGGTACTACAAGATCACTGGTGCACACGGATTAGCTCGAGGATGCTCCTACTAGGCTGGCGATGGTGAACTGAATGGCGAAAAGGGGAAGTTCATCGCCGGTGAGCTATGGTGGCTGTCTGTCCTATCTAGTGCTAGGAACACGATCAGTGAGCTACTGCGGTGCTACACTAGGGAGTAATTGAAGAACGGAGGTACCTTGAGTGGGGGTCAACGACGAGCGGCGATCGGCGGGGCGATTTGGGGATTTCTAGCAGCGGCGGAATCCGGTGACCGGAGCAGCACAATCGGGTCAATCGGGACTTTAGGGTCATGTTCTGGCCATGGGATTGGGCAATGGAACAGGAGAGAGGGGAAATCGATGCTTACTAAGGGCGGTGGCGTACGGATCCGGTGGGCACTGGGCGATCCTTGGCTCGGGGCTTCGGCGGTGTTTGGGTGGATGAGTGGAGAGTTGAGACTGAGCGCGTGCTCGAGAGATGGGGACCTGGGGGCTTTTGTATGTGGAACCAAAGAGAGGCAGTGGCTCGGCAATGGGACAATGCGCAACGGGGAGCGATGCGGGGCTGAGCTAGCGGGCACAGGGCTCGAGATGCGGCGAAACGGTTACGACGGCGGGGGGTGTGTCAATGCGCGATTGGGTGGCATGGTGACGCGTGGCTGACGCGATGATGGGGTGGACGGCACGCTAGTATGGTGGGGGACATGATGGCCGCGTGAGCTAGCATGGGCCCTGTAGCTCGGGGGCACGTGCCTCGGTGCAGCGGGTCGGCGCGGCACGATGACGCGGACCAGGTAGGCTGCACCTCTAGGGTGGCTAAGGTACCAGGTGGTACTATGGTGAGGTGAAACCTCTCGAATTCTTTGTAGATCTGATCCTGGTTGATTTGTACGGATGCCCGGTTACAATAAGCTTTTTGGCTTAAAGCATCTACGACTACATTGGCCTTACCGGATGGTAATGAATGCTTATATCGTAGTCTTTTATCAACTCGAGCCATCTTCTCTGCCTCAGATTCAGCTCGGTCTGGGTGAATATATACTTTAAACTTTTATGATCCGTATATACTTCACATCTGTTACCTAGGAGATAATGCCTCCAAATCGTTAGAGCATGCACTACGGTTGCTAATTCTAAATCATGGGTAGGGTAGTTCTGCTCATGTGGCCTTAACTGCTTTGAAGCATAGGCAACTACCTATGCTTTGCATTAGGACATAACCTAAGCCTTTTCTTGATGCATCACAATAAATCTCGAAGTCTTTTCTAATATCAGGTAAGATTAGCACTGGGGCTGTAGTGAGCTTCAACTTCAATTCTTAAAAACTCTTTTTACAAGCGTCTGTCCATTCAAACTTCTTCTCCTTTTTGAGCAGTTCTATCATTGGCTTTGCAATCTTAGAGAATCCTTCTATGATTCTTCGATAATAATCGGCAAGTCCTAAGAAACTCTGGATCTCTGTGACATTGGTCGGAGCTTGCCAAGTTACTATGGCTTCTATTTTTTTGGGGTCAACTTCCACACCTTCCTAGGTTATCACATGACCAAGAAATGCTACTCGATCCAACCAAAACTCACACTTGGAGAACTTGGCATACAGTCGATGTTCCTTTAATTTCTCTAATACTGCTCCGAGGTGGTTGGCATGCTCATTTGGGTTCTTAGAATATACTAGAATGTCATATATAAATACCACAACAAATTTATCTAGGTATTTCATAAAGACCTTATTCATTAATGTCATGAAAAAGGCGGGAACATTGGTCAGTACAAATGACATGACGGTATACTCATATAGACCATAACGGGTTAAAAAAGCAGTCTTTGGAATGTCTTGTGGCCTAATCTTCAATTGGTGATATCATGATCTGAGATCTATCTTAGAGAAAACCTTGGCTCCTGCTAACTGATCAAAGAGATCATCGATCCGTGGGAGCGGATACTTATTCTTTATGGTCACTTTATTTAGTTCTCGTTAATCTACACACATACGTGCAGATTCATCTTTCTTCTTCACTAGGAGCATGGGGGCTCCCCAGGGGAAAGTGCTGGGACGCACAAAACCTAAGGCTTGTAGCTCTTCTATTTGCCTTTTCACTTCTGCGAGTTCGTTGGCGGCCATTCTGTAACGTCTCTTGGAGATGGGGGCTGTACCTGGTGCTAGTTCTATGGAGAACTCTATCTCTCGGTCTGGTGGCATCCCTGGTAATTCTTCGGAAAACACCTCTAGGTATTCACTTACTACAGGCACATCTTCAGGGGTGACAGCTTGCACATGGTTCATGGTGGCTCTCCTTACTAATAGTTTACCTAAGGTATGGGTTACATCTTTCCCATTTGGACCTACTAGGGTCACAGTTCTATTGACACAGTTTATACCACCGTGGTGCTTAGACAACTAAGTCATACCAAGAATTACATCTAATCCCTATGTGGGAGGCACAACGGGGTTGACTGTGATGGTGACTCCCTGAAATTCCAAAAACATATTTGGAAAAAAATGAGTTGCCTGAATCTCACCTCCTGGTGAGCGGATTATCATTGGTGGCTTTAAGGTGAGGGTTTTCCATCCATTTCTATCCACAATTCTTTTTGAAATAAAAGAGTGTGAAACACCAGAATCAAACAATACAGTAGCTAGAGTAAGATTTAAAAGAAACGTACCCATAACCACTTCTGGCGCTGCCTGAGCTGATTCAGCTTGCACATGATTGACGCGTCCTCTTCCATAGTTAGTGGCGCAGGAGGCCTATGCGCTAGAGGCTGGAGCTGCTCTTGCTTGACCTGCTGGCGGGGTACGAGCAATACTCATATTGGAGAGAGCCGGAGCTGCATTCCCAACTGCCTGCGGGTAGTTGCGCGAGATGTGGCCATACTGGTGGCAGGTGTAGCATTGAATATTTGCTAGCAGACTTAAGCTTCTGACAGGAGTAGTGAAAGAGGTTGGATTGCCTCCTTGGTGGCTATTGGTTGGGCGAGGTGGAGTGCTTTGGTTGAAACGGGGAGCTGGTGTACGGTGAGCAGGTGGAGCTAGGCGATATGCGGAGTTGTGAGATTGGCTCGGGCGAGGCAAATGGTTGGATACTTGAGGAGATTGACTAGGGCGAGGACGGGGAGTGCCTCGGGATGAACTTCCTTGTTGCATACTCTTCTACTTGCGGTAATCATGAGCTTCTTTGCGGGCATTTTCAATAAGAAGCGCCTTGTTGAAAAGGGCTTGAAAGTTAGGGAAGTCAAGGCCCACAAGTTGAACTTTCAAGCCGGTGTCAATTCCCTTTAGGAACCTTCTGATCTTCTTCTTATCAGTCTCTATCTCATTAGGAGCATACCTTGCAAGCTTCTTAAAATGGCTGAGATACTCCATGAGAGTGGCTCCTCCTTGGCGAAGCCTATCAAATTCAACTTGCTTGAGATCTATCAAACTGTCCGATACATAGGTTGCTCTAAAGGCTTATGCAAATTCAGCCCACTCTATGTTTGCAAGGTTAGCATGGGCTGCTCGGTAATTATCTCACCAATTAGCAGTAGGCCCACGTAACTTATGAGCTGCAAATAAGACTTTTTCCACAGGATTGCACTGCACAAGCTCTAACTTCCTCTCAATAGCTTTAAGCCAATCGTCTGCTTCAACTGGTTCTACTACTTGAGAAAATTCTGGTGGTCGAGAACGGAGAAACTCAATAAGCTTATGGCGGCCATGGTGCTGAGCTTGAGGTGGTACCATATTCTGCTGCATGAAGGCGAAGTTTTGAGCTAGTCCCTGAAGGACTTGAGTTTAGATGGCCATTAATTGGGCTATGTTGTTAAGAGGTGGTGGCAGGTCAGCCTGCGGGTGCTCTTGAGGTGCTCCTTGCTGTGAGGCTTCATCTTTGGGCTGTTGGTTCTGTTGGTTCTGATCCTGCTCTTTGAAACCATATCGAGCAGGTGCACGAGCTAGGCGGTGACCTCTAGCCATCTAAACAAGGATACAAGCACGGCAGTGCCAAGAACATAACATAAATAGGGGTTTTCAAACATAACCGGTGACAAAAATAGTAGAAGACACACATAAATAGGGGAGGGTGTCCAAATACAACGTCCGTAGATGGCACCAATCACAAAAGTATATCCAAAAAGGTCAAGCATGACTCAATCTACCCTGTACCTATAGGTCAATACTACCCAACTGGTCATCTGGCCTAACACATCAGTACTACTACTAATCATCTGATACTATGACGCTACTCCTCATCGTCAGCGTAGTACTCTCTCTCCTCGAGCTCCTCCTGGCTCCTCCTCTACAAGAACGTCATCGAGATCCATGTCACCGTCATCGAGATCCATGTCGCCGTCATCGCAGGGCAAGCTATCGGCGTCGAGCATCTTGTCATCATCGTCGCTGATATAGATCACCTCTGTTGGGGCAGTCACCGCTGAAGTCGGTGCCAGTGCCAGAGCTGCATCTAGAGACGGAGGTGGGTGCGGGATTGGCACGATGATCGCAATGGTGGAATCTGGCTGCACGAGGAGGGAGGGCAACGGGGATGGCTCAAAGCAGGGATCCTGAAGCGGGGATGGAGTAGCAGGCATAACTACCGGGGAGGCTAGGAGACCTGGAGTGTAGTCTAGGAAACGGGTGTCGGGCTCAGAATAGGGTGCAGTGGAGCTCGAAGGAATGTCTCGGTAGTGGCGAGTGGGTGAGTAAGAGGATGGTGATCGCGTGAGGGAGGTCTGTGGGAGTCGGATGAACCTAGCGCGGTACTCAACCGTGGTAGGCAGCTCACGGCGAGTAGGCAGGGGTGGTGACTCAGGAGTATAGTCAAGGTCTGCATCTGCAGTGAGATCAAGCTGAGGGGAGGCGGGGTGAGGGGGTATGGAATGATCGGGGGGGAAACAGCTACGGGGAGTGGTGAAGGGATGGGTGTGATAGGGACAGTAGGTATGGCAGTGGTAGCTGGGATAGGTGGAACAGGTGCTGCGGGCATCACTGGTACTGATAGAACTATGGGTGCTGAGGGTACTAATGGCACGGATGGGTAGAGCAAGGCTCTAAGGTGTGCAGCCACTAGCTTAAGTGTCGTGTATGCATCTAGGAGGCCCTGGTACATACGGTCCTGTGCCTGGCTAAGTCTAGCTAGGATGGCTAGGGATGGGTGCTCATTGAGGCAAGTGCAAGGATGGTGAAGGCGTCGAAAGTGAAGTCAAGGGAGGGGAGAAGGCGGAACTAGCTAGCGCTAAGGTAGTCATGGTAGATTTGCCTAACGCGGCCTATAGATAAGTAGGCAACATCCTGCATGGCTAAGGCATAGGTGGGGCGAGTAATGGAAAAGTTGAGGCTCTCTACCTCGGTGGTCAATGGGAATAGGGCTACTGTCATATGGCAAGGATACGGGGGTGTGGAATAGGTGAAACCGGTGTAATCGGGAGTGGCATACCCAAGATACTCAGCTAGGTCATGAAGGATGCGCATGAAACCGTCAGAACCCTAGCCCTGCGTGAAGTGAAGAGGTCCGATCGACATCTACAACAGTTTGAAAAAGAAGACAAGTGAGTAAATAAATTTTTATAAACAAGCAACCAAAGAAACAAGGGTATTTTATAAATATTTTTATAACAACTTATTTTACTAAGGCCTTTCAGTTTCTCATCCTAGGGCTAACTTTGCTCTGATACCACCCTATGACGCCCCGCCCCGTATAGACTAGGCTAATATGAGGTGACGGGTCACTTTACAAAATGATTCCATATCATTTCTGACATTTCATCAATCCATCGGTAGATCATGGCGACACATAGTACCAAAATTTATTATAGACGTCGTAAGAGACATACCTCGTGGCAATTAAGTCATTACATCAAGTTCAACAGCGAAAGACAACATCGTTTATTTAACACACTATTATGACTCCTAGTTGGGAACTAGGACTAGAACCCTAGTTTTCACGGTACTCTTCTTCTTCAATTCCTTCTTCCAGGTTGGTGACAAAGCCTCCTTCTCCGGGGTCTTCATAGAGGTGATGAGGGGGAATGAGTACAGAAGTACTCAACAAGTCCTAGAAATTTAATATAGATGCATTCAGAAATAAGAATGGCCATGGTTTATTTTTAACAAAGTCATGCATTGGAAAAGTCCTAAGTGTATCCTTTGGATCGAGGTCCCAACCTCAATCACAAAATAAAAAGTAAAGTAAAGTTTAATAATCAATTTTTCGGGGTGAACCCGGTGTTCAACTCACACCTTTTCCTCCATAACAATCCTTCAAATTCAATCTTTCACCAGTCCTTTTTCCATAATAATCTTTCAAATTACTTTCTCTTATTCATCTTCCCAATTTAATCCTTCAAATTATCTTTTTACCAAAAATGAATTATCTCTCCACCTATGGTTGATTTCTCACCCTCTCACTATGAAGCCTTTTAACTTCTCGAACCACACAGGCTCGTTGCCGATCACTAAGGCTGGGCGTACACCATGAAGGTGTACTCTAGTAACACTTCCCAACACTCAAAGGAATTTATTTGCCAAAACACCAATCAAACACTACGCATGGGCAATCATCAATGCACGTACCCATGACTGTGGGCACGGCTGTTTAAACAGTTTATGTTTCTGCAGAATGTGTACTCTTTACCCTTATGTCGCGAGCCTAGTCCTACTACTCTAGTTGTAGAGGAGGTTCGCTACAAGGTTTTTCCTAAGCCAACTTAGGATACCCTATTGCCACGCTAGACGGGTCCATGACCAAGGAACACGCAGTTCGCGACTTCTTTCCCCTGAAATCCCACAGGTCCTTGACTCACACTCCTTTAGTCACACCTTTTCACAAACACCACATCAGGTCACCACATGGGCAAGTTTTTCCAAACTAGAGACACCCCGGCGATTTCACGTCCCTAGCAATTGTAAGCTACCCTAAGTCTACTAATTACTCAACCAGGGACAGAGCCATGATACCCGTAAGGTTGTACGTTGAGGTGCATGATGTAATCCCCAAAGAATCAGTCCTTATGCGTCAGATGAAACCGGGCCACAAAGGTGGCGATCCTACATGATAAGTTTTTACCCAAAACCTTTCTTTTCTTTTATTTTCAACACCATCGGTACTTGGTATCGCTTTTGAAATAACTTTATAAATCCCATTTTTTCTTCCCACGCGCAATCATTCAACATTTCATAAACAAAATATATGATGACATATATATAAACAATTTAAAGACATGTTTTGATTTCATACAACCTATCACATTACTAGGATGAAGTTATATCAATCATCAAGGTTATCAAAGACATACAAGTACAACATCACAAAGGAGGGCTAGGTGAAACAACTTTTAGGTTTTACTCGACTTAATCTCACGGGCGATCCTCGTTAATTTAAAGTGTATGTGTGTGTGTCTCAATCATGCATATAATAAAATTTGTTTAACAATAATGGGATCAACATGATCGAAGAAGGAGACTTGCCTTGCTCGAGATAATAGTCAGGGTCTTCGGGATCGATGTCGTGTGGATCTTCGGGTTCAACTACTATAGCGCAAAATAAAATTATATAAGTAAAGTATCCAAGAACTCTAAGAAAATTATTTTAATTAGTCATAAAGTAAATTTTAAAATTTGAGAATTTTTTAGAAATTTGAATGGGGCTAATCAGAGTTAAAATAAAATTTCTACAAATTTCTAAAGTTTTAGACAATTTCTAAAAAAGAATAAAAGTTACAGTTTCAAACGGGCCGACAGAATTAATTTTTAGAAAAAGAAAAATGACACTATGCCGTAGGGCCAAAATCGCTGGCCCAAGCCAGCGCAGCGCGTAGTGCAACGCGGGGCACGCGCGCGCGTTCACGCGACGGTGGCTGACGCGTGGGCCCAAGCTGTCAGGACTGGCGCATGGGGCTAGGAGGTCAGCGATACTGGGCGCTCAACCGTGGCTGACACAAGGGCCCATCTGGTCGAAGACACAGAACAGAGCACGCGCGGCCGGAGTTGGAAGAAGCAGTAGACGGCCGAAGCTTCTCTGCCATCGATCTCACTCCTCGAAGCATTGATCGGCACGAAAATTTACAGGGAATTACCTTAGACATAGATAAAGGTATCTAACGGTGGGATTTGGGGTTAGAGCTACGGTTTGAGCTCATGGCTACAGCGATGATGGTTCAGGTTGGCGGTGCTAATGGCGGCGATGGAGCTCTAATCGGCGATCGGGGTTCGAATTAACCATCTAGGGGTACTACAAGATCACTAGTGCACATAGATTAGCTCGAGAATGCTCCTACTAGGTTGGCGACGATGAACCGAACGGTGAAAAGGGGGAGTTCATCGCTGGCAAGCTATGGTGGCCGACGGCCCTATCTAGTGCTAGGAACACGATCAGTGAGCTACTGCGGTGCTACCATAGGGAGTAATTGAAGAACAGAGATACCTTGAGCGAGGGTCAATGACGGGCGGCGATCAGCGGGGCGATTTGGGGATTTTCGGCGGTGACGAAATTCGGCGATCGGAGCTGCACAATCGGGTCAATTGGGACATCAGGGTCACGTTCCGGCCACGGGATCGGGCAATGGAATAGGAGAGAGGGGGAATCGACGCTTACCAAGGGCGGCAGCGCACGGATCCAACGAGCTCCGGGTGATCCTCGACTCGGGGCTTCGGCGGTGTTTGGGTGGATGAGTGAGGAGTTGAGACTGAGCACGTGCGCGAGAGATGGGGGCCTGGGGGCTTTTGTACGCGGAATCAGAGAGTGAGGCGGTGTCTTGGCGATGGGACAATGTGCTGTGGGGAGCGGCGTGGGGCTGAGCTAGCGGGCATGGGGCTCAAGGTGCGACGAAATGGTTACGACGGCCGGGGGTGTGTTGATGCGCAATTGGGCGGCACGGACGGTGAGGCGGCACTGGCGTCAGCTTATGTGCGGGGGACGTGACGAGGCGATGATGGCGGCGTCGGCGTGCTCGGCTAGCAACGAGATGTCGGAGCGGCGGCGAACGGGCAGGCGACGCGTGGCCGACACGATGATGGGGCGGACGGCGCACTGGTACGACGGGAGACATGACCTCGGCGTGAGCTAGCATGGGCCTTGTAGCTCGAGGGCACGCGGCTCGGTGTGGTGGGTCGGCGCGGCGTGGGCACGAGGCAGGCACGGTTTAGGTGAAGGAGCGGTGCGACGGCAGAGCAGACACGACACGACAGGGCCGGATCAGGCGCAAGCGTGGTGTGGTGCGGTGTTAGCGTCCCAGGCCTTAGCTCACCACCCTCAGCCCACGTCTGGGAGTTCATGCGCATACGACGCAGCCTTACAAGCGGAGAGCCCTCTCACATCCCAAAAGACCGATCCAAGGGAGGATGGCTACTCTCCCTTATAAGCTGCTCGTAGCCCTCTTCCGTGGCCGAGGTGGGACTAAAGTTACTAGAAACACCCAATGGCCTAAGATCCTAATATCCCATCCTCCTAGGAAGCCCTCTAGGTAGGCATGGCGGCTGCTAGCTCTGATACCAATTGTTAGCGTCCTAGGCCTTAGCTCACCACCCTCGGCCCACGTCTGGGCGTTCATGCGCATACGACATAGCCTTACAAGCGGAGAGCCCTCTCACATCCTAAAAGACTGGTCTAAGGGAGGATGGCTACTCTCCCTTATAAGCTGCTCGTAGCCCTCTTCTGTGGCCGAGGTGGGACTAAAGTTACTGGCAACGCCTAATGGCTTAGGATCCTAACACCCCATCCCCCTAGGAAGCCCCCTAGGTAGACATGGCGGCTGTTAGCTCTGATACCAATTGTTAGCATCCCAGGCCTTAGCTCACCACCCTCAGCCCATGTCCGGGCGTTCATACGCATACGACGCAGCCTTATAAGCGGAGAGCCCTCTCACATCACAAAAGACCGGTCCAAGGGAGGATGGCTACTCTCCCTTATAAACTGTTCGTAGCTCTCTTCCGTGGCCGAGGTGGGACTAAAGTTGCTGGCAACATCCAAAGGCCCAGGATCCTAACACCTATCCCCCTAGAAAGCCCCCTAGGTAGACATGGCGGCTGCTAGCTCTGATACTAATTGTTAGCGTCCTAAGCCTTAGGTCACCACCCTCAGCCCACGTCCAGACGTTCATGCGCATACGACGCAGCCTTATAAGCGGAGAGCCCTCTCACATCCCAAAAGATTGGTCCAAGAGAGGATGGCTACTCTCTCTTATAAGCTGCTCGTAGTCCCCTTCCGTGGTCGAGGTGGGACTAAAGTTACTGACAACGCCCAATGGCCCAAAATCCTAATACCCCATCCTCCTAGGTAGGCATGACGGCTACTAGCTCTGATACCAATTGTTAGCGTCTCAGGCCTTAACTCACCACCCTCGGCCCACGTCCGAGCGTTTATGCGCATACGACGCAGCCTTACAAGCGGAGATCACTCTCACATTCCAAAAGATCAGTTTAAGAGAGGATGGCTATTCTCTCTTATAAGCTGCTCGTAGCCCCCTTCCATGGCCGAGATAAGACTAAAGTTACTGGCAACGTCTAATGGCCCAGGATCCTAACACGTGGGAATAGGCCTGACACAGGGTCTACAAAACTAACCGCTGGCAAGTGACAATAGTTTTTAGACTAGTTATTGTAACCGGTCTAGTTTCTATTATTATTGATTCAGTTTTGCAAAAATGAAATTGTTAACTGTTTACCGCTCATCGTCGAGACAACAGAAAACCATAGTAAAGGTCCGGTGTTTGTGTAAATCTGATCGGAACACAAGACTCTAAAGAAATCCTGGAAATGCACGGATGGCATCAAGTTTACCTCATCACTTCGGCTTCCTTAATTTAAAAAAAAAAAATCTTCTCCTTTTATTTTGGCATCTTGCAATGGCAATGGCTTGACCAGCAGTCCAGCCTCAAGCGCCAGTCAAGCCCCAAGCGCCAGGTTCCCAGCAATCCAGCGAAGGCTGTGTGGCTCTCGACTCTCGAGTTCCGTGGTACTACACTACTGGTACCCTGGTACAGTTGCGCATGTGCTGTGATTCTTGAGATGATCGGGCCGCGCCGCCTCGTCGTCGAAGCTTCACATCCGGCCAGCCTCCCGATGTGACGCGCATCTTTCGAACAGGCCGGCCGCGCCACCACCCAACACGTGCCTTCGTTCGCCGTGCAGTCGTCGTACCGATCCCGCCGGTCTTTCTCAGGAAACCTCAGCTACGGCACCGCCGAACGATCGTACCGCGCTGTACAGCCACGCTCGCCACGCCAATGCCACTGCGCCATCCGTTCGGCCCAACGCCCTCCACCGCGCGTGCATGAGCGCCACCGCGTACCCCTCGTCTCGTGCTCGCGCGGCCCCAGGACGACATTCCCCCGCCCAGCCGGGCGGGTCCGCGTCGTCCGTCCCAGCGCATACGTGCACGTGAGGGCGGTGTTTTCGCCACGTCGCCGCTGCACCGCTAGCTGCTCCGGGCCGCGCCCCACCGCACGCGTGCGGCGCGAGTTAATGCGCGATGTCGCGTCTGCGCGGGGCCGTCGCGGCTACGTGGTCACTGGGGGGCGGCTGCGACGGCAGGAGCTAGGTGCGTACGCAGCTATGCTTTTGGGTGGCAACGACCCGCGGACCAGCCACAGCGCTGCCCTGCCGCCGAGGAAAGGGGAAGAGAGCGCTCCGCTCCGCGCCGCGCCGCGCCGAGACGCGACGGGCACGCGTGTTGCCGCGATGTGCCCGAAGCTAGCTGCCAAGCCATGGCCTTTTCGAGATATTTACGGAGGTCCGGCTGGGTCCGCAAGACGGAAAGCTAGGTTTTTGGTTGGGTTTGGCAGCAGGCGTAGGGTGCTTGCTAAGTTGCTACACGGCGCGCTGAGGTTGCTCTGGCGGCTCCTTCCGAGAAGAAGCTTTGACTGTTACTATTTCTGCCTCACGTTCTTCTTCCTCATCCTCCTGTTTCTAGAAGCTTCTTCCTGTACCATGCATCGCACGTAACACTGAAATTAGTAGAGCCATTAGCTTTCACGTTTCCAAGTGTTTTTGAGCATGACCGGTGTCTCATCATTGCTGACCGTACTGGTAGTGAGCTACGTACGGTTTGTTTTACTTTTAACCGACAATTATTAGATGGACTCCCAAGCTCTGCACCAACCTTATCGGATCTTCAGATTTCAGAAATTGGCAGAGAAAAGATCACTGCATCCTTTTCGTTTGGCCTAAGATGCCAATAACTACGTACGTTTATTGACCGGATTCTCACCGTGCACCTGACAGTTATTTTTTTTTCTCAGGAGTTTGAACTGCTGCCGAAAATCTGGCCACAGGACTTACACCATTTAAGAGTTCACAAGCTTCATTTCTTCTGAAAACGATATCTGATCAAGCTTAATCCACATCCCCATATCGATCTGGTCCATCTATATATTGACCTGGAATGACATTTTTGACCAGTGCCGTGGCCGCCCTAGCATCCACATCCGCACTAGATATTCCCCGACTGGTCCAGTTGCCATATGAAAATTTGACACTTGGGATTATATCGTTAGCTTGCAAGTCAATATACGGGCCACACCGTTTGGTACTTCTGCCACTTGTCCGGACAAGAACCTCTCCTTCTGCATTGATTATGCACACGAAAGTACACACAAGTGAGCCGAATCAATTGGATCGCGCCATCTGTCAGATACAGTTCGTGTTAGTCCCTTCTTTTGCAATCATGCAACTGTTCATACCCCGTTGGCTTGTAATTGTTGGCAAGCTGAAATTCTTGGCCACACTGTTGCTTTTGGAACCTTGTTATGATCATGGAACAAGCAAACAGAAAAGGCTAAGCAGAAGCAACTTACTGGCTTACTGCAACAAGAAAGGAGGCGATATCATCCACAATCTTAAGAAGGACCCAAATCGCTTTTGTATAAAGATGGCTTTATATATATCATTTATAGGGGAAAAGGTCATGAAAAGCTCTAGTAACATGCTCGCGTATCCCTGCTTTTATTTGCATATTTTTTTAGCGATGATTTATTATATATCCAGCGTGTGATATCAGAAAATTAATGTGTATCTCACGCTAGCACTGTTGGTCCTAGCTGTTTATCTGTTCTGTACAGATTGTTGCGTAAGTTAGCACTGTCCATTCGCTTGTCGATTACAGAGAACTGTCCGTACACTCCACAGAATATATCAATTTTGCAAGGTAAGAGTAGTAACAAATTTTGGTTTAATTAGCGACAATAACCACAAACTCCTATAGAACACAAATCGGCTTTGCTCACAGCCATGAGATTAACTGCCTTCTTTTTTTTCCCCAAATGATTAGCCACTACAAGATTGTACTACTGTCAATGCGTCATTCGTACTGAATACAGATGATATCGAATTATCAATCACGTGTGGAATACCTTCGATCATGAGTTCATACATGGGTCCCTAGATCTTTAAGCCTAAATCTTTGTTTGGAAGCTAATTAAGGTGGATGCAGGTATACTTATCCACAGAAAGGAGGATGGCTGCGACAATACTCAAGTGGCCGGCGCCGTGCCTTTGCCCTTTCGGCACGAGAATGACACACGTGTTGATGTCAACCACAACCGCGAGATGGTAGGTGCCTCACGTCAGATTCCTACTGCTTCTCATCCAGATCACAGCAAGAAGACCGGAGCTTCAAATGCTTCACACAGACGTAGAGCCTCTAGCTGCAGCAGACACTTGGAATTAAGTGATTAACAGAGAACAAACTAGAGTAAATCAGCTAGCGAATGCATCCATGCGCGCGTGCAGAGATCTGATGAAGTGATTTGGGCTGCTGAAGAATCCGCAGGTTCAGGATTGGTCACTGAATTGGCTGCATTTATCAGACATAATATCGCGGACAAGTACGGGTGTGCAGAGTATCTAATCCACTCGACCACTCGCCAAAAAGATTTACTAAGCCGTGATAAATTATGGGTAAGTGACTCCATCAGGGACCTTTAAGAACGTATATCAGTAGAAGAATTTTACAGTATTTAAGAAGATACCATAATTTTAACGTTAATTTTGATACCTATAATATATATTAAAATTAACATTAAAAATTATGATACCTCTTGATACATCCTTAAAAACTATGAAATCACTCGTATTAGTGTGACCGCCAATAAATACTCCAAGCTGGTAGCGATCTGAGCCCAACTGTACTGTGATGAGCGGAGCCATGCTTGTTTAATCTGATCCGGTGGATTATTTAAACAACTGCTGTTTGCCTGTTTATGTCACATTGTCACGGCATGATCCAACGCTAGAGTTGGTTACGTCTAGCAATGTCAATAGTATCCCGTCTAGCAATGTCATTATGCCAATAGTATTCCGCTCCAACGCTAGAGCTGCTAATTTTTTTTGCCATATTTTTAATAGGAAAAGTCTCCCATCGGTATGATGGAGCATAGATGGTTTTTCATCTCGTTCTGTTCCCACGGTCCTAAATATATATGATTTCACTTAACTGATTATTTTAACTTAGAGTCTAACAATATTGTATCTGAATTTGTTTTTTATTTTGATACGTGAGGATAAGGGCCGTTCGAGTATTATTTCTACATGGGAATGAGAGACGGACTTCACAAGCAACGATGAGGATGGAGAGAATTTTCCAAATCAGAAACGAAATGGTTCCCATTCCCCTAAGAATTTTTTGTGTTGACATGCCTAGTTAGGTCGTCTCGTTGGTTAGGCCTGTGAAATTACTTCAAAGGGCTTCTCATCCAGCAACAGCATCTAGTATATTCGAACGTAAAGATGTAATTTTTTTGGGCAAAGTTTAAAATGGTTGACCAGATATTAGCGTAGGAAACACAAACACATGTGCCCCAACAGTTCGATTAGGATTTAGTCGACGCAGCAGTATCTCGTCCGTTTTACAGGAGAGTTTCAGGTTTCAACGCATTTAGACGGATGCTCGTAGCTGGCGACCGACATTATTCTACCGGGAAGACTGGGCACAGCCACACAGGTGTCCATGTTAGAACTAATTGACACGAGGAATCTCCTGGTAGTTCACGTGAGGATTAACCGTTTCTGTGCAGGGGAGGGAGATGGCTAGTTTGTCTCCGTCGCAGGGGTGGGAGATCTTTTTTCCTCAGTTTTCGTGCTGGCCTCCATGACCATGACTGACCAGCTGTGCTGTACTGCTGCTGTGGTGTGGGCTTGATTGTTGAGAGGTAGAATGCATTTATAACATCAGCACATAGCTTCCTCCTTTAAATAGACAAGTCATAGATAGACCCTTGTGAACATCTCTGTCTCCCCCCTCTCTGACTTGCTCCTCCGGCACAATTGCAGAATTGCTCGACCTGCTTCCTCCTCTTCTTGCACTCCACACTCGAACAGTTGAGTCCTGTATAGGGTTAATCTGCAGCGAGAGAAGCAATCAAGCAGCGCACGCGCACGGCGTTCCTTCCACCTTCAAGATTAGGTAGCCCCTTGGTTCTCTCTGGATTTTCAGCTCGTTTTTCCATGATCTTTGAATAAAGTTTGCCAATGCACTTTATCGATTTTAAAATTTGAAGTAGAGGTATGGTGACATCAGAGGATAAATATCGCCGATGAATCGATGATGCATTGCAACCCTTTTCAAGTTTTTTTCCTGATGGCACAAGTTGCCACTGTTCTACGCATAATAATACCTTTTTTCAAGGCGAAAAGTACGCCAATTTGGCCTTACAATACGCCAAGTTGCGCTCTTGTTTCTGATGTTGATCGGTCCCCCTACGAACCACTAGGGATAAGAGTTTCCTCCTTTCGTCTCTCCACTGTTTATGCTTACTTTGTGTTCGGTGTGGTGTGCGCTCGTCTGCAGAGAGGAGTTGAAGAAGAGGAGGAGATAGTGGTGGAGGCTTTGATTGGGGCGGTTCTTGTGAACTCAAGAAACGCACAAAAGACAAGGGAAAGGAAGAATAAAGGTTAGAGATTTTTTTCCATCACCTTTTCTTTTTTGTTGGTCTTGTTCGCTGGAATTCTCTCCAATTACCAATTTACCGTGCTTGCTTACAAGTTGTAATTTTTCCTTTATTTCCCCCTCTTCTGAAACAATTGAATTTCTTTCACACACTCTCTCGGGGTTTGCCCTTTTGGATGGTTTTGGTGAGCAACTGATTTTGTTGGATTGCTGGTGTTTTTTGCGCCATGGTTCTTGCAGGTGAGCAGTAGGCTGTAGGCTGTCTGTCGGGCAGCAATGGGTTGTGGGGCGTCGAAGCAGAAGGACTCCGGCGGTCCACGGAGACGGCCGGGGACCGTTGGCGACGTGGTCGTGTTCCTCCCGGGACTCCGGGTGCCGAGGAGCGTGGACTTCTCCCAGGCGCTCGCCGGGGGCCTCGACAAGGGCGTCGTGGAGAGGCTGTTGGCCCTGCGAGCGCGGGTCGTCGACATGGCAATGCAAGAATCGGCGGCGGCCCTGAAGCCGAAG
>KE371422.1:20588-37070 GCA_000418225.1 Zizania latifolia | reverse complement strand
TACATTCACTGAGATATTCACCAAGCTTCAGGCGAATGGAACAACATAAGCGCTGGTGCATCAACAGATTGCTGGAGCGTAGCAATCACAGCCTTGAACCTTTGGTTGAGAACTTTCTGCTTCGACTGACAAAGGCGATCAAAAGAAAAGTCTTTTCGGCAGGTATATGCAGAGCCTGCTGATATGACAAAGGATATCGGTATGATGCTGCTTATCGATGGTTGTTTCATTGTGTACTTCTTGCTGATGCATTATCCGCGACGGCCGAAGGGAGTGCCGGATGGGGGACTGCGCTGGTGATGGCTTGGAACGGCGACGGGAGCCCTGCCGCCTGTGGGATGCAGGATGGCCGGTGCGTCGCGCGTTGGTGCTGCGGGATGCGAGATGCGGGAGCCCTGCATCGCGCGTCGGATGCTGCACACGGATGCGGCGCCGTGGCGGCATGGTTCGGCGACGGGGAATGCTGGTGGCTTCTAGGGTTCACACGGATGTCGGACGGAGAATCGGGATGCCTGATGCGGGATGTCGATGGGGAATCACGTGCGTGAAGGCTGAAGGCGTGACCGCGTGAGAGTTTTTTGTTTTAATAATATATTTTTATTCAAAATTTCAAATTTAAAATGCGGATTTCAGAAATTACAAAAATAACCTTCTGTCGGGCTATGGTCTACCAATCTAGGGCAGATCGGCCTAGATCGGCAAATCATCTGCCAATCTAGACCGATCAGCCTAGGTCGGCAGGTGTAGGCTTCTGTCGGCCGATGAACTACTGATCTGCTCTAGATCGACAGATGGTCTGCCAATCTAGGACAGATGAAGCCTAGCGCCCACCGATAGATCGGCATATGGTTTGCCGATCTAGGGCGGATCAGCCTAGATCGGCAGACCATAGCCCGAATGAAGGCTATTTTTGCAATTTTTGAAATCCGCATACTAGATTTAAAATTTTTAATAAAAATGTATTATTAACACAAAAAATTCACCGCGTGAAGCCATGAATGGCGTGTGTGGGCGGGCTGTTTTGTTAGGCTAGTATGGGATTGTGGGCTTAATATTCAGAATATATGTTATGTTTTAAGGAGTGGGCCTAAATATGAAAATTATCCGTTTTTGCTTAGACGGAATATCTGGTGCCGCCGTATCCGTTTTTGGTGGAAATCGTCGTTCCGTTTCCCGTTCTGTTTCCGAACAAAAAATTCCGTATCCGTTTCCGCTCCGAAAAAATTCATTTTCGCATCCGTATAAGCCTCTCCGTTTTTTGTTTTTCATCGGAACGAATGGAAACTTTTCACTCCATTTTCATCCCTAGTTGCAACGGTGTCGAATTTGGATTTGAATGCCTCGCATTCAATAATCCATGTACAGGATGTTGACGACCGGCGGCCAATCTAGGTTCCATGATATTTTCCTCTCAAGAAATAAACGAGTTCCACGGTATTTTTCTCTACTTTCTCTCTGGAAAGATTCTTCCAGGATGGTTACAAGCTATCAAACCCTGATTTGTTCTCGTTAATGTAAACCATAATTTACTAAACACTTATCTGAGACAAGTTGAGTTTTATTGAGATTTTCTTTCCAGTGCCAAAATGAAATTATGGATTAACTAAAAGGTGTTCACTATTCATTGTCTGAAAACACTATTCACCGTATGATTAAAATACAGCTTAATCTCAAATATATCCAAATTGAGTGTTGAACCTTGGTTAAATAATAACTCACTTAGTTTGAACTCGCCTAACCATTCTAAGTTTTGAATCAAAGCACATTAATTAAAACTTTTCCTGGAAGCCGGTGTTACCTCTTTCCCCTCTTGGCTTCGGCGGCTCGGCCTCCTTTCCTCTCTTGGCGCTAGCAGGCAGCCCTCCTTTGTCGTGGCACGGTCTCCTGTTCACGCGCGCCAGAGCGCCGTTGCATTGCGTTGTGCCCACCGAGCCATATCTCTCTCCATCCTCTCTCATGTCAAGACCATGTCCACCGTGAGCTACACTAACCTTCCTACGCCGATGATTGTTGGCCTATTCTGAGAGGGATTGATCTAGCCTTTAGCCCACACCAGAAGAGAGCTTTGGTTGCATCCTAAAAGCTAGTCCATGAGATGAGGGACTCCTCCACTATTTAAATTAAATCAACTCTCCCTCCACAACCAATGTGAGATTATTCTAACAATCTTCTCCATCACATATTTGTGTCCTTTGCGTGATTGCATCGCACGATCCACTGGGCCATCTCACCACCTTTGTGCACTCTTAGACCACATCACACGGTCCCACAGACGGGCACTGGAGACTGTGGACTAGGCTCTAGTACTATTTATCGGCTTACTCATGGGAGAAATTAATCCAGCCTTCAGCCCACACTGAGAGGAAGACTTGTCTGCACCCCAAAAGCTAGTCCATAAAGTAAGCGACTACCTCACTATTTAAGTTAGATCAACTCTCCCCCATAACTAATGTGGGACTACTCCAACAACGATAAGCTTAGGAATCATGCTAACCATCAAGATGTAGCCACCTGTCTCCGAAGCCAGGATCCGACCACTGGCATGCAGCGTGGCCGTCAAGAAATGTCATGGCGCCGATGCAGCACGTACACCCAAAACCCTAACAAACAGAAGCTTTCAGAGCCAGCTATTTAAGCAATGCCTCACCTGTCGGACGGAACAAGGGGTCAGGAGATAAGACATTATAGACGACCTCGTAAGAGGTTGGACCGGTAGTTGGAAGTGAAGCAGTCAGCGAGATGTAAAAGAAAACTCAGATGACGCCCTGAGTTGAGGACTCGGGAAATACCCCGAATACAAGGACTCGGAAGGAGGAGGCGACAGCAGGCCCACACACTTAATCGCTGATAATAACTCGTGGACGTAACTACCAGATTTGAATACTAGTAAAGGTAGCGAATAATTTACCTGCTGTAAAGATACTTAATTGGAGGAGTTAAAGCCTAAACGATAAACTCCTAACCCTTGAGAAATATAAAGGGGTCAGGAGTACCTTCCTCATGATAGACTTTTAGACGGTCATTTAACTTACGCGCGTGAGAACCCTGTAATCGCACTCGTCAGCGCATACTCCATCACACAGGACTAGGGTTATTATCCTCCAGGAGACCTGAACCTGTCTAAATTCTCTCTGTCTTATTAAGTTCTTGAGGCAACCATATGATCGCGATCACAGAGATCACCCCAAACCGAATCAAACTACCTCCGTAGGAAACTCCGTCGGAGGACTACCGTTCCAAGTAACGACAGTTGGCGCGCCAGGTAAGGGAGTTTCTATGATTTTTCTCATTCGGATCCAATGGCCCTCATTTGCAACTTCAGCACCAAGGTCCCCGTCGGCTCCGTCATCACCTTAGGGAGCCTCACTTTCATTGGTGACACCATGCGCCAACTCGTCTTGTCTGAGTCCACCACCAGTAGGGCAAAGACGACACGAATGCTAGCTAAGAGGCCGCTTCCCTCCATCACTCGGGGGGCGACTTGCCCTTACAATCGGGGATCCCAACACCCGTACGCCCAACTCTGTCGAGCCCTCACCGAACGATCTCCAATGACTCTCCCACCGACTACGTCATCTTCTCCACCTCGAATGGACGCATAGTCTAAAGATGCCAATTCACCGAAGTTGTCTCGGTGCGATCCAAGAAGAGGAGTACGCCGATCAGGTCGTTGACTCCTCCACCAAGCTCCGTCATAGTGATGACAGCCGCTGTTTGTGACGACGAGCCTACCATCAACGTTGCCGAGTCTAGCAGCCATCATCGAGAGCGTCGGTAGCGGAACGCCGCCCGCTCTACTTGCTGGGGCAAGGCCACCGTGGTTGAAGGCTCTCGGCAGAACAATTAAGAAGGAAGGTTTCACGGTGAATTTTGAGGGTCACACCGTGTACCGTACGCCGACGGTGAACCTAGTCGCTATTAAGAGGGCACTTTCCGCCCTCCCCGAGACTCCAGAGCTCTAGAGGGCCCAGACGATGACACAGGCCGCCGCCGCGCAAATTGATGATTTGGCCTCGCCCGACCGCTCGCACTCCACCAACTGAAATGCCACCCGACCATCTGGTCCCTCGCGGCACTCCCGGCGGACTGAGCATCATGGAAGCTTCTATTCGGGCGATGCCCGAAAAATTATCAACCAAGTGCATGACGCCCGCGATATTATCTCTCGTATGGAGATCGCGAACGCAGTGAAATGCGTCGCCGGGAGCAATATGACCGGAGTCACGGCACCCCGAGAGCTGACCGGCGTGATGATGTCAATTCTCACCATAATGGGTTCCGGGCCTTCACGGAACAACTCCGCCAGGTTGTCTGGCCTAAGGGTTTCCGTCCGACGGGCATCGAGCCCTATGACGGCAAGACAGACCCCTCACAGTGGCTCCGGCTATACTATACAGCCGTCTGAGCCACAAATAGGGATGAGCACGTCATGGCGAACTATCTCCCTGTGATGCTCGCGCTGACCACCATTAATTGGTTGGCAAGACTTCTAGAAGGCTTCATCGACTTCTAGGATCAGTTATGCGATATGTTAGTAGACCCTATGGTCCTCAAAGTGCGCCTGAAGAGGGTGCTCATTAATGGAGGCAGTGGCCTCGATGTACTGTTCAAGGGGACACTCATGGTGCTCGGCATCGATACTAAAGCGCTGGAGAAGACTGATACGCCATTCTACGGGATTGTCCCACGAAAGGGCTCCATGCCACTCGGAACACTACCCTCCCCGTGACGTTCGGCACTTGAGACAACTATCAGACCAAGCACATCAAATTTTATGTCACCGACTTCGAGACCGCCTACCACGCCATACTCGAACACCCATCGCTCGCCAAGTTTATGGCCGTCCCCCTTTACACATACCTGATCCTCAAAATTCTAGGCCCAAAAGGAGCTTTTCAATCAGGGGGGATGTCGCCACCTTCTACGCCTACGAACGTGACAGCCTCGCCTTGGGGGAAGCGCTGGATATATCTGTTCGAATGGAGGAGACCATCCAAGCGACCAAGACTATGCCACCGACTGATACTGAAATCCCGACCGCCATGCCATCGACGTCGTGTATATCGTCTTCACCGGCCGAATACAAGGCTATTCCGCTATCGGACGCCGATCCTACCAAGACCACGCTGATCGAGACATCGCTGGACCCTAAATAGGAAAGCGAGCTTGTCAGCTTCCTCCGTGCCAATATCAACATCTTCGCCTGGTAGCCTTCGGACATGCCGGGCGTACTAAGGGAGCTGATCGAGTACGAACTTCACATCTATCTGTTGGGTTATGGGGAGGCTATGTTAGCATTAATTTCAAAAATTTTACCCCATTCACCCAGGAACCATAAGTGTAATGGGATCATAGATCGTTTATCTCTAACGCAAGATACGCTAGTGCAGTGGAAGAAGAGTTGGTGAAGCACGTCCTCAATCCGCTCCACTCAGTTCCGTCTGCTCGTCAGCGACGAAGATGACGTAGTCCGACGATCTCCACGGGAAGATCAACACCACAGTAGCAGCAGCGACTCTATGGTATCCACACGTACAGGGACAAAATCCCCTCAAGCCAGTATGCTAGTACCGCGCGAGAGATCAGGGGAGAGATGGCCATAACCAGTGTAGCCAGGAGAGGTGACGGCTAGGGTTAGATCGAATCAACAACCAGTAGCCTTTTCGTTCTAGCCCCTCCTCTCCTTATATAGTGCCCTCATGGGCCTTTAATCAGTATTAAAGCCCAACAGATCTAATTTGTTCGTCTGGCCGGGAACTTCCGGTCCTAACCGGAACTTTCGAAAATAATATTCTGTATGAATTTATTTCTGCCAGGAACTTCCGACCTAACTGGAACTTCTGGACACAGAACTTCTAAAAATAACATTCTGTATCGAATTTTTTTCGACCCGAAAGTTTCGGTACCACTCAGAACTTTCGGTTCGTCCAGAATTCACCTTTCAGGCATGCCTGGAACTTTCGGTCCAACCGGAACTTCTGGTTCCTCCAGAAATCGAAACTAAAACTAGGGCTAGCCCGGAACTTCCGGTCTAACCGGAACTTCCGAATACTCCAGAACCCAAAACTTCCGGTTCCCCTAGAATTATCTTGGTCATATTTCCATTAATCTCCCACTTGCACAAGAGCTAATTCTTGCAAGCTTTAAATCCCATCCCCTTAAGCGTGCGACTTGATAGGTTCATATGCAAACGACCGCTACCCGGAAACCTTTTCTGGATCGCTGATCAATAGCGGCACCTAGCAGGACATATTGACCCCCGAAAGCATACAAATCAAAATCATATTTTCTGAGTCTTGATATACTCAAGCACCAATCCTTTTACCACATGACATCAGTCAAACTCAAGGCGAGATTCGTGCCACCCTTATGATAGCTCGATACTTCACTCGATCAAGTAGTGGATTAATCATGATCAACTCTTTGATCATAGTGGCATGGCCATGCACTTTTCCAATCTAACTATCTCGAGGGGCTCAGAGACGTCTTTCCCGTTATTTAGGAGGGGTAAATTCTATCTTGACCGCTGACATCCCACGACATGTTTCATAACACATCCGAAAGCAACTCTTATAACTATCCAGTTATGGAATAGCGTTTGGAAGCCCCTAAGTGTGCACTACATATTTTGGAATCAATGATGATCTCAGGTCTAAGGATTTTACAGGTACATCATTTGAGATGACAACTGATGGCACATTATGAATAACAATCCCAGCAGTATCTGAAAGTGGGTCTATCTAACTCCATGTTCACTAACATAAGTCCACATCACTGATTTGACATCTCCATGTCTATGATTTGCAAAACATGATCATCAATCAGATAGATGTGCTAATCTATAAATCATCACTGTCCTACATGACGATATGAGATTATGGATCATTTAGAATAACATCATTATAAAACAAAGAGTTTTACAGACAAGTCATATACTTGCTGATCAATATAAAAGACATTTATTCAAGGAACAAGATAATCAATTATCCAAATATACATTAGCATAGACAAGACACCTTTTCTCACGTATACTAGACTCACTCACGTAAGTATCTAATACCCATAGAGCTCAAGTGCGCCTCATGCTTGGACTGCGAGAGAGGTTTCGTCAACGGATCGATAATGTTTAAACTCATGTGCACCTTGCATATCTTTACATCACCTCTATCTATAATCTCTCTGATGAGGTGATAGCGCCGCAGTATATGCTTGGATTTCTGGTGCGACCTAGGCTCCTTGGCTTGCACAATGGTACCACTATTATCATAATAGAGGTCCACTAGACTGGACGCACTAGGGACAACACCCAGCTCAAAAACAAATTTTCTGATCCAAACAACCTCCTTCGCAGCTTCAGAAGCTGCAATGTACTCAGCCTCTGTTGTTAAATCTGCATCTGTTTCTTGCTTGGAACTCTTCCAACTCACTGCGCCTCCATTGAGGCAAAACACAAATCTAGACTGCGATCACGAATCGTCCTTGTCGGTTTGGAAGCTAGCATCGGTGTAACCATTTACAACGAGCTCCTCCTCACCTCCATAGACTAGGAACATATCCTCAGTTCTTCTCAAGCACTTAAGGATACTCTTTACTATCGCCCAGTGACTTTCACCCGGGTTTGATTGGTATCTGCTCGTAACACTTAGAGCATAAGAAACATCTAGGCGTGTACAAAGCATGGCATACATGATGGATCCGATTGCGAAGGCATACGTGATCGCACTCATCTTCTCCCGCTTATTAGGTGTCGAAGGACACTGACTCTTGCTGAGAGTAACACCATATGACATTGGCAGAAAACATTTCTTAGAATTCTGCATATTAAACCGTTTCAATACCTTGTCAATGTACATGCTTTGGCTTAATCCAATTAGCCTTCTCGATCTATCTCTATAGATCTTTATGCCTAAAATGTATGCTGTCTCTCCAAGATCTTTCATTGAGAAACTTTTCCGCAACAAAGATTTAATAGCATCAAGCATTGGAATATCATTTTCGATAAACAATATGTCATCTACATATAAGACCAGAAATACAAGTGCGCTCCCACTAGCCTTTTTATAAATACAAGGCTTTTCTTCATTCTTTATTAAACCAAACCCTTTGATCACTTCATCAAAATAAAGATTCTAACTCCGAGAAGTCTGCTTCAGCCCATAAATGGACCTTTGTAGCTTGCAAACATTTCCAGCATTCTTTAGATCGTTAAGACCTTCAGGCTGTGTCATGTACACATCCTCACTTAGGTTTTCATTAAGAAAAGCCGTTTTGACATCGATTTGCCATATCTCATAGTCATAATATGCGCAATCGCTAGGATGATTCGGATAGACTTTAGCATTGTGATAGACGAAAATATTTCATCATAATCAACACCTTGAATCTACCTGAAACCTTTCGCCACCAATCTTGCCTTATAGATGTGAACATTTCTATCAACGTCTATCTTTTTCTTAAAAATCCATTTACACTCAATAGTTTTTACACTATCAAGTGGATTGACCAAGTTCCAAACTTGATTCTCTCGCATGGATTCTAACTCGGATCTTATGGCTCCAAGCCATTTCTCAGAGTCTGGTCTCATCACCACTTTCGAATAGGTCTTAGGTTTATCATTGTCCAACAATAATTTATCACGCTGCCCAGTGGTCAAAAATGCAAACCGCTCGGGCGCATGACTCAACCTCTTTGACCGACGTGGGGCTGGTGTCTTGACAACAGGTTCTATAACATCTTGCACATCGAGTTGTGGTTTAATAGGAGCTGAAACACTTTCGAGTGGTTCCCGAACTTCTTCGAGTCGCACCGTGCTCCCACTAACCCTTTTTGAGAGAAACTCTTTCTCAAGAAAAACACCATTTCGAGCGACAAACACTTTGCCTTTCTCTCGGTTATAGAAGTAATATCCTTTGGTTTCCCTTGGATACCCCACAAAGAAACATTTATCAGATCTGGGAGTGAGCTTGTCAGACATCAAACGTTTTACATAAGCCTCACAACCCCGTATCTTTAGAAATGACAACCCGGGAAGCTTACCAGTCCATATGTCATATGGTGTCCTCTCTACAGATTTAGATGGAACTCTGTTTAATGTGAAAGCAACAGTTTCTAGAGTGAATATCTAAAAGGACAATGGAAGATCAGATTGACTCATCATTGACCGGACCATGTCTAACAAAGTTCGGTTCCTCCGCTCGGACACCCCATTCCACTGAGGCGTGCCTGGTTGAGTCAGCTGTGGAACAATTCCACACTGCTTTAGATGATCATTGAACTCATGGCTCAAATATTCACCTCCACGATCCGATCGCAAAAATTTAATTGTCTTGCATGTATGATTTTGTACCTTATTTTGGAACTCCTTGAACTTAATGTCTTATTAGGTAGATGTAACCAAATCTACTAAAGTCACTGGTAAAAGTAATAAAGTACTAGAATCCACCTCTGGCTGTAGAACTCATTGGTCCACATACATCAGTATGTACAATGGCCAACAATTCATTTGCCCTCTCACTTTGACCAGTGAAAGGCGTTTTAGTCATTTTGCCAAGTAAACATGACTCGTATATGTCAAACGATTCGAAATCAAATGACTCCAGAAGTCTATCTTTATGGAGCTTCTGCATGCGCTTCTCATTTATATGACCCAAACGACAATGCCAAACATAGGTGGGATTTAAATTATTAAGCCGGGGCTTCTTGGTATTAACGTTATAAACATGTGTATCCTCAAGATTCAGAATATATAAGCCATTCAACAATGGACAAACACCATAGAACATACCATTCGAAAATATCGAACAACATTTGTTCTTTATTACGAATTTAAAACCGTCTTCCTCTAAACATGATGAAGAGATAATTTTTCTCCCTAAGGTAGGAATGAAATAACAATTATTCAATTCCAAAACTAATCCCGAGGGTAGCGACAAAGAATAAACGCCGACGGCCAGCGCAGCAACTTTTGCACCATTGCCGACACGGACATCCAATTCGCCTCTTGCACACTTCCTATTCCTTTTCAGTCCCTGCAACGATTTGCAAGTATGAATCATTGATCCAGTATCAAATACCCATGAATCACTTGGACGAGTAGTAAGATTAATTTTAATAACATTTATACCTAAAGTAGAAGTCACACTTCTTTTCTTTTTCTTGAGTTGTTCCAAGTATAACATGCAATTCCTCTGCCAATGACCAGTCTTATGGCAGTGGTGACAAGTGTCAGAAGTAGCAGGGCCAGTCTTGAACTTTCCAGCTGGTTTAGACTTAGAGCTCGAGATCACATATGAAGCTTTAGCCTTTTCCTTGCGTTTTCTTTTCTTACTATCCTTCTGAACCATTATCACATGACTAGAATTATTTTTAATGCTATCCTCAGCAGTCTTTAGTATCCCATGTAATTCACCCATGATTTTCTCCATGCTGTTCATATGAAAATTCAAAATGAACGGCTCGAAGCTCACCGGGAGCGACTGGTGAATCACATCCGTGGCTAAGTCTTGGTCAAGGGAAAAACCAAGTTTTTCTAGGCTCTCAATATAACCAATCATCTTGATCCTATGAGGACTGACTGGGCTGCCTTCTGCCAACCTGCATGCAAACAAAGACTTTGAGATATTGTACCTCTCAGTCCATGCTTGGTTCTCAAACATACCTTTGAGTCCCACGATCATATCGTAGGCATCCCTGTTCTTGTATTGCTTCTGAAGCTCAGAGGACAAATAGCAAGCATGAGACAGCTGACATCAATCGAATCGTTGGCGTGCTTCTCATAAGCCCACCTATCCACGGTAGATGTATCATCTTTTAGTTCATCAGGATGGGGTTTCTCTAGAACATATTCCTTTTTCTCTTGCTTAAGAATAATTCTCAAGTTTCTATACCAGTCAATAAAGTTTGTTCTAGAAAGCTTTTCCTTTTCAAGAATTGATCGCAGATTAAAATTGGAAGTGTTCTTAGCAGTAGGTGCCATGATCTACAACAAAAATGCAAGTTTCAGCACTATACTATATATAAAATGATCGCTTTCCCTCTAACGACACATAGTGGGACAAGATCCATATTCAACTAACTTCTAGTGAGCTTTAGCATCACTGCTAGAAGATTTGTGACATAGATAAGCAATACTTTGCTAATCACATCCCTATGTGACTCTTGTTCGTTGGGGTGACATCCAATGCCTCGACGCCCAACTCCATGCCCTAAAGCCCAAAACCGTTTTGATAGCTTTATTAAGTAAATCAATACTATGCATGTGGTTGTCCGACATCAACCCTAACTGGTCAAGATAAAAGATGGCACCCTGCTTTGGTAGACCCACCATACAATGATCAGAACCTTTGTAGGTGCAGCTATTGGAAAGGGCATCAAATTTCTTAATTTTCTGAGAGAAACTATTCTAACATGATAACAATGCCTGCCGCATACACAAACATGGAAGAATAGTATGACAGGAACATAAGTAAACATCATAAGCAATCATATTAACTGTAACATAGTATGGCCCTTTTCACATGGTGATCTCCATCTCTATGGTTCCTATCTTTCGGGTCATCACGCTTCAGGCCTCCATGAACTTGTATCAGTCTATTACAGCTAATAGTACTATAGTAATTACATGAGCAGAAGCATCACATGTCGACGCGCAGGTCGTACAACATTTGAATAGCCTTGGGCTACAATTAACCATGACACGTAGGCCATGAAAATTACATGCATGCATCATATACATCACAAGGCTATACTAGTCACAACATTCTCTGCAAAAACAAGTTAGACGTAGAATCTACACGTGACTGGACAAGACCCGGAACTTCTAACTCAAAGGCTTGAAACTTTCGGTCGAAGGGCCCGAAACTTCTGAGTCAAACCCGGAACTTCTGAAATTAACCTTCTGTATCAAATTTATTTTGGCCCAGAACTTCCGGGTCACACCCGGAACTTTCAAAAATAACCTTCTGTTTTGAAGTTTATTTTGGCCCAGAACTTCCGAAAATCCGACGCAAAAATAATAGATCTAATCTATTTCCACCACATATCACTTATATGCAATCGATCCAGATCGAACACTACGCACGTAGGCTCTGATACCACTGTTGGGTTATGGAGAGGCTACGCTAGCATTAAATTTAAAATTTTTACCTCGTTCGCCTAGGAACCATGCGTGTAATGGGATCATAGATCGTTTACCTCAAACGTGAGACATGCTAGTGCAGTGAAAGAAGAGTTGGTGAAGCGCGTCCTCGATCCGCTCTGCTCAGTTCTGTCCGCTCGTCGGCGACAAAGACAACGTAGTCCGATGATCTCCATGGAAAGATCAGTACCACAGTAGCAGCGATGCCTCTATGGTATCCACACATACAGGGATAGGATCACCTCAAGCCGATATGCTAGTACCGCAGGAGAGATTATAGGAGAGATGGCCACAACTGGTGTAGCCAGGAGAGGTGGTGGCTAGGGTTAGATAGAATCAACAACCAATAGCCTTTTCGTCCTAGCCCCTCCTCTCCTTATATAGTGCCCTCCCATGGGCCTTTAATAAGTATTAAAGCCCAACAGATCTAATCTATTCGTCTGGCCCAGAACTTTCAGTCCTAACCGAAACATCCAAAAATAATATTCTGTATAAATTTATTTCTACCCGGAACTTTTGGTCCTAACCGAAACTTCCGGACCCTAGAACTTTCGGCCTAACCGGTACTTCTGCACCTAGAACTTCCGGTTCAACCAAAACTTCTGAAAATAATATTCTGTATCGAATTTATTTTGACCCAGAATTTCTGGTTCCACACGAAACTTCTGGTTCATCCAGAATTCACCTTTCAGGCATGCCTAGAACTTCTGGTCCAACCGGAACTTTCGGTTCCTCCAGAAATTGAAAACTAAAACTAGGGCTGGCCCAGAACTTCCGATCTAGCTGGAACTTCCGGATGCTCCAAAACTCGGAACTTCTAGCCTTAAGCCAGAACTTTCGGTTCCCCTAGAATTCTCTTGGGCATATTTCCATCACTATCTGACCGCCAAGCCAGTCAAGCAGAAGCTGCACCGATTCGCCCAAAAGCGTAAAGAGGCCATAAAAGAAGAAATCACCCAGCTGCTAGCAGTCGGGTTTATTAAAGAAATGTATCATCCCGACTGGGTAGCTAACCCAGTCCTCGTAAAAAAGAAAAATAGGAAATGGAGGATGTGCATTGACTACACCGATCTTAACAAGCGATGCCCAAAATACCTCTTCTCTCTGCCACGCATCGATCAAGTGGTCGACTCCACAGCCGGCAGTTCTCTTCTTCGTTTCCTAGAGTGCTATTTAGGATATCATCAGATTTGTTTGAAAGAGGAAGAGTAGGAGAAGACATCATTCATCACCCCATGTGGAGCTTATTGCTATACATCAATGCCCTTTGGGCTCAAGAACGTCCGAGGGCTTGGAATCCCCTAACTCTAACGACGCTCAATTGCCTGATCGCCTAGGAGCTCGGATTCCCCTAACTCCAATGATGCCCGATCGTCTGAATACCCGAGGGCTCAGATTCCCCTAACTCCAATATCACCCGATCGCCTGAACGCCCGGGGGCTCGGATTCCCCTAACTCTAACGATGCCCGATCGCCTGAACGCTCGGGGACTCAAATTCCCCTAACTCCAACGATGCCCAATCACCTGAACGCCCGGGGGCTTGGATTCTCCTCGCTCCAACGACGCCTGATCGCCTGAACGCCTGGGGGCTTAGATTCCCCTCGCTCCAATGATGCCCGATCGCCTGTACGCTTAGGGGCTCAGATTGCCCGCGCTCCAATCATGCCCGATAGCCTGGTCACCTAGAGGCTCGGATGTCCCTCTTTCCAACAATGCCTGATCGAATAACAACTTGTACAATTGAAGTATGCAAGATATTATACCCTGAAGCCTGATCTTCTATCAAACTCTAGGCTCGGGGGCTACACCCGACAGGTGCACCTAATAGGTGCACCTCCCAGATAAACGAAAAGAATTCATTAAGAAACTCATCTTTTGTGCTCCTCACGGCCTCCTAACTCTACCCAGACGGCTGTAGCCCTTCAGCCGTAAAGAGCTCGGGGGCTCCTGTCGGGTGGAAAGACCTTGGGGCGGTCGGATGTAACAAGAGGTCGGGAGACAAGACATTAAAGACGACCTCGCAAGAGGTTGGACCAGTAGTCGGAAGTAAAGCAGTCAGTGAGATGTAAAAGGAAGCTCGGATGACGCCCCGAGCTAAGGACTCGGGAAATACCCCGAATACAAAGACTCAGAAGGAGGAGGCGACAGCAGGCCCACACACTTAATTGCAAACAATAACTCGAGGACGTAACTGCCATATTTAATACTAGTAAAGGTAGTGAATATTGTCATGGTTATTAGCCCACGATTCCTAGTAATTTACCTGCTGTAAAGATACTTAATTGGGGGAGTTAAAGCCTAAACGGTAACCTCCTGAACCCTGAGATATATAAAGGGGTCGGGAGTAGCTCCCTCGGGATGGACTTTTAGATGGTCATTCAACTTATGTGCGCGAGAACCCTATAATCGCACTCATCAGCGCATGCTCTATCACACAGGACTAGGATTATTATCCTCCGGGAGGCCCGAACCTGTCTAAGTTTTCTCTGTCTTATTTAGTTCTTAAGGCAATCATAGGATCACAAACACAGAGACCACCCCAAACCGAATCAAACTACCTTTGTGGGAAACCTCGTCGGAGGACTGCCGTTCCAAGTAATGAGATCACCCTTCTCTCACGCAACATGAAACATTTTCCTAAAACCCTAGCCGGTGTCACCTGAAGAACCTTCTTCTTCACGCTACCATTCGATGAGTTTCTTTCTCTCCCCCTATGATCGATCTCTACACTAGGAAAAAATAGTTCTTTGTCGAGTACTTGAGGGTTTGCCGAGTGTATTCCCTCGGACACTTAGCAAAGAAGGATGTTCACCGAGTACTGGCCAAATACACTCGGCGAACAATAAAAAATACACTCGTCGAAGTTTGACACTCGGCAAAAAATGAAAAAATCGGTACCAACGGAAGTCACGATGGCATGTTTGGACGAGCAAAAAGAAGTTTTTCGGGTTTGCCGAATGTTTTTACAAAAACACTTACAAAAACACTCGGCAAACCTAAGAGACTCATCATTTTGTGTAAAAAAATATTTTGAGCCTATGTAATATTTGTAACTTGGTTTAAGCTTGAAAATTTTTCTACACTCAAAATACAACATATCTTATTACATGTAAAAATTTTGTATTTTTCTAGGTTCATTTGCTATTTTTAATTCATTAAATATGTTTCTAGGAATTAAATTGAAATAGGTGAAATTTGAACTGCAAGTGCTTAAAATAATGAACCAAAATTTATAGAAAAATCATATTCATGTTTTTAGTCCATTTTTAGTTCTTATCCACTAAATTGAAAGAAATTTTGAAAAATCTAGGTTGCGACACTCGATCGGCAACGTGGAGCTTAATGGTTTTTAATTCTAAAAAAAATCAAACGAAGTCTGAAAACATGAGACCTGTCATGGTGTTAAGATATGATATGTAGATACTATGATAAAAATTTAAAAATATTTGGAGAAAGCTGTCACGTATGATGTTTAGAAACCAAAGATTCTTCGAGGACGAATTAGGATTTAAAGAAGGATGGGTTGGGTTTGAATGCAAATTGATGGTTAAATCTTAGTTTGAACTTAAAACTTTTTATACAATAAAAATATAACATAGCTTATCTCATGTAAAAATTTAGTATTTTTTAGGTCAGTTTACTATTTTTAATTCATTAAGTTTGTTTCTAGGATGATTTATATTGAAATAGGTCAAATTTGAACTGCAAATGCATGTAATAATGAACCAAAATTTGTAGAAAAATCATATTCATATTTTTGAGTCCATTTGTAGGCCTTACCTACTAAATGGAAAGAAATTTTAAAAAACTAGATTGCGACACTCGATCGACAACGTGGTGCTTAATGGTTTATTAATTCAAAAAAATCAAATGAAGTCAGAAAAACACAAGACCTACCATGGTGTTATGATATGATATGTAGATACTGTGATAAAAATTTAAAAATATTTAGAGAAAGTTATCATGTACGATGTTCAGAAACCGAAGATTCTCCGATGACGATATAGGATTTAAAGAAGAAATGAGTTGGGTTTGAAAGCAAATAAACGGTTAAAGCTTCGTTTAAACTTGAAACTTTTTCTACAATCAAAATACAGCGTATCTTATCTCATAAAAAAATTTGCTATTTTTCTAGGTCAGTTAGCTATTTTAATTCATTAATTGTATTTCTAGGATTTAAATTGAAACAGGTCAGATTTGAACTGCAAATGCATGAAATAATGAACTAAATTGTCCGAAAAAACTATATTCATATTTTTGAGTCTATTTTTAGGCCTTATCCACTAAATGTGAAAATGTTTCATAAAATTTGTCAAGAAAAAAAATGAAAAACAAATTTGAAATA
>KE371422.1:0-10567 GCA_000418225.1 Zizania latifolia | reverse complement strand
CGACTCAGGTACACGGGGGTCCGACCGGGGGGCTGAAGAGGAGTCGCTGGGTCGGATTGGCCCAATCCGGGTGCACGGTCGGGGGCACCGGACGCTTTGATGGCTTCGGCTTAAAACCGTCAAAACCGAACGGAGAGTGAAAAGTACCGTCAATTCTAGCGGTGTCGTGACGGCCAAGTTGATCACGTCATCGAATAATCCAGAGTCTGTATCTTTTACGCTTTTGCCCTTCGGGCCTCGCTTTGAGAACATTCTAGAGTAGGGGCATTTGAGTCTTTTTACTTTGGCCCTTGGGGCTATAAAAGATGTAACCTTCCATGAGAACACTTGAGGTTTTGGAGTTCAATGAAAATCATTTTGAAATTTCTGGTGTGCCTCCCACCTTTCTTCCACCTTTCTTCCACCTCAAGACTCCCCCAAAATCTGAGAACCCTAGCCGCCGGTGGCTAGGACTGATTCGCGCCGCCAGTCTCGGTTTATCCTCCTGCTTTTCTCCTCCATCCGGCTGGTGATTTGCGTCCCTCGGTTCGGCTGCAGGGTCGATTTGCTGCGCAGGCAACGGCGCTGGCCAATCGAGGAAGACAACAAGGCGGCGTGTGGGTTTGTCTGCAGCAGGCGAGCGCATCTTCTGGGCAGGGCACACTCTGTGCCTGGGCATGAAATTCGAGGAACAGGGAGGCAGCGCACTCAATCAGCAGGTGGCTGTCTGCCTTCCCTCACCCCCTGTCCCTTCGCACGGCAGATCTGTGCAGAGCGGAGAAAGTCAAGCAGCTGAGCTTGGAGGCGGGGAACCCGAGGTGCAGCAGGCGCCTGGTGGTGCAGTTCCCAGCGGCTTGTTCCAGGCAACGCAGTGTGGGCATAGAGGAGGGTGCGCCAAGAGGACTCGCTGCGCACGAGCAGCCATGCCGTGACGATGCATGCGCGCAGGGGCTCGGACGGATCAGGCGCAGAGAGCACAAGAGGAAAACAGCACTGCAACAACCTCAACGCTTCATCGAAAACTCTACGGCAAGTTTAAGGTATCTAATTTCCTGCATTTTAATTCAAGCAATTGATGTTTGTGATATCACGGTCTTGTTCTTGAAATTGATGAATCATCCTCGAGATTTTTGTGTATGAAATAGATCCGTGATGTTGTGATGTATGAGATGATCCTGTGATGTACTATGTTAGTTGATGGTCGAATTTTCTGTTCATGCCGAAATTGATCATTAATTTCTCTGATCATTGATTTATTTGTGTTTTTCATCATCACTTGGTTATTCCTGTGTTTTCGACATTCCTCTTGAAAAGCTCATATCATGTTACACTGGAGTGGACCATTTTAGTGTTGAGCTTTATCGAGGTCACTCGCTAACATGATATTGAGAAGTTGTGAAAATTTATTTTCGACCATTCACCCCCCTCTGGTCGCTAGTTTCGGTCCTACAACATGACGGTTCCACCTCTCTATCTGTGCCCAACACCTGCACCTGGCCCAATCGGAGCAGAGATGCCTATCTATCCCCTCAACTGCAATGCATTAATTGTGGGCAGAGCGGATCAAAAAGCAACTTTCTACCCTGACTTCAAAAGCAACTGATGGAGCTCGTGACGTTTGGGTTCCCCGGGAGCCCGAGGGCTCATGTGCCCGAGGCCTCACGTGCTCGAGGGCTTGCGGCTCGAGAGCTGAGCACTCGGGGGCTGGGGCTCGAGAGCTCAAGGTTGGTCATGCTCGAGGTTGGCTGTTACCCAAGACCTCGATGGACAGCTTTGTCCGACAATCAAATTTTACCTGAGCACTAGCAATTCTCGAGGACAAGACAATGTGCGTAGTTTGCTCTCCCATCATCTGAAAACTTCAAAGGATTACCAAGACCAAGACTTCAAAAGATTTTTACTGCAAATGCTTTGTGACCCATGAGCCAAATGTTCCATTTAACTCAAGGCTAGGGGGCTACACCATTTGGGTGCACCTATGCGGTGCACCTCACAACAAAGAGGAAGAAGATTAATGTTTTTTTCAAGATTATCAGATTTCAGTAAAACACAAAAACTCAAGCTGAAGGATGAGCTCCTCTCAGCTTGATCAACCGAAGACTTTCAACCAAGCTAAGAAGAGCTCGGGGGCTGTTGCCAGGGATATGACCCCTAGGTACCCCACGTTGGGCTTATCAGCCTAGACTGAGAACAGGCTAAGCCTAGTATTAGAGTCCGGTATGGCCCATAAAGGGGGTTTGGTCCCGATAAGGAAGATTAGGTCCTTATTTGGAAGCCGAATCCTAGATCCGGTATAAAGAGTTATGTTTATACCAAAATCCTTATAAATAGGAAATTAGCACCTGACTTTGGCATGTGATCTTAGGCATCAGGAAAACCGACTCGGTGTAGAGTCCTGGGTCATTGGGCTCGCCCCTTGAGTATATAAAGGGGGCGAGGTCCCCGTAGAGACAACTTATTCATCTTGCTTTCGATGCCTTAAGCCTTCATTGCTTAAGTGAATTGCTTTGTAAGCTTAAACACCATATAATACACCAAAACACTGAACGTAGGGTTATTATCTCTTAGGAGGCCTAACCAATATAAATCTTGGCTCTTGTTTCCTAGAGTCGACCATCGGGTTCAAAAGCGCTGCGCTTCTCTAAACATCTATTCACCACCTTGGGTACCCTCTTGGGTGGACTGCTCAGTGATTCATTGACATACATAGAATGGGACGATAGTACTAGAAAACCCAGATGCAAGCACCGAATGCAAAGAAGACTCGATGTAGAATCTTAGCACCCTCCGGATATGCCGCATCATTCTCTTCGAGTGTGTAGTATGTGCTAGGGTTATGACTCTACACCACCTCCAATAGAAAAGGTAGGTTATGACATGTGTCCTTGAACGTGCCGAACCTCATTTCAAGTACCTTCTATTTAGTCCTCCATGCCTTGCAATCGTTGATTGTATACTGAAACCTTCTCTCTTTGGCAAGTATTAAGGCTTGAGACTCATAACTAATATTCTCAATAATCTCAGAGTATATCACCCGTGCAATATAGTTGGCACTCATATTTCTGTACTTGGTCATAGCTCTATCGACCATGCAAGTATGGTCAACAACAATTGAGCATACCCAATGCAGTGCCCACTTCAGTTGATGCGTGTTTACCCTCCATGGACAATCATCCCTCTCGCACACTGTGAGATCATGTGTATGATCTTTGATGTATGATGAACAAATTGATTTGATGTTGATACGATGATGAATAAATTGGTTTGGATTGGTTTGAGTGGTCAGGCACTCTAGTTGGGTACTCTGCTCTAGAGTCAGCACTCAGGAAGTTTAGCACTTAAGAAATTCCTCTCTCAAGAAAATTCAGCACCAGGGAGAATTCAGCACTCGGGATTTTGGATCACTCGGATTTTTGATGTTTAAGTTAGATCATATGCTTTAAATTGGTTATTTAAAAAATACACTTTGTTTATGATTGAATGGACTGATTGAATCAAGTTGGAAAGAACTTGTGCTCGGGAAAAGGATTTCTTGGTTTGTTCATGTGCAGGGATTACTTAAGGGTGAGTCGTGGTCGATGACAGGATCAGAGCTAGCCTCGGGGTGATGCTGAGGTTCAGAATGATCAAGGAAGTCATGTGGGATGCTCGGGCTAGAGAATGCTGCACATGAAGATAAGGTTTCCATATGGCATACATAGGATATGTGTGAATATCGAAAGAGAGGTTTCCATATAGCGTACGCAGGATGTATGCGAATATGGAAAAGAAGGAGGCAAATTCGGAAGGATTTAGCATTTGTGGATTCGTAAGAGATATGGATTCCTAATTAGATTAGAACTCCAAAAGTTATTAATTTCGTGGCTCATGGGGGCAGCCATGAAGGGTATATAAATAGACTAGATGGGAGAGCAAAAATAGAACGTGGAGGAAGAGATCGATCAAGAGAAAAATTAGGGTTTAGCCTTTTGCTCTTCTATCTAAGGTTTTTAATATGGATTTGGTAAGGGGTGCTTTGGATTCACCTTGTAAACACTCTTATGCAATAAAGATTCATCTTCAAGCATCAAGGAGTATGGTATCGTGTTCCTTCTTCTTAATGTGTATCGGTTTGCATCGTTTTGGCTTATTCTGTGATTTTTCTTTTAATTGTGATTTAATTAGAATTGATTCATCTAAAACCTTGCTAGAACATTCAGATAGAGGTTTGAAAAGTTTCATTGATTAATTCCTCATATTTTAGGAGTAATTAAGGTTTTAGTTTTCAGATCGGATCTGCTCTATTTCTACATTATAGAAACTCCTGAGGATCATAACTTTTGATTGGGAACTCGGATTTGAGTTAAACTAGTCAGGAATGATTTGTATCGAAGTCTAACTTCTTGTGTTAAAATTTTATATCAAAAGTTACGCACATTTTACCGTTCTCTGTCAGGCTATTTCCAGTCCTCGGGAAATTTTAGAACCGGTCGGGAAATTTCAGATTGGTCGAGGATTTTCAGATTGATCGGGAATTAGTTTTCTGATTTTGTTTTCGTTGTCAAGTTTGTGGTACTGTAACCATTCACCCCTCTGGTTGCCACGGTTAGTGCGTTTCGATCTTACACACACAACGTCACACTCCTGTTCTAATGGTGGGGGAATGCAAGGATCAGTATTTGGAATACTCAGCAAGTAGCCCAAGTGGAACAGTTATAATGCACACGGATAAAAAGGAGGGCACAATAGGGCTAACTTTGCATAAAACAGCATTAGAGAGACATAATTTAAAGAGTTGAACTAATTAAGTTGTAAGCCTTAGAACAAGATTAACCATTCACTGAATAACTCTTACCCAGAGTCATCAAGCCCAAAACCAACAAAACCACTCTAAACCAGAGCTAACCAGGTTGAACAAAATTAAACATCAGGTTAATTAAATAATAGTGGGACTAATCATGAAAAACATTGTACAGCCCCGCCGTTAATCGTGGGCACGGCTATTTAAATAGTTTTACTCTGATTAGAGGTGCACAACTTTACCCACAAGATACAACCCTACAACATGGCACCATGCGCCTCGATACCACCATGGTCCCTTAGAAAAGAGCTGTGATAAGACACTTTCATCTAGATCCTCCAAGCTTCGCACCCTAGATAGCCATCTATCCTGGTGCCCCGATGTAGATGTCCCTAGCGCTCCAATCCAACAATAGTAGAGACTACGAAGAGTACAAGGCTGCCGGTGGTCTCGACACTCTACTTAGGATCCCTAGGCTATAGGTCAAACTATTACCCATGCTCGCTTGTGGTAAGTGTTGTTAAAGCATTGCAATAGACAGCTAGTGAACCGATCCTTAAACGTCATGAGTACGACTAGCTAAACCAAGTACTCACAACCCAACTTAACCAAGTTTTAGTTAAATTAAGCATGAACCAGTTTCACAAGTAGCCATTAAACAAATGAATCATCATTAAGGTAACAGTGGCAATTAATGATCATAATTAAATGTTACTAGTTACTAAGCAGGGCTAAGCAATCCTAGGCATTCCAGAATAATCATAGTAAGGATTTAATTCTGGTCAAATTATTAGTCTCAAGGTAATCAAGGAATGTGTACATAGCAATAGGAGGCTAAACAAGCAGGTTTAATTCCTATTCTCGATGACATTCGAAAATAAATGCACTTTTGAATGAATAGAAGCTTTTAAACATGGGTTCAACATAATCAATAATAGGGCTTAAACCACTTGCCTTGCTGGACAGGGATAAAAATGGGCGCTTCCTCGACGTATACAGGCTCTTCGGGCGCATCGGAGACTAAACAACAGTACCAGAGGATAATAATAAATTAAAATAGTACAATAAATCAATCATTCTGTGTGAATATATTTTTATTAGGTAGTGCTCAATTTTAGAAAAAATATGCTATTTGAATGGTTAAATTTGGGCTCAGATGAATTAGATATCAATTTTTGAAGTTTAAACACTATTCTGCTATTTTCAGAAATTAAAAAGGATTTATGATGCAATATGGAATTATTTTTTAATGGAAATTCGGATTAATTGCATCAACAGAGGCGAACGCGCACGTGGAGGTGGGGCCACATGGCGGCCACACCAGCAGGGGCAGTGGACGCGGCGACCATGTCGGCGCCACACCGGGGCGACGGCGGCGACACGAGGATCGATGGTCGACGGCGAGCGGCGGCATGGTGACCGGTTGCGAGGGCACCAGCAAGATCAGGAGAGCACGGGGAACTCACCTGAGTCGATGGCGGCGAGCGGTGGCGATGGGAGATGGCCAACGGCGAGAGGAAAGCAGCAGGCGGTTCTGGTCAAAAGTGGGATCGGGGCTCTAGCGACTGATGGTGACGGTGGAGGGGCAGACGGCGACCGGTGGACGATGGTGGGGTCGGCGGCAACTGGTGAACGGTGGAGCGACAGCAATCGGTGACTGGAGGCGGCGGCCAACGACAGAGGCATGGTGCACAGCGCGGGGGTGAACGGCAGCGCTAGAGCTCGAACTAGGGGGTCCAAACGGGAGGCCGGAGCTTGGAGGTCATTTAAATAGGGGCGGCTGGAGAGTTAGCAAGATCCATGACGCCGGCAATGGTGGGATGGCCGTTAGGGTTCGGGCGAGTGGCGCGGAGGCGGTTGCAGGCATGGTCAAGGCTAGATTCCCTAGGGAAAAAGGCCGGCAGGGTGAGGGGAGCGTGAATCCAGACTCGGATTGGGCCCACATCGACGGCGGTGGCAGATTGCGTGGCGCAGGCGCGGTCAGGAGGAGGGAGACTGGTCCGACAGGTGGGACCCATGTGTCGGTGACTGAGAGAGGGGGTGACGGCAGGTAGGCCTATGGGGGCACGCGAGGATGGACCGGTGGGAATCGGCCCAAAACGAAGGAAAATTCTTTTTTTATTTTTAATTCTTTTTCTTTTAGAAAAGGACTCCCAAAATTTAGAAAAATACATTTTTAGCTTAAAAAAATTCTTGAAAAATTCTTTACATTTTTAGAGACTTTTGCAGAAAATTTTAGCAACATTTTATTTGCAAAGACTTCTTCCTCAAATTTCTATACTTAAAAATCCTTTCTTTTTCTTTAGGAAAAATTCTATTTTATCTTTCTTTTATTGAAAATTCTTTTTCCCTTTATTTTATTCACAGCTGTTATTACTTTTATATTTGAAAAAATTCAGGCTGTGATAAACCTACCCCCTTAAATAGAATTTCGACATCGAGATTCGGAGGCGCATGGAAAAAGGTGCGGATGGGTGGCTCTTAATTCATCTTCACGCTCCCACGTAGCTTCCTCTTTAGAATGATTACTCCACTGAACTTTACAAAACTTCACAACCTTATTCCGGGTTCTCCTTTCGCTAAACTCCAGAATACGAACAAGCTTTTCCACATACGTCAAATCTTCTTGAAGTTCTATCTGCTCGACATCTGTTGCTTCAGAGGGAACCCGTAGACACTTCTTCAATTGGGACACATGGAACACATTGTGGATATCTACCATGGATGGGGGTAACTCCAACTCATAGATGACTTCTCCCCTTCGACTTGTTATCCGGTATAATCCCATAAAACGTGGTGCCAGCTTTCCTTTGGTCTAGAAACGATGAACTCCATGAAAAGAGGTAACTCTGAGGTATACAAAATCTCCTTCCTCAAAACTGGGATCTCGACGACGGTTGTCGGCATAACTCTTTTATCTCGACTGAGCAACCTTCAAATGATCTTGAATGATTCTTACTTTTCTTTCAGCTTCTCTTATGATATCAGTTCTAAAGACTTGATCTTCACCAATCTGATCCCAAAACAATGGTGTTCTACACTTCCTCCCGTACAAGGTTTCAAACGGGGACATCTGAAGACTAGCTTGGTAACTGTTATTATAAGAAAACTCAGTGTAAGGCAGTTTCTTATCACACGATCCTCCGAAATCTAGAGCACAAGCTCTCAACATATCCTCTAGAACCTAATTTACTCTTTCTATCTAGCCATCCGTCTAGGGGTGATAGGCTGTACTGAAATTCAAGCGAGTACCCAATTCTTCTTGTAGCTTCTGTCAAAACTTAGAAGTAAACTGACTTCCTCTATTCAACACTATCTTTTAGGACCTCCATGCAAACAAACGATTCTAGCCATGTATATTTCAGCCAATCGACTATTGGTAGAGGAAGTTCTGACTGGCAAGAAATGAGCTACTTTCATTAACCGATCAACTATAACCCAAATTGAATCATATCCAGAGGTTGTTCTTGGCAATCATGTTATGAAATCCATTCCAACTTCTTCCCACTTCCATTCAGGCACTCTCAAAGGTTGGATCAACCCTGCAGATCTCTGATGTTCTGCTTTTACTCTCTGGCATACATTGTATATTGCCGCATACTCAGCTATCTCTCGGTGCATACTTGGCCACCAAAACTTTTCTCGGAGATCCTAATACATCTTGGTACTTTCTGGGTGAATAGAGTACTGGGTCTCATGGGCTTTACAGAGTATGATATCCTTTAACTCCTTTTTATTAGGTACACAAATGTGACTTTCATACCATAAGGTACCTCGTCTATCTTCAATAAATTCACGAGCTTTCTCTTTCTTCATGTTTTCCTTAACCTCAAGAATATAAGGATCATTTACTTGAGCTTCACTGATTTGATCTAGCAGTGAAGGCTGAGATTCCAAGGCCACTATGAATCCACTTAGAACAACATTCAAACTTAACTTCTCAAACTCTTGTAGCAATTCTAAAGATACTTCCTTAACTGAAATAATATTCCCATATGTCTTATGACTAAGAGCATCTGCTACAATATTAGCCTTACTCGGATGATACTGAATACTAATATCATAATCTTTGACTAACTCGAGCCATCTTCTCTGGCGAAGGTTCAAATCTGGTTGGGTGAAGATATACTTCAAACTCTTATAGTCGATAAAGATCTCTATACGATTCCTAATGAAATAATGTTGCCAAATCTTTAGAGCATGGACCACTGTAGCCATCTCTAAGTCATGGGTCGGGTAATTTAACTCATGAGTTCTTAGCTGCCGGGAAGCATAAGCAACTACTTTTTCTTCTTGCATCAACACACACCCTAAACCTTGATGAGATGCATCACAATATACTTGAAAATCTCCTTTAGGATCTAGCAGAATTAGCACTGGAGCTAATACCAATCTCTTTTTCAACTCTATAAAACTTTCTTCACACTCGGGTGTCCACAAAAATTTCTCATCCTTCTATAATAACTTGGTCATAGGTTTAGCTATCTTGAAGAAATTCTCAATGAATCGACGGTAATAACCTGTAAGCCAAAGAAAACTCCTTATCTTGTTAGTGTTATTGGGTTGCACCCAATCAGTAACGGCTTCAACTGTGCTAGGTTCAACTGTAACCCCCATGGAAGTAATAATGTGACCCAAAAACTTAACTTCCTTCAACCAAAGCCCACACTTACTTAACTTAGCATACAATTGATGTTCTCTTAGCTTTTGTAGTGCAAGGTGTAAATGGGGTGCATGATCTTAATCCGTCTTGGAATATATAAGGATACCATCAATAAACACCACCACAAACTTGTCTAGATATTCCATAAAAACACTATTCATCAAGTTTATAAAGAAAGCAGGGGCATTAGTCAACCCAAAGGACATCACCAGGTATTAAAACAATCCATAACGAGTTGTAAAGGCTGTCTTGGGGATATCTTCCTCTCGAATTCTCAATTGATGATATCCTAACCGAAGATCTATCTTGAAGAAAATTGTAGCTCCTTACAGCTGATCAAACAAATCATCAATGCGGGGAAGAGGATATTCTTGATAGTGACATCATTTAAAGCTCTGTAATTCACACTCATTCTCTTGGACTTGTCCTTCTTCTCTATGAAGACAACTGGGGCTCCCCAAGTCAAAGTACTTGGACGAATGTATCTTTTCTCCAACAATTCCTCTACTTGCTTCTTTACTTCAGCTAACTCATTTAGGGCCATCCGATATGGTCTCTTATGAATTGGGGCTATACCGGGAGCTAGATCAATTCTGAACTCAATATCTCTCTTGGGTGGCATACTAGGTAACTCTTCCAGAAAAATATCGGGATACTCTTGAATCATAGGTATTTCCTCAATCTTGACTTCATTCAGTATGATCTTCAAACCAAATGGGTTTGGGTTATGAAAAGTGATGGTTTGGCCAAGGTGATTGGTTACAGTGACTTCTCTAGTCGCACACTTAATCTCGCCCTCATGCTTTACTAACCAATCCATTCCCAAAATGACATCTAGGTCTTTGGATTCTATTAAGATGAGGTTGGCTTGACAAGGGACATCAAGAATTTCGATGGTTACCAGAGGACTAAAAAGCGATATAGGCATCTGGTGACCAGGGGTACAGATTACTAATGAAGGTCGAAGGGGCTTTATATCTATTCCATATTTTTCCACAAAACTTTTCGATATGAAAGAATGAGTTGCATCGGAATCAAAAGGTACTATTGCAAGTTTTGAGTTAACAGGAAACGTAACCAATACCACATCAGGGGTAGCTTGAGCTTCTTCTGCTGTCACAGGATTCACTCTGGCTTTGACTTGT
>KE371421.1:13799-23993 GCA_000418225.1 Zizania latifolia | reverse complement strand
TCCACCGTACTCCACGTCCCGCCAACTCCCCGGACCGGTCAAGGCTCCTTCCCGCGCCGGCCACCTACTCCTCGCCGACACCACCTTGTCTCCACGCTGTGCCAAGCTCTCTCGCCGGTTCTCCCCCTCTCCCGGGGCCTCCCGAGCTCCTCACCCGGTCGCCTCCACCGAAACCCTAGCGTCGCTGGGGAGACGTCGCCTTTTTGCCCACGACGCTTCTGACGCCGACGCCGCTCAAGACCGCCTAGCCGACGACCTCGATTTCAATCCAACCCAAGGCAACTCTTCCTTTGATCATTCTTGAACCCATGCAATGATTGTGATGTTTTAAAAACTTATATATACATAATTAGGCTGTGCACTCACGTACACTAATAGTCTATTGTTTGAGCAATTATGACAACTAAATCCTAAAAACTTGCAAACTAGCCTCCTTGTTATTGAATGCCCTGTTTATCCTTGTCGCTTAGGTTTTACATTTAAATCCCTTGTATTTACTTTATTCTTTTATTGCTTTTTGGCTCATCCCTTGAAAAATGGGTGCACTACACATACACACACACTCATACTCAAAACATGACGACTAGAAGTAGGTTGGGTGAAGATGTTGATTGCAAATGTGTTGTGTGAAATGTGATTGATTTCATTATAAAGTTACTAAGGACTGATTCCTTGGGAAAGCATGAGCAAAACCTTCGTGCAACCTTACGGGTATGTGAGAGGTGCCCCTGGGCGAGTACTTAGTGGGTTTAGGATGGTCCGACTATCGATAGATATAGAATCACCGGGGTGGCTCGAGGTTTCACATGTAAAGTCCCTAACGGGCATGAGATTGAGTTTATGGCCGATGTATGAGTTGAGGAGTTATAGGTGGAGCACCCGCGGGATGTCCGCGGGAGTTATGGCCAATGTTCCCGATCCTTGATTATGGATCTGTCTAGGTGGCAGTGGAGTATCCTAGATTTGCTTCGGAAATGCCTTGTCCCGAACCTCCCCTACGTCATGGGTAGTGGAGTAAGTTCGTGTCGTAAGGGTAAAGTGTACGTCTTCAGCTGAAGTATAACCTGTTCGAACAGCCGTACCCACAGATATGGGCGAGTGTCTTGATGTATTTCCCTAGCGTAGTGTTTCTACTTGTTTTCAACTAAATGAGCGGGATGGGGCGTAACCAGAGTATACCGGTGGGTATACGGCTAGCCTTAGTGGTTAGCAACGTTTCTATGTGGAGCGGGAAGTCGAAAGACTTCATAGGGAGCGATGTGAGAAATCAAACTAGTTGAGCGATAAAATATGAATTAGGTCGAGAGAATGACTAATGGGAACGTTTTCCTGATGGATGGGCAAGTTAGTACCGGTGAATGATGCTAAGTGATGAATGGTTATGATGGTGATGATGAGAATTGATGGCTTGATGTGTCAAGATGAAATTGATGACAAGATAAATGTGGGATTTGTTGCAAAGCAATCCCGGATTGGTGAAGATGAGAGAATTGATTAGTTATTGACTTATACTATTAGTATGGGAGCGGATAGAGGTTGGGACCTCTACCCGCGGGATTAAGCACTTAGAAAATTTTAAATTATATTTCTTTGGAAGCCCTTGCTGCTTTTTGTACACTGCATCTATATTCATTTCTCAAGACTTGCTGAGTACTCTCGAGTACTCACCCTTGTTTTTACCCCCACCACCCCAGAATACGCGAACCTGCCGGATGACGAGGAGAACTATGAAGACGATGAAGAAGACGTTACAGTTGAGGATCCAGAAGATTAGGGTCTCGGGCCTAGTCCCCAAGTGAAGAATTAGACAGTAGTTTTTGCATGTTTTATGTTATTGAATGATGTATCTCTTGCCGCTGTGAGGTATGCCTCTAAATACAGCTTTGTAAGATTCTAAGTGTTGTAATAAGCAGGTCTGCGATGAAACTACTGCCGAATAGAACGACTTTAATTTAAATTCGTTCGTCTTCGATAAAGTACCGGCTCGTCCCTTTCGATGATATTTCTGAAATCCGAGACGGGTCGTTACAATTAACAAGAAAGTAGTATTGTGAAGTCATAGATAAAGAGTACTAGAAATTTAACATTTTGATTTATAAACTGAGGATATGTAAGAAGGTAGGGAAATTTTACAGTTCTTGAGGAGGTACCATAAATTTTAGTGTTAAGATACTAAGAGGTACCAAAATTAACACTAAAAATGGTGGTATCTCTTGGTACATTCTCAAAGACTGTAAAATCACTTAAGAAGGTAAAAACAAAGTTTTTTTTATACAATTAAAGAGCTAGTAAAGTCTTTTTAGGATGGATGAAGTATAAATTGAGTTGAGCTCCATATATGGGACTTTAATTTTCTTCCCCCGAGCATCGCTTTAAGATTCATGTTACTATGCATGAAAACGAGCAGGCTATGTGAAAATAAATTAAATGACCATGGGGGAAACATACCGCAAGTAGTTGCATGATCTTTAATTTTCGCGACATCTTTGCAATGATCATTGATTAGTAGGGCTAGTTTACATGTACAATTGCTTGAAAGCAGTGCTCACGATCGTACATACCCATGAAAACCAAAATTTGTGGGCATACATTGCGCCAAAAAGGCCTGTGTGGGGGACAGCTTAGGATTGCAAATCTAGGCTCATTCTTAATGGCCATCTTGCTGCCAGTACAAACTTACCAGCCGTCCAAAACAACCATCTGCAGCCTGTCTATCTTGGACCACCTAGGTTTGTGCATGATATCCTTCATTTTCAGCTGGTTAGATCACCACTCATGTCCATGGCACTGTATACACACTGTATACCTTCAACTTAAAGAAAGATGTACATATATATAGACAGTACTCCCTCCGCTACATATTATAAGTCATTTGATTTTTAGATAATTGTAACATCAAATTATTTTTATTAAATCAATCATGAAATATGTTTTAATAGTGTATTTATTTCATATTATATATGTTAATATATTTTTATTTAAACTTGGCTGAAGATATAGAAATTTGACTTTAAAAAGTTATACGACTTATAATATGAAGCGAACGTAGTGTTAACAAAAAGTACTATGTAGGAGCAGTATATATGTATAGGATTTTGTTTAAATTATTAGAGGGGAGACTTTATTTGCAAGCTACAAATTCAGTGCAAACCAGAGAAACTATGATCGGTGTCCAAGGGTGCGATATATACTTTCTACAAAAGGTTACAGGGAAATTACCTGTTTCTATGCATATAAATACATAAAAGAATTTGACATGACCATACGCATGCAAAATGCCGTGCACAAAAAATCGCTAATTTCGGCCTCTAAAAAGAAAGAAAAACAAAAATGTGTGGTGCTATTTTATTTATACTCCAACATTTACAATAAGAACTCGATCCAATCCAAGCTAGCTAGCCAGTCTCTCCTCCAACATTCACATATGTCTCTTTTTTTCTTCTTTAAGGGCGGCTAATAACTAGAGGTACAAGATACATGCACACACACACACACACACACACACACACACAGCAAGTATGTACAGCAAGCTAACTTGTCGTCGTAGCATTCACAAGCTAGCGTACATCGATCCGTTGCTGCCTACGTATGTAGCAGCGTCAACTTTGCAGTGAGCCAGGACGACATTTCATTTGGTGCCATCCGAATGAGCCCTGTTGCACAATTGAGCTGAAGTAGAGAAATGGTTACTCCTGGTTTTACCATTGTGGTCCTCGCTCCAACCAAGTTCAACCTTATCGCCATTGAAGTCTACTTATAACCTCTTCTCGTGCGTGCATCAAATAAGTACTCTCGTGTCTCGCTAGCTGCACTGCCTTTTATTGTTGCACGTACGTGCACACGTCTTCATTTCATCATATGCATGCATGCGTGACGCTTCACTTCTAATCATTGAGCTGAATTGACTCCAGTGTGAAAACAATGGCATTACAACTTAAATTACTAACTAAAGGTTTTTCATTGGAGTGATTTTATAGTCTTTGAGAAGCTAGCATAATTTTTAGTATTAATTTTGGTATCTTAGGTACCAGGAGATACTAAAATTAACACTAAAAATTATGGTACCTCCTCAAGGACGATAAATTTCCCTCTTCATTGAGCTTAATATAACATGCGTGTTAAACCAACTTATTTCCCAAAGGAAAAAAGATGGGGTATCTAACTAGTTGTGTTCTTAATTAGCCTGAGAACACAGAAGTTCAGACTTAGAACTTGATGTATCCGACCAAATGTTCAAAACCGGGAGTGAAATAAGGAAATTAATGGAGGAAATTAATTAATCCCATCAAAGGAGAAATGTGCACACTACAAGAAACGTGGAATCACCTTAATGAAGGCGACACTGTTTCGTTGGAGAATTGGGACTGATTACTGTTATAATTCCATGACAAAAATGCCATCGGTCAACCAGGCTATAGTGTATATAGGTTTGATGGATCTTGGGATGGAAAGGGACAGTCAAGCAGCCGAGAAATGCTCTAGTCTTATTTTCTTTCTACCTAGCCGATGAGTCCATGTCAACAGCTTGATCACTGTTCTATTGCTTAGTCAAATGATATGGAGCCTGGGGCATAGTAGTACTCGATCCGTACATCTCATGAACAGTACGTGGCAAATTAAAAGTATATTGCCTTCAGTTAAACAAACCAAGCTATCCTATCAAAACATCAAAGAACTTATGTAAGGTCGTCACGGCCACGTGTCCCTTGTTTTGCTGTGTTCACGACTCATTACCATCTTGGTCTTCTTAACTTGTAAAAATGAATAGATGCAAAAAGTCATTCATTTGTTTAGTATGAACTATTTATTGGCCGGTATATGAGTGGTGTTACAGACTGAGAGCACTTCAGTTGCAAAAAATGTTCTTTAACTTTAGGAATTTACATAACTAATTTGTGTCCATATTTACTTTCATTTGTCACAAATAAATAGGCTTTTTTCACCTCCGAATCTCCGATTATTAATTAATAACAAAAACACTCGGTTGTTTATTCCATCTACGCTCGTCTTGGCTTCCGTTTCTTCCTATTCGATATCTGGTTGTCAATTTCCGCTCCATTTCTTCTTGTTTTCCCGTAGTGTTTGTTCATTTTCCGCTCCATAATTTTCTAATTTTATAGTAGGATCATCTTTTTTTCACTTCTATTTGGCAATTTGGTCATTTTAATTTCACCTTAGAAACATGAGTTTTTATCAAATAAACCGAATGCACACCTCTTGGCTAGCTAGGTACATGCAGAAACTTGTAGCAAGTGTCCCCAAGCTAGTGTGCTGCTGCTAGTCTGTGGACAATCACAAGTAACAGTAGAGGTATGAGACAGAGATCGATCTATCCCCACAGGCTGTACGCATGGAACTCTGACTGTAGCACGTACCCATCCGTGCACAGTGTACATACGTCTGTGTATTTTACTCTCCAGTATTTTCTGTCTTCAATGTAGCAGCTCAGGCTGCTCAGCTGTGTCAAGAACTGCTAGCCATGTCTCTGCTGCCAGCAAGCATGGACATCTATCGTATCGAGCGAGTCAGCCATCGATCGATAGTCTGCATGAATTAAATTTGGATCGATCGATCGAACACTACCTCCATGCATGTATGCATGCATGCAGCTAGCCCTAGCTCTCTTGCCTGTGTATATATATACACTTCAATTCTCACAGTTTTTTTTGTCTGTGTCTCTAGCTAGCTAGTATTTTTTTTCTTATGACAAATTTACATGAACAGTACTAGTAGCTAGTCATGCAAATATATTAGTATTACAGAGTACCAGGAGGCCCCTACGAACGAATGAACAAATCTCATAAATGCCAATACAGCATGCATGCATGGCATGGACTGAGTGACAAACAAACAGTACATGTAAACAACCCCCTTTTGTGCGCATCTTTCTTCTCAATTTTTTTCGCACACCACACCAAAGTGTTTTTTGGTTTCTGCGGGACATTTCTGTCAGTAACACTCCATTATTTGTGTTCTTGAATCGGTCCAATATTTGGGTCCTGATTTTGGAGTGTATATATGTTGAGATTTGTCCCTGGTTCTTTGCAAAACTGCAGTCAAAGTAGGGGCATTCGGTCAGAAATACTCCATGATATGATTACTTTTCTTCTTGGTCCAATATCTGAGTTCTAATTTCTGAAATACACAAACAGAGAGAGAGGGAGAGAGAGAGAGAGAGAGAGAGAGAGAGAGAGAGATTTAGTCTTGATTCTTTGCAAAGCTGAAGTCAAAGTAAGACACCCATAACTACTTGTCGCCTTGTTGGTTGCCATGATGTGCTATATATTGGAGTATATAGCATGGAAAAAAGGATGAATCCATAATATCATTCAATATAATGCAGCTTTAGTTTTCCGTAAATTTAATGGTAATTTGTTGTTTTTGGAGCGCGCTTTTGGTTCCATCTGTGATTTTGGACCATATATAATATTTTGATGCACACTAATATATGGATTGGTGGTCGTTGATCGAACAATTGGCCTCTAATTAAGAAGTTCTTAGAGAGTACTTGGTTAAACCCGCATTCTTTTCAGGCATATATATCCTGCATGGATTTGGAATGTTTGGCCATCCATGATTGATAAATTAAAGTGGAAATTAAACACTACTCTTGCTAAGTATGAGTATGGATGAATCTCCTTTTTCTTGTATTCAGTGGTCCAGATAGACTTGCTTAGGATGCAGGCTTCTTCAAAAATGTTTAAACAAAAGGGTCAGGAGGATGAGAGAAAGTGAAACTAATTTGCATTTCAAGTGCAGACTTTAGAAACATGCAAGGTGCATGTTGTTGTTCTTCCCAATGTGTGTGCAAATAGGAATAGGAAATTAGGGCATTAGGCTTTGATGGGGTCTTGGGGTTTGAGACCACATATGCATACTATATATATGTTGTTGTGGTTTAGCAAGGAGAGAGTCAACTTGCATGGATGCATTCTTCTTAATTTGTGTGTGATTTGGGTATGCATGCATGTGGTGATGACATAGTATTCCCAGACAAGGTTGTCGCTGGATTGGATGGAATATCTTGGGAGGCATGCTTGCAAAGGGGACTAGAAGATTTCATGGAGTGTTTTGGTTTTTGGGGAAGTGCCATTTATTCTAATCATTGTGAATTGTTAGTTTAATCAACTGGGCTAAGGGTACACGTACGTGAAAAGTCGCTAGAAAATTTTCAGTAAATTAACTTCGGTTTTCTGACACATCTAGACAAAAAGGAATGCTGAAAGTCATGTCAAAATGGTTGGTAATCTATACACATTTTGGTCAGGTTCTAATTAATTGACATTGCACATTACAATTCTTAAGCATAACTATATGGTTAGACAAATGAGGTGTCAACAATAAGATGATTCTTTTACGGTACATTTTTTACTTTTAAAGAGGTAAGGGATAAAATTAATCCCAACCGTTGGTTAAAAAATAAGGTGATCTATTATCTCTTAGGAGATAAAACGATGACTTCTTTTAATCGTGATCGTTAGATTAGAGTGATCTATTATCTCCTAGGAGGTAAGACGTCGACTTCTTTCAATCGTGACCGTTATATGTATAAAAATGAAAGGTAATGTTAATTTGATTTATCTAAAATTTGTCCAATAAAAAAGAAATTAAATACAAATTAAATATTGTTTTTTCTTTAAAAGAAAATATATTTTTTTAAATTCCAAGCTGTTTGCGGCCTACTTCTATTCAAACCCAAGAACTTTTTTATGCACAAAATTACAAAAGCCAACCCCCAACCTTACTAAACTTTTAATGAGAGGTAACGGAAATGGATTTTAATATGACCAACACATATATGACGTCCTTAAAATAAGCAGCATTACCTCTACTCTCTTTTGACTCATCATCTTGGATACTAGTGTTTCGTTTGGAATACAAACATTTAACCATTATTATTTTTAGTTGTTTGGTAGGAAAATATTTAATACACAATGGTGCGAAATTGTAATATTGTTGAGAAATTAATCTACTTTATGCAACAAATCAAAATACCAACCCACTTATTGTTCGACAAATTAAGCTTTTCGAAGCTCGAATACACTTGAAATCCATCCATCCGAGAATTAATGGAGGTTGAATATATAGTTCCAATGTTAATTTATTTCCAATTAAGCAAGCATGAGAAATCCAGGGCCATATGTTATATGGGATAAAATATTAGATCCAGTGGTCCAGATAATCCATGGTATTAGTGGCAATATCAAAGAATGTGTCAAATGAAAAGGCCAGTTGGAACCGACATCCACACACCTTGACACATGCTGCTTGAAAGAAACTCACCCTTTGCAGCTGTGGAAAAAGGGAGAGAGAGAAAGAGTTATTGAGACACAAAGAGAAAGAAGCTCATAACAACTTATTAGCAGCTTATGCTTAAAATAAAAGTAATTATATGCTAAATGAAAAATTATAGGCAGCTTAAGCAATAATCATAATAAGTCATATAACTAATAATCATAATACGATGTCTTATTGTTGAGCTGATAATCAAAATAATATTATAATTTTAATTATTTTAAGTTGACCGAAAGAGGACTAAATGGTATTTCATCCATCCTATAATATAGCAACTCATAACCGGATGTGACATTTTATAGTATAACGAATCTAGACATTGACACTGTCTAGATACGTTGTACTATGAAACATCACATTCGATCCTAGATTACTATATTATAGAACTGAAGAAATAGCATAGTCATTGAGATAGATAGAGAGAGAAAGAGTCATTGAGAGAGAGAGAGAGAGTCAGATGAGAAAAAGAAGCCATGGATGACGTCTCACTAACACGAGCATTGCATTAGAGTACCACTAGTACTCTCCTCTTGGTCATCAGTCACTCGACCGTGTTCCGATGAGAATGCCACTGCAGAGGAGGGCGCGGCATGCACACTGCATTGTTATTGCATTGCATATCGCAAACCCCACACACATCCAATCCGAGAGCGAGATGAGAGGAGGAGGGAGAAGGCCATAGCTCTCACTGTCACTGTGCCTGTCTCTCTCTCTCTATCTGTCCATGGATGGATCGCAGCTGCTGCTAGGTAGCTGAGATGGTGATCCTGGCCTGGCTCTCCCCCCATAAAAAGAGGGTGCAGTGCTCAACCAACAGGTAGAGAGAGAGTGAGGCTGAGCTTGTAGAGAGAGAAAGCTAGCTAGGAGAGCCCAAGCTACGCCCTGGGGGCAGAAGAATCCCAGGCGCACGAGCTCTCTCAGCCTTTTCACTTTCAGCAGCTACTAGCTCTTCTTTTCCCCCAAAATAATACTTTACATATATGTATGTATACATGTGTATATACATACAAGCTGAGCTTAGCTAGCTAGCACAAGTACAAATTATTTTTTGTACTTTTTTATGCATGCAGGTGTAGAGGATGTCAAGGTCTTTTAGTTCCTTTGTACGTACATGTGCATTGATTATATGGTATATTGATTGTATATATGGAGTAGGATACACGGTGGCAGTGGCATGTACTAGTATAATATACCGTATGGAAACAAAAGCATGCTCCCCTTTGACTCCAATTGCCTTTGCCTGCTAACTGTCATTTTCTCATACATGGTGATGCCTGCCTGCCCGGCCCTCTCTCCCTCCTAAACAACAAGATAACCTCACATTCTCCTCCTCTCTCCTACCTAGCAATTATGGTACTAGTCTACCACTACACTATCTCCCAACTCTCTCTCTCTCTCTCTCTCTCTCCTTCTTTCTATTCCTTTTATACAAGTTGCAAGCTAGTTGTAGCTAGCAGCATTAAAGCAGGACAGCACAAGGAACCAATTCAACCATGGTGGTGTCTCTCTTGCATGTTATGAAGAAGAAGAAGCTTGAGTGAGAAGAGAAAGTGAGTTGTAGAGACAAAGAGGTTGTGTAGGAGGGGTAGTAAGTAGCCCAAGCCAGTGGTGGAGACAGAGATACAAAAGGAGGCATCCACCCAGGCGAAACTAGGCACAGCACAAGAGAAAGCTCCTCCCTTCTTCCTCCTCCGGTGTCCCAAGAACGCCAAGAACCTTCGCCTCCGGCCTCCCCATCCATCGCATGAGCTCTGCGGCTTCGCGAGATCGCCGCCGGTGATAGGAGGGAGGGAGGTGGTGCTAGCTCGCTGGGGTGTGCGATCGACCGAGGTGTGCGCGCGCGATGGAGGCGAGCTCGGCGGCGTCGCCGGACCTGTCGCTGCAGCTGCACATCAGCCT
>KE371420.1:23838-37248 GCA_000418225.1 Zizania latifolia | reverse complement strand
CCGCCTCACGTCTGCACGGCCACCTCCTCCAGCTGCTGCCCCTCAGCCACCTCCTCCAGCTCCTCGTCCACAGCCAGTGCCTGTGATGCCGGCACCCCTACCGGTGCAGCCTCCACAGTATTGGTATCCCCCGCACCAATACTTCTACGGTCCGGGCCCATCATCGTCTGCGGGTCCATCATCGACAGCGAGCCCATCGGGACATGTGGCACGGCCACTATTGGGATATGGAGCACATCAGACACCTGGTGAGAACTGTACAGCCTTACATCGTTTTACATCATAATCTAAATTATGTCACTAATAACTCATATGTTTGCACAGCGTCGTATCCATATCAATACTGGCGAGCTGGCGTGGACACTGCCTATCATAGTCCGTCTAGACCGGTAGACTCTGGTACCGGTGGCCAGCACGACTCAGGAGGTTACGACACCTGGGAGCATGGCACTGCTGAGGTGTTCGGGCCTTCACAGCTTGAGGGAGCACCACCACCGACGCAGCCGGAGCAGCAGCCCGCTAGACCGCCTAGGGTGTGCCGTTCGCCTGATAGGTTTACCTTCTCGGAACAGGCACCAAGACAGGCACCGAGACGCACTCGGGGTAGGCGTGGTGGTTAGTACGGCTTGTAGTTGTTATCGTAGGGACGGACAGTTTATACCGAAACATTTATTACGATATGTCGTATTATGTCATTATGTACTTTATATTATGAACATACACTTCGTAGTATCCCTGCTATTTACTATTTACTCATAATTTGAGCTTACACTTCAATACCACATTTGACGAGCTTGTTTGCAGATGTGTGATTGTCTTCGAAATAGATATTACAATGGCATGATACAGTAATTTAAGTAGTACAGCATCAACAACTTCTAACAAGATAGTTCGTGACATAACACAATACATTACAATGGCACATGCAAACGTGATTACGTGCCTTTAGAGAAATGAAAATAGCTGAAACTTATCCAAACTGACTACTGAGTGCAGCGAGGGTACTTTCCCTTCCTTATGGTGCCTGGTCCTGCTTCCTTAGCACGACGAGCCCTCTCCCGCTTCTTCTCTCTTTCAGCCTCACGCTCCTCTTTTGCCTTGCGCTTCACCTCCTCTCTCCTCTTCTCTTCTTCCTCACGCTCACAGGCCCGCTGGTATCGCATCTCAAAAAGCTCCCTGTTAAACTCCTTGTGTCTCATAAGCTCTGCCCAGTCATTAGGGTGCACCTCCTTATCAATCCATTCGATAAAGTCACAGAGCGAAAGTGGCGACGATGGAGGAGTTACCTACACGCATAAACGTTAATAGAGATATTATAAGTGATTTATTTGAGAACAAGATATAACTAAAGAAATAGCATAATTATTCATACCGGTTTATTAGCATGTGGTCCACGCTTTGGTCTTGGCTTTAGCTTTTCAGGAGTGTAAGAGTAGTTGCCACACTTCCAATACATCATCTCGTATGTGAGGTCATCCATACTTCTCATGAACTTATATTTATCTCCACAAAAACATATAGGTGGTTTTTCACCATCTACGATAAGAAAATATGCAATTGATATGTCGACATAAATTTAAAATGTTATATTTACACCCACATATTCTGCATGACCTCACGGTACCCAGAACAACTAACAAAAAACACATATTTATTTAATATTCACATAATTATCGCTAAAGTGTATTTAAAAAGGCCTATATTATAGATAAAGTGTGATTACAGTACCCCTAAGTTATTTCTAAACTATTATGTTAAATCTACCACTAATCTACTCCTAAATTACCTCTAATCTACTCCTAAAGTACCTCTAATCTACTACTAAACTATATCCTAAAGAAAAAAAAGAGAAAAAAAGACATACCTGAAAGGAGAAGTGACTGTCTGCGGGCTAGGAGGAGCTGCAAGGGGGTTCCTGGGAGAAGGGCTTCGGCCCCCTTTTTATAGAGGTGATGTCAGCACATGAACTGCCGATCTAGGACGGGTGGCCCTAGATCGGTAGACCATGTGCCAATCTAGGGGGACTGGCCTAGATCGACACATGGTCTGTCGATCTAGGGCCACCCGCCCTAGATCGGTACTTTATGTGCCGACTGGACCGCGCCACAGGTCGATTTAGGCTGATCGGCCTAGATCGGCCGATGAACTGTCGATCTAGGGTCGATCGGCCTAGATCGGCCGTTCAAGCGCCGACAGATATCCAGATTTACAATTTTTCAAAACCGTGTACTAAAATTAAAATTTCATTTAAAAATTGTATTATTTAAAAAGCAAGCATCGGTTTCCCCAGTTTGGGGGAGAGATGGGCCTTCCCAAAAATATCATTCGCTGAACTGGGCCCAGTCAGCGGTGGGAAAAGAAGAGGCTCAGGCTCGCATCCGTTCGTTTTGGCTCGGTTCTGATGGACTCAAACTCGTAGTCATATTGGGCTGCTTGTTAAGCTCATTTATATATAAAATATCGTATATCTTATTCCTAATGCTTCTTAATGATATAATCTATGTTTACTTTATATCTATACTTATTAGATATACTTATTACTCTCTATATCTTAACATAACGTTTTGAGTTTAAAAATTATTTCATATATAGCAACTTAGTATTAGTAAATATTGTTTTTATCTCTAAAGTATATATATCGTCCTTCAACTTTATTACTCGATATTATACCAAACTATTATGGTCTTTTGTATACTTCCTTAATATATGTGTCTAAGCTTAAATGTTATTATGTTTTAGGATAGAGAGTATTTTATTAGTATATAACAAACTGATAAATATTGTTTTGTAAAAAGTAATACAAATGAGCTAGAGCTTGTTAACGATCTCGAACCGAGCCCAGCGATAACGAAACCGAGTCTGCTCATTGTCTGCCCCTAAGGCCTAGCAGACAGGTGTGTGTTTCACCTTTCTGGGCCAAATCTAGCCCATCCCAACACCAAACGAGATTCGAGTTTCTCCGTGAACAAATTCTGGATTTCTTTTCTTTATTTCTTTCTCCTCTTCTTCTGCGTTCTGGCTATATATGTGACAACCTCGTTCGATCGCATCGACAGCTTGTGTGCTTTCTCGAGGTTTTTTCCCCAGAAGGCCACACTGGTCTGACTTTTTTGAAAGCCATGTGTTTTTAGAGGGGAAGAATGCCATACAGATTTTAGCTTTGTTTGAAAGTCATGTGATGAAATGTGATTTGAGAATTTTTGAGGTCATCCATCCTGGTACTACTCTAACCTGAGCCTAAGCACGTTCAATGTCAAAATTCTGATGGGATCTGATGCATACTTGTTCACGTTCCTTTCACAAACCATAGTCGTTTACTACATAGGCCATGTTTTTACTTGGCATTATTATAACTAGTATTGTACCCATGTCACGCACCGGTGAAAATAAAAAAACAATTATATTATTAGTCAAGAGTTGGATTCTTTAGAACTTTAATTTAGTAGTTAGAAAGATTATAGCAGCATCAAAGAACAATTACAGGTGTAAATCAAACTGTCATATCCTTAAATAATCAAATAAAAGCACAAGAAAAATATTTACTTGTAGTCCAAGCCATCAGGATAGTTTTAGAAGTTGGACAGCCCTTCGAAGTTCCTCCAGTGAAACTAATAATCGGGATAGTTTTGGAAGTAGGACTGCCAAGCAAGAAGAATGGGTGTGTTCTACTTAGGTCGGATCTCCCCTTTTATAGAGTACGTTGTGGAAATCGGGAACTCATCCATATAGAAAGAAACCACCTTCCGATCATGGCGCTCATATTAGATAGAAAGAGATCAAACCGAAAAAGAAATATCTCAGTATGAGAAAAGTCATTAGAGGAAAATATATCAGCTTACTAAAGAAAGTTCTTTACATGGAAGGTCTTTAATCGAAAAGATATCTATTCACTAAGGAAAGTCTTTTAAATGAAAGGTTATTATACAGAAATATATTCATCCACTAAAAAAGTCATTTAAATGTAAAGTTATTATACGGAAAGATATACATCTTATAAAAGAAATGATCTAGATAATCTAGAAAGTCTTGACTGGTCATTATGGAAATATGTGGGAGGAAAGAGATCGATCTAATCTCCTATAATTTTGCGCTGAAAGGAATGACTGGGATTTAATATTTTTATTTTTAATAGAGTAAAGATAAAGGGCTGAGATTTTTCAAATGGTAGATGATTAAAGATGAAGGGCTGAGATTTACTAGAGAAGTGATGTGTCTACTCTATCAACTGGCCAATTATATAGTAGGGTAGATACATGGAAGATCTTTAATCAGAAAGATATCTATCCACTAAGGAAAGTCCTTTAAATGAAAGGTTATTATACAGAAAGATATCCATCCACTAAGAAAGTTCTGTAAACGTAAAGTTATTATACGAAAAGATATACATCTTATAAAAGAAATGATCTAGATAATCTGAAAAGTCTTGACTGGTAATTATGGAAATATGTGGGAGGAAAGAGATCGATCTAATCTCTTATAATTTTGCGCTGAAAGGAATGACTGAGATTTAATATTTTTATTTTTAATAGAGTAAAGATAAAGGGCTAAGATTTTTCAGATGGTAGATGATTAAAGATGAAGGGCTGAGATTTACCAGAGAGGTGATGTGTCCACTCTCTCAACTGTATATTTTTAATATATATTTTTAAAAATATGCTTTGAGTTATTTGATAATCTAAATTATTGTATTTGGATGACAAAAAAATATAGTACACTTAACAATTTTAGCTGACTTGTTTATCCTGTTGTAACATGTCTAACATTCATTTAGACTTTGGAATATTTATAAGTATAGGCTCGGATTTGGATATGAAATGGTAGTAGGTAATTTTCAGGTATTTTAGTATTTTTTTTGTTTTAGAGTAATATGATGGAAAAATAGATTCTAATAGCTTATTAGATTACTAATCTGTGTTATGTTGACATTTTGTTTGAACTTCTAATTAATAAGCTAGATAACAACAATCTCACCACAGAACAAAAAGGGATTACTACTCCATAACTAACTGATTATTATTCTTTTCATGGAGAAATCAACACACTCTTGAGCTAATTTCACATTTTTTACATCACATCAAACGCAGTGGGAGATGATCCCTCTGCTAGCTCTTTGATCGTATCAAACGCAGTAGGAGATGATGCCAAGTTGCCTTGTCATTTTCTTTGGCTAGTCAAATTGATCTCAGTGATAATTCTCTCTTCCCGATCCAGTGTGTTCTCATTGAGTGATTAAAAAAGAATGCTATGCTAATGTTTCTGATACAGTAAACTTGATTAGTTTCACTTTACCAGTCATTCTTCTGAAACATTTTCAAGAAAAGTATTACCTTAAAATAATAATATTTGCATAGAGTACACTGCAAACCATTAAAATGTAAGGTGTATAAATAAGTTTTATAATATATAATATTGACAGTTAGTTATTTTCACTATATATATATATTAACAATCACTGTTAATATAACAATATATAAAAATATTTCTAAATATCAATATATAATAATAAATTTAAATATTTAACTTAATTATTAGTTAAAAATTATTAGCTTAAATATATCTACTCCAGTAGAAAGCACTGTACCACATCAGCACGGTGAAATTAACTAAGATCACGTCGCCATTACGCTATAGACATTGTTTTGCCCTGTTAAATTAGCATCAGATCAGATTAACCTTTCTCGATCGGACGGCTGAGAATAATCGCAGCCATGTGCGGCATCTCGCATCGAGTGCTTTTTGGCTGACGTCGTTGTTGCAGAATCCGGTGGCAATGGGTCGGTTGCTTGCGACTTTGTGCAATAAATTATATTTTGTTCTCTGTCTCGCTCTAATTTAACTAAGCATTACGTCACATCAAAACAAACGTTTCGCGCCGAGGCAAAAGTCACCTGAGAAAACCCATGTCTCGCTGGATTCCTTTAATTTTGCAGAATAAAGAGGATGCCGGATTTTTTTCTACCAGACGACGACTAGTTTTTTTTATGTTGTCGCTTTTCTCAAAGTAAATCCGAGATAAAAAAAATTAGGCCCTCGCTTTCAAATCTGAAATTGTAAGTAAAATTTTTAATCATTTTATTTTAACATATAAATTTCAGATTCAGTATAGGTTTTTAAAGCTAAAATTTTATCAAACAGAACCCTAATAACCCCTTGTTGGGCAGACTCAGAATAAAGATCATGAGAAGTGAACTAATATGCATCACCGTAAGAATAATTTTTTAATGATTTTATTTTAACATATAAAATTTAGATTTAATATAGATTTTTAGAGCTAGATTTATACCAAAGGTACCCTTAATAACATTGTTGGAATAAAGATCATCAGGAGAAGGGACTAGTATGCATCACCTTAAGAAAAAAAAAGAGATATGTGATTTGATGGGCGTTGATTTAGTAAATTAAAAAGTGATTGATTGATAAGAAAATTTTAGTCGCTTGATAAATAGGCAACCCTCTCTAAAATTAGCCGAAATTGAGTGGCAGAGGATAGTGAAGAAAAAAATTAACTTTAAACAAAAATCGAAAAATACACTGCTGACTTATTGTACAGTAGTAATACATGAATAAAGTGTGACAATATTTAACAGATTGAAATCAAAACATAGAAGGCCCAAATTGCAAAGGCTTGCGTTGCGCTAAAATTCAATATTTTGGTATTCCCATGTATACGTGTTCAGTGCATGCCTCCTTTACTCTAAAAAGTAGTACTCCCCCATACTAAAATGTAAGCTCAGGAGATATAAACAAGACTATAATAATACATTTTTAGGATGAGTGGGTGTGGGTCCATAATAAGTAGTAAAGTTTAAAAGTAGTATGCGTATTTTAGATATAAAAATGATATTTTATTAGTACTATCTTTAGATACTATATTTTAAAACGGACGAAGTAGTTGTTATGCGCCACTTTGTTCAAATTGCTCAAAAATTACTTCGTGATATCAACAGTTTTTAAAGTCCGAAGCAACATAACTAGTTTAAAATTGTTTGTGTACTAATATGGGGTGTGCAATACATGTAGAAATACACAAGTAATACATGAAGAAATACACAAGTGGCGATATTGAACACCAAAATCTGTATGGAAACTAATCCTTTAAATCAAGGATCAGCTAGCTCCCAAGGCCAATAAGCAAAGGGTGTCAAGTACGACAAGATTACCAATCCTACTATGTTTCATTAAAAGACTATGTGAGACCTGCTAAAAATAAATATGTGCTTCTGAATCCTTTAAAAATACACATGGCTTTATGGTATAAATATATGGCGCCAATAGGAGATTAGGACAGCTCAATTCAATCCAATCCAACAATTGACATTTTAGTTGGGGATATTCCTATTTATTAACAGATGGTTAAAGCGTTCTAACCCATCTTTGGGCCGCTATTGCGTGTTGATACTTATGCTGAGAAAAGTCCTTAGCATGGCGCATACACAGAGAGATATACATGAGCAAAGCAAGGAAATATTCTGTTATCATAACAAGAAACAAACTGATATGATCCATAACTCTAACTATATGTTTATCTCTATCCAAAGTAACCTTATCTTCCAACACTCTCCCTCAATCACAACTTTTCAAGGTTGAGATTGAACCTGAATTTCTGCATTTGGCGCACTGTCAGAGGTTTTGTAAATCCATCTGCTGCTTGATCTTCAGTTGGCACAAACTGAATTTCTAATTGTTTTCTTGCCACCCTTTCTCTTACAAAATGATAATCAATCTCTATGTGTTTTGTTCTTACATGAAAGATTGAGTTAGCTGATAAATATGTTGCACCTAAATTGTCACACCATAATCGAGCCACTTGTGACATTTGCATGCTCAGTTCTTTTAATAAAGACTGAACTAATATTATTTCGGCTGTTGCATTAGCTAAGGCTTTGTACTCAGACTCTATACTTGAACGAGATACTGTTGCTTTCTTTCTTGCACTCCATGATACTAGATTAGACCCTAAGAACATAGCAAATCCTTCGGTTGATCTTTTGTCATCAGGACTCCCTGCCCAATCAGCATCAGAAAATGCACTCACTCTTGTTGACTGAGATCTTCTAATTTTCAAACCAAGTCCAGTTGTTCCTTGTATATATCTCAAAATTCTTTTCACTGCTGTCCAATGTTTAGTTGTTGGTAAATGCAAGAATCGACATACTTTGTTGACATAGAAAGAAATGTCAGGTCTAGTAAGAGTAAGATACTATAAAGCTTCTACTATACTTCTGTATTCCGTAGAGTCCTTAGGTTCTAAAGGATTACCTTCATGAGATGACAATTTTTCTGAGGTAGATAAAGGAGTGCTTACAGGTTTGCAGTTTTTTATCCCAGCTCTTTTAAGTAAATCTATTGCATATTTCTCTAGAAGACTACCTTTTTTATTTTATTTACTTCTATACTAAGGAAATAATGCAATTCTCCAAGATCCTTGAGCGCAAACTCTTGTTTAAGTCCTTTGAGCAAAGCTGTAGTAGCCTCCTGTGTAGAACTAGTAACAATAATGTCATCTACATAAATAAGGATAAAAATAATCGTGTTACCCTTATTATAAAAGAACAATGATGTATCTACTTTTGAAGCCACGAAGCCAAGGTTACATAGCTTTGTACTCAGGCGAGAATACCATGCCATTGGTGCTTGTTTGAGGCCATAGAGGGACTTGTCCAGCTTACAAATGAAATCAAGCTTATCTTTATCTTTGTACCCAAGAGGTTGTCTCATGTACATCTCTTTCTTCAGAACACCATGAAAAAACGCATTCTGAATATCCAGTTGTCTAAGACTCTATCCCTTAGAAACAGCAAGAGACAATAATTCTGATGGTAGCAGCTTTTACCATAGGACTAAATGTGTCTTCATAATTTATCCTATATCTTTGTTTAAACCCTTTTGCAACTAGACGAGCTTTGTAACGATCTAAACTACCATCAAATTTTCTTTTAATCTTATACACCCACTTGCAATCTATGATATTTCTCCTTTTCTTTGGTGGAGCAAGATGACATATGTTATTATGTATCAAGGCTTTATATTCAAGATCCATAGCATGTTTCCACTCTCTGTGTGCTAAAGCTTCTTTTAGGTACTAAGGTTCACCAGTAGCTGTGAAGAGAGATTGCTTATCATATCGAATAGTGCCATCAGAGTATATCTTTTGTTTGGAGATGCCACTCTGTAGTCGAGTATGTGGTCTTATCAGGGGTACAGTTGGGGCAGCCATAGCCATAGCCGAAGGAGCACTTAGGCCAGCCACATTTGATCTGGTGAGAGTTGATGCAGTAGGCGATGCGGGATCAGGATCACCAGGTGCTATCGTGGGATCACCAGGCATAGCTAGCGATGCGGTGGTAGGAGAAGCTGCTGGTGTCACATCCTCGAACTCCCTCTCAGCGCTGCTGCTGAGACGATGTGATCCGATCACTAATCCCGGGGTGGCAGCACTGGCGTTATCAGCATCATGCATGGGGTTCACTTGGCGTTGATTCAATAGGAGCAGAAGTTTGCTCAGATGATGTGTTACCAGGAATTGCTACGGGTACCTACGAATGGCCTACTAGCTACTCATTAGCCATGTTAGTTTCAACAAGGTTAGGACTATTAGTCATAGGATTAAGCACAGGAGAACCCCTATCAGTGTCAAAATTCAGGAGAACAAGTTTAGACCGGAGGTGAGCACCGACATTGGGGTGTAACTAAGCAAATAGAAAAATTATTTCATCAAATACCACATCACGAGATATATAAATCCGACCAGTGGAGATATCAAGACACTTAAATTCCTTGTGAATATTACTATATCCAATGAAAGCACATTGTTTTGAGCGGAATTAAAGCTTTCGAGTGTTATATGGTCTAAGATTAGGCCAACAAACGCACCCAAAAGTTCTTAAGAAGGTATAGGTAGGTTTTTGATGAAAAAGACGTTTCAAAGGAGTAGAATACTAAATGAGCTTAGTTGGTGTGCGATTGATGAGATAAACAGCAGTAAGAAAGGCTTCATCCCAAAATTTAAGAAGCATGGATACATAAGCAAGAAGAGATAGTCCAACTTCTACAATATGCCCGTGCTTCTGTTCTGCAACACCATTTTGTTGGTGAGTGTGAGGACATTAAACACGATGAGTAATGCCTATCTTGGAGAAAATGGAGTATAATTTTTCATATTCACCACCCCAGTCGGTTTGCATTGCTATGATTTTCCTATTAAACAATCTTTCAACCAAATTCTGAAAGTCGTTGAAGACCTGAAACACATCGGATTTAAACTTGAAAAGATAAATCCAAGTGAATTTACTAAAATCATCAATGAAACTGACATAATACCTTTTGTCTCCAATAGATTCGGGAGCTGGACCCCAAACATCAGAATAAATAAGTTCTAAAGGGAATTTGGACACACTTGATGATTTGGGAAAGGGTAACTGATGGCTCTTGGCCATTTGACAGGCATCATAGACTCCATGATTCATAGACTCTACCAAACATGGCAAATTATTTGTGCTAACAACTTTTTGAATAATAGCTAAAGAAGGATGACCTAGCCGACTGTGCCATTTCTCAAAAGAGGGTCTAATGACTCCAAGGACTTGTTTTGATGTAGATTCCAAGGGATAGAGGCCGTTGCGACATCGTCCTCTAAGTAGAATGTTCTTTGTTTGCCGATCCTTTATAAAGAAAAGATTCGAGTAAACTTTTAGATAGGCAAAATTATCATATATAAAGCGACAAGTAGAAATGAGATTTTTCATAGCCTTTGGGGCATATAGAACATTATTTAAATGCATATAGTGCTATGTCCAGTATGACTAATGTCCATACCTGAACCACTTGCCGTGTGAATCTAATCTCTTCTAGTGTATCTTTCTCTAGTGTTTAACTTATCCAATTCATTAGTGATATGATCTGTTGCACCGGTATCTAGATACCAGTTTGTATTAATGCCATAAGCATGAGTAGCAATAGTAGCACTCTTTGCATTGGGGGCAACAGAATCTTCATCAAATCTATGCTAGCAATCAATAACAGTATGGCCAATCTTACCACAAAGTTGGCACGTGGGTCGCTTGCCTCCAGAGCTATTGCCACCATCACGACCACAGCTGTGTCCATGACCATGACCTCCGCCACCATGGTTTGAGGATCCACGTTCACCACCACGGCGAGCCATATTTGCCTGATATCCGAATTGGCGTAGATTATGACGATTTTCAAAGCTGAGAAGTTGAGAATACAATTTTGCCACTGTTACTGGTTCCGATCTATCGACAACAGATGTTATGACCGACTCATAGCTCTCATTGAGGCCAGCTAGGATGTAGCCAACCATGTCTTCATTGTCCATTGGCTTTTCAGCAGATGCCATTTCATCGCCAAGAGACTTCATCTTGGACATGTACTCAGTAACACTCATGTTGCCCTTTACAGTGGTTACAAGAGCAATATGTGTGTTCACTGATCTTGCCTGTGTTTGAGCAGAGAACATCTCATTGATGGCCTTCTAGACTTGTGCAGCGGTATTCAGATTTACCACTTGCGTGAGCACCTCCTTGGACACTGTTGAAAGGAGGAAACCGAGTAGTTGTTGATCTGCAACAACCCACTCATCGTATACTGGATTGACTGTCTTCATAGTCCTGTCGTCTTTATTGATGCTGATCAGCGGTTTAGGGATCGCCATTGCACCAGTGAGATAACTCTCCATCCGAGCTCCTCGGACTGTAGGAATGATCTGCGCCTTCCAGAGAAGAAAATTGGTCTTCACCAATTTCTCTGTGACAATCTAGCCAAAGAATGAATTGACACTGGCGGCTCCAGCGGATGAATTCGCCATGGCTTCAGATTGGATGCGAACTAGATGTTTTTGTGGAGGAGAAGCTCTGATACCATAACAAATGGTTAAAGCGTGCTAACCCATCTCTGGGCCACTATTGCATGTTGATACTTATGCTGAGAAAAGCCCTCAACGTGGCGCATACACAGGAGAGATATACATGAGCAAAGCAAGGAAATATTTTGTTATCATAACAAGAAACAAACTGATATGATCCATAACTCTAACTATACATTTATCTCTATCCAAACTAACCTTATCTTTCAACAATTGTAACACTATTATTGTTAGTCAATACAACTGTAAAGACATAATGCTATTATCAAGCGACCTAAACCTAAATAAATCTTTATACAATAGGATCGCTTTTACATAAAAGACCCATAATATAAACAAATTTAACATCTTGTGACCATTCGTCGACGCAAATCATTTGTTTTCCTTCACCATTCTCCAATAGGTAATTCTTAATTATCTTTTAGATCAGCATGATAGGTTTCCTAATTAGCCGGTGGTTATAGTTTTAGAGATAATAATGACTTGTTATTCATTTTACTAAAGGTAAGAGTTTCATGCATAACGAGAGAGATGTTTGTGATCAGTGCTAGGGGAGGAAAATCTCTAATAATCAATTTCGATCGAGTAGTCAAAACTAGTCACATGCTTTTTCTAAAGTCTACTCGTATGATGTATTGTTTTTTATACATGGTATCGAGTGCTAGGGGAGGAAAATCTATGATAATCGGTTTCCATCGAATAGTCAAAATTGGTCCTATGCTTCTTCTAAAGTCTACTCATATGATGTATTATTTTTTGTACATGGTATTGCTAAGCGTGTATTTGGATTGGAGACATTGTAGGATGGGATGAGATCAACCCTGTTTTTTGGATAGGATGATCCCAATTTCTGTTTGGTTGTAGGGATGTGATGATTTCTGTTTTTTGTTTGGTTGAAGGGATGAAATAGGATGGAATGATTCTATCTCCTGTTTGGATTGAGGATTGAAGTGGGATAGATGAATATGGTAACCTTTTGACTAACATTGGTGAGGCTACCTTCTATCTCAAAAAAAGTTTCATCCAGTTTGCTTTTATGAAATTACTGTTCAAAGTCATATTTTAGCTAAATTTCTTGATTCAGTGATAACACAATACTACAAATTTCAAGTTATCAACAATATAACTAAATTCGACGCACAACTATAATTCAGGAGACAAGGGAAACAGGAATTCAGGAGAAGTGGTTATTTTCCACGCTCCCATCATACATCGAAATCTCAGTAGTATATGCCAATGACAGAATTTCAAGTTATCAGAAGTATGACAAAATCTCAAGTTATCAGTACTATCGCCAAATTCGATACATTTCAACATCGAAATTATTCAGGAACAAGTGAGATAAATAATGGGAGGTCCAGTGACTTGTTGCAATATGCTGCATGTGAAAAACAGACAGAACAAGAAATCTCAACTGCATGCGGGCCGTGGCTGCGGGGAGGGCGCAACAGCAGGGAGTGTCGCAGTGGCAGGGAGGGCGTGGCGGTGAGCGGGGCTTGCGGCTAGGCGTGGCGGCGAGAGGACGC
>KE371419.1:25475-37292 GCA_000418225.1 Zizania latifolia | reverse complement strand
GACGACGACGACGACGGAGGCGACGACCAATGGGAGGGAAGCCGACGGAGATGACTAGAATGGATCGTACCACTGGCCCCCAGGTCGCTGGATGGCATCCCTCTCCTCGCTGCCAGGCACGTACGTGCAGGCCAACTCCCGGAAATCAGCGGTGGTGCCTGGGTTTGGCTTTGCCTCTCTCCCTCTCCCTTCCTAGCTAGCATAATAGTATAACAGTAGTAGCGTACCGGCTCTGACGATGACAACCACCGCTGCATGCCATGTGTTCCCCACACGCACCCATCGAATTAGCAGTAAGCATCTTCTCCTAACTCCGATAGTACCGGCTCGGCCCCATCATGTTGCCAATTTGCGTTATCCTTTATGGATCGAGTTGCGTGCTTGTCCTAATTGCCCCTGCCTGCATCTTAATGTTGTAATGCGTGACATAACGCATGTGATTGAAGACCCGTTGTATGATGCCTGCCAGTGTGACAGTGAGGGTACGTAATTGGTTCATCACCGTCGTTTGTCTCGCTTTTTGCAACTGTACGCTTTTTTTCTCCCTGGACCTCCTGTTTCTTGGATATGTTTGCTTTCAATATATCGCACCAATCAGCTGCAAAGAGAGATAACAAATGCACATATATACGTACAGAGAGAGAGAGAGAGAGAGAGATTTGTATAGTAATTATCCACTTCATTAATTCTCTTTCGTTTTGGGTATAAACACATGCAATCGATATTTTAAAACATTAATGACGTATAGATAGAAATACTTCTGTATAAGAAAAAATGAACAGACAATATATATAAAAATAATGATCAATCCAAATCTAGCTAGTTAATTAGGATGAGTAGAAATTACAACTTGTGTAGTACCCTAATTTGTAATTTCTCTTAGGAGTTATATATCTAAGAGAAATTTCATGACTGAGAGAGGCTAGGCCTATTAATTCGCTCGTTGGAGAAACGCGACTGACCCGGCAATATCATCAATCGTAGCTCGCGGACCGTGCAAGAGTGGATTGATGCTACAATTTTGTTCCTGAAAACTAAACGTGGTCTGTTCTTGTAAAGCAGAAAAACAAGGGTTATTTAAAAATTCAAGCATGTAATTATATATCCTCGCGAAGAAACCGTGTGTCGAAAACACTACATGTGGGAGTAACTGTGATGATTCCGCGAAACCATGGCCCATCATGCTAAGGGCCAGTTAATCTACGCTTCATTCCAGAGTTCCTACACTTTATATCTAATTAGTTTTCTGTTAGCTACACTGTGGTGGTTTTCAAATCGCATATATATGTCTAGCTTAGCTTGGTCAGCAGCAGCAATAGCTGGATCGAATGTAGCACACAGATGACGCTCTTTGGCCCTCCAAATACCGGCTTCTAATTAGTCGGAACCTTCTGTCGGATCCTTTCTTTTTGAGGCAAGTACACAGCTCCGATATATGTTAATCCAACCTAGGACCACTTGGTCAGCCTGATCGATCACCATCACACTAATATATCTATGGGATCAATTAGCTAGTGAGAGGTTTACTTTGCATGAGCAGCTGAGAGAGAGAGGGGTGACTAGGTCAGGGGCATCAGGGTAATTTTACATGTGGCAAAACCAGCTTTCCGCTCCCAGAGAAACCGGAGGCTTTGGCAGCCCGGTGCGGAGAACCCACGGCTCCACCTCCCAATGCTTTATATGCCGCTCGCCTCCGCGTCTCCGCCCACACCCCGCACCATTTGCTACCTAGCTAGCTAGCTTAGCTTCTCCTTCCCTCCCCACGAGCTGCGCCTGCGTGCGCTGCTCATCGACAGGCCGGCCGTCGTCTCCTTCCTCTCTCCGGGGGGCCGGGCTTGCTGCTAGGATGCGGATGAGCTGCAACGGGTGCCGCGTGCTGCGAAAGGGGTGCAGCGACAACTGTGCCATACGTCCCTGCCTGCAGTGGATCCGCAGCCCCGACGCGCAGGCCAACGCCACCGTCTTCCTCGCCAAGTTCTACGGCCGCGCCGGCCTCATCAACCTCATCACCGCCGGCCCCGAGCACGTCCGCCCTGGTACGTAGATGCGTCCACGACTCGCTACCTACTTCTCCCCTGCATGCCCTGCCGGAGTTAGCCTCTCTGACGCGAGCGCATTCGATTACGTGCAGCTATATTCCGGTCGCTACTGTACGAGGCCTGCGGCCGCATGCTGAACCCGGTGTACGGATCAGTCGGCCTCCTCTGGTCTGGGAACTGGCAGCTCTGCCAGACAGCGGTCGAGTCGGTCCTCCGCGGGATGCCCATCGCACAGCCGCCGCCGTCAACCACGGCCGTCCCACCGCTCCGCACGTGCGACATCCGCCATGTCGGCCGGAGGGGCGACCACGCCGGCACCGTTGCCGACCTCCACCGGATAGACAACAGCTCGCACGCCAAGTTCAAGAGACCCGGCGCCGGCGCCGCCCACAGATCCGATTCTGCCATCGAGCTCGTCTTCTCGACGCCCGCCGCGGCCATGGTCGACGTGATAAGGCAGGCACAGCCTCTCAACTGGGCACGCGGCGCGCTGAGCCACCAGTCCGCCAGCCATGACGCCGTGCCGCCGGAGAGCGATGATCACAGCAACGACACGGCTGACACCGTGGAAGGCTCTCATGTTAGCCAGTCGGAGCCGGAGCCGAGAGCCACGACGACCGAGGTGCGCGAGGCCGGCCTAGACCTGACATTAGGTCTACTGCCGTCGGTGCACAAGACCGAGCCGGCGGATGGTGGTGACGGCGGCAACCATGATCGAAAGCACGAGCCGGTGGAGCTCGGTTTGGCGATCTCATCGTCGGTAGCAGCTCGATGACCGATCAATATATACCATTATATGATAAAATTTCAGTGGACATATTGATAGAAATATATGGATCAGAGGAGTCTTTTGACGGTCGTACGTGTTAATTATTAGGCGTTAATCCATATAGGAGTTAGTTTATCTTTGATGTTTTCCAATTTTGGAAACATCGATGTAATAATCCACCTTGTCTTTTTTCTTTCCATACTATCATATTCATTTATCTTTTCTTCCTTTTAGTTTAAGAAGCTTCGATGTATAGAGAGTTCAATTCGATGCATGTATGCATGCGTGACTATGATGCCGATATATAGCACCTGAAAGGGATTTCTGTACGTCATGCATATATATATGTGCATGCATGTTATTTATGACACAATAACTATACACAGATGAACTCTTAATCATATTAATTAGTTTGTTCATGGGTTCCAAACATGTGAGCTAGCTAGCTAGTATAATTCCAAACATATATAAGAGCTAGCATATTATTTAATTCGATGAGATTTCGAGTAATTATAAATCACTTGTGCTTGTTTTGATTTCTTGCATGGTGACGGAAAAAAGGAAAATAAATCCCACAGTACTAGGAAAATTTTCCTCCAAGGTAAAGGGTTCACGGAAGTTGGAGCTTGAAAAGGGTTGGATCTGACTACTGTCCCTATGCGATGCATATGCATCTTATCTAGTTGTTATTTGTCCACCTTAATGTGTGTGTACAGTTACAGTAGATGCACACAGCAGCCGAGCAAGAACTCGATCGAGAAAGACATGCCTTTTCTTGCGTTGGTGTGTGAGTGTCTTGGAAAGAGAAAGCTAGAGAGGAAGAAAGAGAGAGCTTTTAATTTCTTGGTGCATGCGGCGCCCCCACAAGGAGACGTTCAATGTATATGGCAAAAGTATGTGGAATGGGAGGCCAAATTGCACAATAAAAATTGAAAAGTTAGCTAGGGTTTGATGACCTTCAAACAGAAGAACAAGACTGACAAGTGAAGCGCATATAGTTTTTTTATACAATTTGCCAACTAGCTGATAAACTGTCTCACCAACGGTACTGCATATATATGTTGCCAACGACTATACTGCTAGCGGGTACTTTACATTTTGATCCAGACATTGTCTGCATATATATATTCGAGCAAATTCTGCCTATCCTGGACTTGGACCGAAAGCGGTGCATGCAAGATTATTTGGCATGCACGCATACGATAAATACTAGTGTACTGTGTACGTACATCCAGCTAGTTGGATCAGTATATAACTATATATGTATATTATGGTCTTTCTTAAGTTAAGTAGAAATACTGTAGACAACAGTTAATTATTATCTCTATGCATGGATATGTAGGGCACACCTAATTATATATATAAGTTTGCGCCAGGGAAACGGCATGAACAGGTTAATTAGTTTCAGATCAGGCCGAACGTACGCCTGTTTATATACATATCGATCGTCAGTATAGTATGCAATGGATAAGACGTAGACTACATATTGTTGGTATAGAAAAACTGAATATTTGCTACTCTAAAGATTGACCACATATTAGATTGAGGGTGAAGAGGATCGAACAGGCAAATTAAACTTTAACTTTTGGAGAGTATATACGTGCTCCACTGGAAAAAATTTAGCCTTTCACATGCATGAGGGCAAAAGGACAACAATTTTGGGTGTCGACGTGATCTCTAATGCACATTTATTTACACTACCTTTTCTCGATCTATATTTATAAAAATAATTTAAAATACAACTAATGAAAATATTTTGTCATGATAAATCTACTAATATTGACTTCATATATCAAATCGGAATATTTTTATTCTATTAATAGTTTAAAATTTCAAGGTTTGAGTTATGTATTTTAAGACGTCATCTATTTAAGAACGGAGATTATATATATGGATGTAAAATCAATAAAGAAATTAAGAAGATATACTATTATTCTGATCAGGGACTAGAAATGGTGGAAAAAAGAATTATTTATATATACTGCGGATTAGAGTGAGTACTATAAACTAAAAGTGCTGTTGATTAATTTGGTCTAATTAATATATAGTGCAGTTGTTACCGGTCAATAAAAAATACAGTTGCATTATATTATCCGTGTCAGCGCAAGCGTTCACACAATTAATTGACTTAATTTACATGAATATGTTACCAACCCACCACTATCGTGATTAATTAGCTGCTGGGCCTTTCTCCAGTAACTTAATTAAACTCAAATTAATCACGGTTTCCGTCTTTCGTTTCGACGACGCGTATATATAGTACTAGCATAAAGATACAGTATATATAGTTAAAGAATATGTACCCTTTCACATTTGTGGTTTTCATTTACTCTAGCTAGTTAATTTTCATTGTAGTCAAATATTTGGATAAATTCGGTAATTAATTACTTCTTCATTGGTATCAATAGATCTGTACGTACTTATTTTTTTTCTGAGACATGGTGTACGTATGTACAGTATACGACCTGCTGGAAAATGCATGCATATACAGCTGCATGTGTTCACCCGTCTGTACGGTGCTAGATCTGCTCGGTTTGAATGTTGCGTGCATTAGATTAATAACTAATTAATTAAACATCCCCTTGCTATTTGATGGACCCCATTTGGGGATGAATTCACCGTAAATTAAGCATATGTGTGGCAAATAAAAGTATATATACTACCACCACATACAACTAGCTAGATATGTGGATCTCACGATTAATACGCAGATCGATCGAATTAAAATGTCGGTTAGGTGACTCATTAGTTCAATTGTGTTTAACCGGCCACACTCGCATTACAATTTTCAGAAAAAAACAATTATAATCAGGATTTATTTCTCTTAGCTAGATTATTTCCTTTACGTCAATAATGTGTAAATTAACATGCATTAGCTCGTTTTCCTTTAGTCTTAAAAGAAAAGATTTTCCTTTCTCACCTTTGCCTACACAGGCCAGCATGAAAGGCTTTGTGGACTAATATATACTACCGCTCCATTTCAAAATGTAAGCCACATAAGTTTTTAATACGGTCTTAAATATAAAAACATTGAATATTAGTTACTTTTACTATATATCGATCATCAACAACTATTAAGATAACAATATATAAAAGTACTCTCAAATATTAAACTAACTATATAACATACATAACACTAAAACTAAATATTTTTATCTTAATTATTAGTTAAAAGTTACAAATATTTACTTTTCTAAAAATATTTGCATATTATATATATGGGATAGACAACATTCAGGCAAATAATGGATGCATCACACAAATTAAACAACCAAATTCATCAAAATATATAATTAACATAAAGTAAGTAATATGGAATTCTACACTAAAAACTATTGTATATATCTTTACAATAAGAAATAGTAATTAAGTTTATTTATGCTGGTAACCAAGATGCATGTGTGGGATTGTGTAAGTCTCCACTCAAGTTGTTCAGGCCTAGCCTCATTATATTAGTGGCTCAACTAATTAAGTGAAGTAGTACCCGGCCAATAAGCCTATTGGCAGTGGCCCTAATCACATGCATGTTTGTAATAATATGGTGGATTAATTAGTCCAATAAATATAAATTTTAGATAGGTTGGGTCAGAGTATTGTTCATCATGCTGATTGCCTGAAAATGAAAAGTGTGAGGGCCACATACCAAATGAGAGTAATTGACCCGCACAAAACCCAAATTGCAAATTGATCTATGCCAATTCTTAAAACGTGAGATTTTACTAACCTCTACGAGAATAAAATGGTTTTCACTCTATTAATTGCTCAAACTTCTAACAACAGAGTGATAGCTACATATCGATGTTTTTGTCCAATGTATGCATATCATATCGTTTAAAAGATTGGTTTCTCTAATTAACCAGCAAGGCTGGACAAGGTATATATATATATATATATAATTCTGTCAATGTACTACCAGTATGGATCTTAATTTTACCTAGAGACACAACATTAGTTAATTAATTAACCAAACGTGACTAACCTAGGCAGATCCAATCTATAGGTCGATTAGGGATTAAAATAAGATTATTCATCCAATATTGTTAAAGACAACTGGTACGAATCCTTTTTGACACCTGTCACGCAAGAGAGACCTTCCTTGCAACAATTCTTTAAGCCATCTTCTAGAACTTCTCTAACTTAGGTAGTAGCTATGCTAGAAACTACCAGTTGCATGCAGTGAACATTTACATATGTATGTATATATGCGACTAGACCATGAATAATCGCCAAAATGACCTATCCAGCAACGGAAAAATAATAATTTTTTACTCTCAACATAACCATTATGATTAGAGTAGTTTTACGGTACTTGAGAAGGTATCAATAAGTATTATAATATTTAGCGTTAATTTGATATCTCTTTCGATTGTAATCCCTTCAACCTGTACTCTGTAGTCTTTATTTTCCGCTGCCTCTTTCGATCGTAATCCTTCCTTCCTATTGTATGAAACTTAAACTACAGACTGTAAAGAGGTACCAAAATTAACTGGTAGGTCCTTAGGGGCTGTAAAATTTTTCTTCTGATTATGTTAACAGTCTGTAATAATAATGTGTGGGACCATCAAAATCAAAATCTCTACTGATTTTGAGTTCAAAGCTGTTTCTTATTTTGTTGAGCTGAAAGTGATGTTTCCATATACGAAAGTCAGCCGACTTTCCATAGTGGAAAAGAGGGATAGAATCAAAGTGTAGTACTAGGACGAATGAAAGGTGTTGGATATATATATATGTGTGTGTAGAGAGAGAGAGAGAGAGAGTTCATGTAGAGTCAATACATGGTATAATATATAGAAACTTCAAGAATATGATATGCAAATATTTGCATATTTATCCCAAAAGGTACATCATGATGGTATTGTTGATTAGTTTTAGTTGTAGATGAAAATCTGAAAATTGAAATGAACGATCCCTGCCAAAGATTGTGTTTTCAAAAGAAAATTCCTAATGACGCGATCAACGACGATTGACAATTTGTTCTGAGTCTCCAAACTTAATGTCACGAAGATGCATAAATACACCTTAAATTACAAAATATTACATTGTTTTAATTGACTAATTGTGTGCCCTATCTCTCCACATACATCCAGCAATATTGCATAAAATTGGTTCTGTTTATGATTAATTACAATTAGCCATCCATGACTAGGAGATATATATATCGAGTTAGATAATACAATCTGGCATGGCGCGTACATGAAACGCCAGTGTTATTTCCTTGGTCATGCATAGAGTTTATATATAACCACTTCTTGTATAAACTAAGCAAATGGCGCGTGGTGGTCACGGCCGGTGTGTGGAATCTTTTAATTTGGTACATGTGGTCAGAAGACTTGCATACCCTTCTGGCTAGTAACAAATTAATGTTTAATCATCATTTAAATAAAAAGTTGTTAAAGGTATAGATCTAATTGGAGACAATCTTGGCTTTCTTGGGTATGGTAAGATTCGCCTCCATCCTCCTCAAGACCTCAACGATGGATATATAGATCGATAGATACGCCAGCCTGACAGCCTCTAATTAATTGGCCGATGCTGCTGGAGTTAGTAATAATTAAAGAATTATATATGCTTAAACAAATTGTGTGCAACCTAATTGGTCGAGTTGGTTGGTTAACTTGCTCCTTCATTTAGTCATGTTTGAATTTGTTTTCTCCGACGATGGCATGGCATGTTTGACTTTATATATATGTCGTTTTTTATGGACTCACAGTTGTTTGGCTATATATCTCTATCTTGTCAAAAACATCTGGCTAAACTTTGACTGAGCTTAAATGGTGAGCAATTTGATGACAACCAGCTGAAAAGACACGTCAGCCTGCACAGCTTTTAGCTAATTAGCAAGAAAAAAATGCAATACATATACGAGCTGTAACTGTTTTTAATTAGCCAGCTTGAGCAATGCAGTGAAATTTCTCCCATCCAGATCAGCAGGCAAAGTGTACAAGAGGTGGTGTTAATTTATGCTCAACTTGAGCAAGTGACTCAATAATTTCATAATCTGTAATCCAAATCGATCACATACGAATTAAAATTGGGAGGACTACGGTGGTCTCGACGCGCCAAAATATAATGTTATAAATGTTTTTGTTTAACGAAACGACGCGCCGGAACGTAGGTTTCGATTAAAGCATGCAAAGTATATATATACTAATAGTCCTGTAGTATAAGAAATGATCCAATGAATTGATGACTTGCCTATCCGTGATATATATACTATTTCAACGTATCTTAAAAATATAGGTGATGCATACGGCATACCTGCATATGGTATCAAAACGCGCTCGGGTTGAAAATATTGTCTTCTTTTCGGCTAATTTGGTCCAAATCAATGGATCAAGAGCTTTGGAACTAGCTGGTAGTAACCACTGATTAATTGGTGGTCCGTCTCATGCACACACGCTGACAGAAAACCGGCCCATATATATATGGAGTAGGTTGAGTTTGACAAGTTAAAGGTCTTCATCATAGTGCGTACTTTACGTATAGCCCTCGGTTGTGCAGATGTACATACATACGCAATACAAGTTCGTACATGTATGATGCATGCATGGTGTTTAGGTTTTCACATGCATCGAACTGAAAGCCAGTTGACGAATTGAAAGCGAAGGTGGCCCATACAGATATATAGATTGGATCAGATTGTCCTAGTTGGTATGTATATATCATCCAAGTTGGACTTCAACTTGTCTTGGACGAGGGATCCGATCCATTCGGCACGGCCAATCTAGCGAATTCCTGCGTAACTCAGCCGTGGCCCATCGGAAATGAAATCGCCATGGCTAGCTCTCCGTGCTAGGGCTCACTGAGAGCAGGCACAACCAAGTGATGGCACGGCCCAGCCTCGGCCTGGCCTTCAGGCCTTATCCCGACAACGAACGGTTTTTTCAGAATTCAGGTCTCATATTTGAATCCTTTTACTCTTCTTCGATTTAAACTAGATAACAGTAATTGTTCTTTGTTTGTCCTTGTCAATTAAAATGCTTTAAAACTATTTCACAATCTTAGTCGTTTGACTCTTCAATTTTAATCAAGTTTAAATAAAATATATTAATATTGACAATATCAAATAAATACACTATTGATTTAATGAAACTAATTTGATGTTGTAATTGTTAGTATCTTTTCATAAAATTAGTTAAAGTTAAAAAAATAACTTTAAAAAAATTAAACAACTTACATTATGAAACAGAGTGAAAAATATCTCTTTCTTTCATTCCAGGGAAAAGAAGAGATTTTTCAGTATTCAAGTTTCATATTTGAAACCTTTACTCTTCTTCGACTTAAGCTAGATAACAGTAATTGTTATTTGTTTGTCCTTGTCATTCCAAGGGGAAAGAAGAGATTTTTCAGCATTTAAGTTTCATATTTGAACATAAACTAGATAACAGTAATTGTTCTTTGTTTGTGCTCGTCAATCCAAATGCTCTAAAAACAATCTATTTCTTTCATTTCAAGTGGAAAAGAAGAGCATATACTTGTACTACTCTAGTAGTGGCCTGTGTACTCTATGGTAGTACTGCACTATATATATATAAGCCTGGCCAGTTTATTTTACGACATGGTGACCTACTGATCTATCTGATCGATCGACCTTCTTTCGATTTGCTAATTTCTACTGCTCGAGAGGCACGCGTCACGCCCTGAACATCAAGTATGGGGATTAGCAACGCAAGCTAATTTCGATTGCAGACTCTGTCGACGATTGCTCCAATAATAGTATACTCGCTCAGCTGATTGACGCTCAGTTTAATGTACAATTTCATTAAGAAATAGACATCCAACATGTTCCTCTACATGTGAGCATATAATAGTGGGAGAACGGGACAAAAGATGCTCTGAAAGCCTTGGTGAATGGTGAGGCACAATTACACTCTACTACTCGCTACAGAAAGTTTTCCTTCATTTGAGTAAATTAGATGTCGCCAAATTGTAGTTGCTTTGATGAAATTACTGTAAAACTATTGCAGACTACAAATTGTCAAGTTTATTACGACACTATAGGTTTGAACATTTGCGTTGGCATAACAATGCATGCTATGTCTGGAACCCGCATGATAAACATTGTCCAATGATAAATTTCCTGGTGAATATGCATGTAATCTTCCGGTACTGCAACTTGCATATGTAGTTCTGTAAAAAATGGAAAAGATAAACACTAACCTTATAGTTTGTGATAATTTTTCAAAGTACATGTTTTTCAAATTGTATTTGACCTTTGTCCGTTTCCAAAATCTCTATGTCAATATCCACAGGCGTGAAATTAATCCAACCCATTATATTTCTATTAATTCCTGAGAAGGTTGTGATGAGATACATTCATGCATACATCTCTGTTTCGGAAAAAATAAACATGTTCCGAGAAATATATAATTTCAATTTGACAGCAGTACACAGCTGCCGATAGAGTGAGCAATTGTGAAGGAGAGAATTACATAATAGAAACATACATCGAAAGTTTCTCTCTGACATACACGCATGAAGTTAATTGATGTGAATTGAGCAGCAATGCAATGGAGACTTCTTGTATATATGATCGAAAGTAGCTAGGCACACTTCTGATCAGAACCTGTACAGAACATCAAAGGCAAACAATTCGATGGCCGGCCGCCGGCCGCCGGCCGCCGGACACCTGAATACGTCCGTAACTCCGTGCAACACCATAGCAGCCACCAAAGTTAATTGACTTTTGGAATAGGCAAAAGCCATAGCGCTAGCGTGCACACACACACACACACACCGTGCAACACCATAGCAGCCACCAAAGTTAATTGACTTTTGGAATAGGCAAAAGCCATAGCGCTAGCGTGCACACACACACACACACACACTGACACACGCTAGCTGCACGTAAACACTAGCTACGATCGATTATACTCATGCTGCATGCGGTTGCTACCTGAGCTAGATAGCTCGATGCATGTATATATGTAGTATCTTCTACCTGTTGTGAAGGGCATCGGGGCAGCTTGGAATCCGCCGCTTGTCGTCGGCGAACCGAGCGGCGGAAGG
>KE371418.1:798094-810042 GCA_000418225.1 Zizania latifolia | reverse complement strand
TTTCCCTTCCCTTGTCCACCTGTGCCCACATGTTGGTGAGCTGTGGACTGAGTCCCGCTAGAAGGTAGCCGGACCCTAGGGTGAGGACCTCTCAAGGCTGTTCGTTTCACACGCCTCCTTACCAATGGAGGCGATGCACTCGCCTCTTGTGGATGAGAGGAGTAGTCGCTTGCATCATCGGAGTCGTTTGCAGGCCTCTTAGAATCGTGACAAGCCTTCTTGCGTCTGTCACCAGCCATGATAGAAGCTGCTGCGAAGAAAGAATTAAATTAAGAACTGAGTTTCAGAATGCAGGCTAACTCGGAACTTCCGGTTGGAGCCAGAACTTATGGGACCCAGAACTTCCGATTGGTTTCGAAACTTCCAGGCTCCACAAAATTAAAATCATTCGATCTTGAACTGTAGCTAGGGTACACCTAAACAAGTTCACTAGGAACATCTCTAGCTAGTTAGAAATGAATTTCAACCGCTAGCTAGAGAGAAAATGCCAATCTAGGGTTTTAACCAAATACCTCAAATATGGAGGAAATCGGTGAAACAAGAGATGGATTGGCGCTCTCGGAGGGGTCATTGATTCCTCCTCAAGATATCCCGCGATTCCCTTGGACGGATTCAAAGAATAGCAAAAGAAACCGAGAGATTGGAGGTGGGGGAGACAAGTGGACGAAATAGAGAAGTGAGAGAGGAGAGGGTCGGCTTGGGGCTATTTATATTAGTGCAGCCCGAAACATCTGGTTGAATCAGAACTTCCGGACATTCTAGGCAAACCGAAACTTTTGGTTGGTGCCAGAACATCCGATTGCCCCAGAAACTAGAAACAGACCCCAGGACCGGAACTTCCGGGATTAGCCGAAACTTTCAATCCCTCCAGAATTCAAAACTGACTTGGAATTCAAGGATGACAAATGCCATGAGCTTTTTGACTTAGCAATAATATTTTACCACAAGCATGTTAAAGCATGTATAAACATAAATACAACATGGCAAGACAAGTATAATCATAGATTCATCATGTAAATACAATTTAATGAAGTAAACATGGCATTGCATTATAAGTATAAGAGTGATGTTTTTGCATGTTTATTTAAAATGTGGCCCAATACATAAGAAGAAAGGCAATTGGTTTACCCTCCTATTTTCAACATGGGCACTTCACTTTGCAAGTTCATCAAACTATGTTTCGAGAACCAAGGATATTTAGCTCATTTCTTAACTCACAAAACCGTTGCTCATCTAGAGGCTTGGTAAATATATCGGCGAGTTGTTTTTCGGTTCTCACATATCTTAGGCTAATATCTCCCTTGATCTCGTGATCTCTCAAGAAATGGTGGCGAATGTCAATATGTTTGGTTCTTGAGTGTTGGGTGGGGTTATTGGGTATTTTGATGGCACTCTCATTGTCACACAATAATGGGATTTTGATTACGTTGTGTCCAAAGTCTTTCAAGGTTTGTTTCATCCAAAGGAGTTGAACACAACAACTACCAGCTGCTACATATTCGGCTTCGGTGGTGGATAAAGCAACTGAGTTTTGTTTCTTGGAAGACCATGAAACAAGAGATCTTCCAAAAAAATTGGTAAGTTCCGGTGGTACTTTTTCTATCCACTTTGCAACCAGTATAATCGGAGTCCGAATAGCCAATTAAGTCAAAGGTTGAGCCTTTCGGATACCAAAGTCCTAGGTTTGGAATGTGAACCAAAAATCTCAAGATTCTCTTAACGGCAACCAAATGAATGTCTTTTAGTGCAGCTTGAAATCTTACGTACATGCAAACACTAAGCATTATATCCGTTGTAGATGCACATAAATACAATAAGGAACCTATCATGGAGCAGTAGACCTTTTGGTCGACATCGGTTCCTTCTTGATTTAGATCAAGATGGCCATTGGTTTGCATGGGGTCTTGATTGGCTTAGCACTTTCTATGTCAAACTTCTTTCGCATATCCTTGATGTACTTCGTTTGACAAATAAAGGAGCATTCCTTGAGTTGCTTGATTTGGAATCTCAAAAAGAACTTCAACTCATCCATCATTGACATCTTAAACCTTTTAGTCATAATCCTATTAAACTCTTCACAAAAGTCTTTATTAGTAGAACCAAATATAATGTCATCAACATATATTTGGCAAACAAAGAAATCACTATTGAAGCGCTTAATAAAGAGAGTAGGATCGGCTTTGTCTATTTCAAAGCCTTTCTTTAAGAGAGAATCCCTAAGGTATTCATACCATGCTCTAGGTGCTTGCTTAAGCCCATAGAGCGCCTTTTGGAGCTTGAACACGTGGTTGGAAAACTTAGGATCTTCGAAGCCAGGTGGTTGCTCCACATACACTAATTCAGAAATTGGACCATTTAAGAATGCGCTTTTTACGTCCATTTGATATAGCTTGAAATCACGGTGAGTTACATAGGCTAATAAAATTTGAATTGATTCTAGCCTAGCAACGGGAGCATAAGTCTCACCAAAGTCAAAATCTTTGATTTGCGTGAAACCTTGAGCAACTAACCTGGCTTTATTCCTCGTGACCATGCCGTGCTCGTCTTGCTTGTTGCGGAAGACCCATTTGGTGCCCATCACGTTTTGCTTTGGTCTTTTCACCAACTTTCACACTTTATTTCTCTTAAAGTTGTTAAGCTCTTCTTGCGTGGCCATCACCTAATCCGTGTCTTCAAGAGCTTCTTCTATCCTTGGAGGTTCTAAAAAAGACATAAAAGAGTAACACTCAGAAAAATTAGTAACACGTGAGAGAGTTGTTACCCCTCTCTTTGTGTGTCTCTAAGGATGTTGTCCACGGGATGATCTATTTGAATACTTTGGTGAACTCATGGGTGTTGTGCAGGTTGTTGAACAACCTCTTCATGGATTTCTTGATCTTTATCCAACACCCCTTGCTCGTAAGTCTCTTGGGTTTGACTTTCTTTAACTTGAGGTTCTTGTTGATCCATAGGCGCTTGTTCTCTTGGCCTTATGTCTCTAATTTACATATTCTTGATTACTTCACATGGAGGTTCTTCTTCGCCTACAACACTTGGATCAACTTGCTCTACTTGAGAGCCACCGTTCTTGTTGATCCATAGGCGCTTGTTCTCTTGGCCTTATGTCTCCAATTTACATATTCTTGATTACTTCACATGGAGGTTCTTCTTCGCCTACAACACTTGAATCAACTTGCTCTACTTGAGAGCCATTAGTTTCATCAAATGTCACATCCCTAGTGACTTCAACAATACCCAAGGTTTTGTTGAATACCCAATGGGCATACGCATTTGACTCGTAACTGACCAAGAACCCTTCATCTACCTTAGAGGCAAACTTAGAACTTCTTGGCCACTTACACAAGATAAAACATTTACTCCCGAAAACTCTATAGTATGAAACATTTGGTTTGTTACCGGTTAGGAGTTCGTATGCCGTTTTCTTGAGGATCTTTTGGAGGTAGAGACGGTTTATGGCATGGCATGCAGTGTTGATTGCTTTGGCCCAAAAAATGTCCGAAGTCTTGTACTCATCAAGCATTGTCCTTACCACCTCCACCAAAGTGCGATTCTTCCTTTTCACCACTCTATTTTGAGGTGGATCATAAGGAGCGGAGAACTCGTGCTTGATGCCTTCTCTATCAAAAAAGTCTTTAATTTGAGTATTTTTGAATTCACTCCCATTATCACTTCTTACTTTCTTGATCTTGACTTCATATTCATTTTGGGCTTTTCTTACAAAACTTTTGAATACTCCTTGTGTTTTGCTTTTGTCATGCAAAAAGAATACTCAAGTGAAACGAGAATAATCATCAACAATTATAAAACCATATTTGTTACTGCCGATACTTAAGTAGGCCACGGGTCTAAATAGATCCATATGTAGGAGCTCAAGTGACCTTCTCATTGTTATGATGTTTTTTGTGGTGTGTGGCATTTCAACTTGCTTTCCAGCTTGACACGCGCTACACAACCTATCTTTCTCAAATAGAACATTTGTTAGTCTTAGGATGTGGTTCCCTTTAAGAAGTTTTGACAAGTTTCTCATACCAACATGAGCTAGTCAGTGATGCCATAACCAACCCATGCTAGATTTGGCCACAAGGCAAGTTTTAGATTCAACCTTATCTAGAGCAACGTTAATTAGATAAAGCTTTTCCTTCAACCTACCCGTGAGTGCCACAGAATTGTCACTTCTCAAAACGGTAACATCCTCGTTAGAAAAGAGACAATTATACCACATCTCACACAATTGTGAGATGGAAAGCAAATTGTAACTCAAGGACTCAACTAAAATAACATTAGAAATTGAGAATTTATTTGTGATAGCAATTTTACCTACACCCATTACATCTCATTTTTCATTGTCAACAAACACAATGGTTTCGTGTAGATTTTGGTTTGGCTCAAAGGAGATAAACATGATTTTCTCTCTAGTCATATGATGGGTGCATCCACTATCCATCACCCAACTTGATCCATCAGAGGAATATTCTTACAAGAGAATTAGTTCTTTGTTTTAGGTACTCAAACCTTCTTGGATCCTTCAACGTTAGTCACAAGCACTTTAGGAATCCATATACATCTTAATGGTTTTTTATTTTTATTGCCTACAAATTGAGCAACCACTTTACCACGGTGGTTCCTCCTAATCAAGTATGAGGCATAGAAAGTGGTTTATGAGACTCAAGGCTTGTTCTTCATCTTCTTTAGAGCTTGTCCTTCCCTCACAAACTCAATTACGTCTTTACCCTTGTTCTTTCTTCTAGGAGTGAGCTTGGTCTCATTTGGGTGATAGCCAAGCCCACGCTTCTCGACGTTGCTTTGGGCATTGAGGGTCTTGTATAGGACGTCCTTTGACTTATAGGCTTTCATGCATCCAAAACTTACCAAGGTGCCAAGCCACTCATTTTTTTCTAAGGACCTCAATTTTCTTCATGTTAGTCTCATAAGCAATGATATCAATATTAGAACATTTTGAATAACCATTACTTGTGGAAGCAATAGAAGGAGTAGAGTTGGGTTAGGACATTAGAGACTCAATCCTCTCTTCAAGACTCTTATTAGATTCATTTAGAATCATAAGCTCGCTATTGGGAGTTTTGAGGGTTTCCTCTAAGTTCAGATTAGCTTTCTTGACTAAACTATTAAGATTAGTTAAATTGTTTACCCTTTTCTTTTCCTTAACAAGAAGCCGCTCAAGGTCAACATTCTTTTCTTTTTCAAGAACAAGCAAAGCTTCTTGTTTTTTAAGAGTTGCTTCTTGTGACTCTATTATTTCTATAAGTTGTTTAAATTTTATTCTAGCTTGTTTACTCATGATTTTAAGCATTACTTTATTAGCTCTAGATTCATCATCACTAGCATCATCTTTATCTAGAGCTTTAGGTAGTACCTTCTTGTTTTTAGCCATGAAGCACTTGGGGGAGATGATGTCGTCATCGTCGCTTAACTCTCCAAAGAGTGAAGGTCTTGAAGGTATTTGGTTGGCTATGGCGACGGTGGCAACTCTTTTCTTGTAAGAATCGAACTCCGATTCTGACTTTGACTCGGAATTAGAATCCCATTCTTTACCAATGTGAGCATGGCCACTCCTCTTGCCCTTCTTGTACTTGTGCCTTTCTTTGCTATCTTTATCTTTCTTTTTCTTGGGGCAATCGGCTATGAAGTGGCTAAGATCGTCACACTCATAGCAACCCTTCTTGGATTGCCTCTTCTTTGACTTGTCATGCATTTTCTTGTACTTATCGAATCTACCATTTCTCATGAATTTCTTAAACTTCTTGACGAATAGGACAAGTTCTTCATCATCGCTCTCGTCGCTTGATTCTTCCTTCTTATTGGCCTTTAGTGTCACATCCTTGCCTTTGTTGCTATAGATCTTGGCGAGGTCTTTGACTTCTTTAGTTTTTTCCTCCATAAGCTCATGTGCTATGATTCTTCCTAACATATCACTTAGAGTGATCTTCTTGAAGTCCTTATGCTCTCGAATCAAGGTGACCAAGGTGTGGTTCCTTGGTGCTATTGCACAGAGCAATCTTTTGACCACCACATGATCGGTCATCTCTTTACTTTCAAGTCCCTTGATCTTGTTGACCAAGACCATGAGGCGGTCAAACATTTCTTGGAGAGTCTCGTCGTCTTCCATGACAAATCTTCCAAGCTTCTCGAGCCAAGCTTCTCTTCGAGAAGCTCTATCTTGGACTCTCTCACGGTTGATGTACCTTCATATGTAACTTGTAAAGTTTCTCATATTTCTTTGGCTTCTTCAATGCCATCAACCTTGTTCAACTTTTAGGGGCTCAATGCGGCAAGCATGACACTAGCCGCTTGAGCATTACGATAAATGGCTTGGTCTTCTTTAGTAGTCAAGTTCTTTGCTTCTGAAAGAGTATCATCCGTATCTAGACCTGTGCATACAATTTTTCATATACTTGGATGCATGGAAATAAGATGCAAATTTATTTTATGTCTCCATGTCGCATAGTGTGTACCATCAAAGTAAGGTGCACGACCAGTTGGCACGGAGATATAATTATTACCGGTATTAAGCTTAGAGTAATCAAAATGATATCTTGCTCTTAATGTATTTTTGCTATTCTTGTCGGAAGTGATCGAGGGTGTCCTCGATCCGAATCTGCCCGCATTCCTCCATGGAGATTTGCCTGACATCGTTTCTCTTCAAGCGGTTAGGCCTTTGAGAAGAGTTGGGCTCCGATACCAATTGAAAGTTGCCTGGAGAGGGGGTGAATAGGCGATCTGAAAATTTCTTGCGAAAAATGATTAGTTCTAAAACCCCAGGCCTAGAAGTTTCGACTGGAAACGAAAGTTTCAGTGCACCGAAGGTTGGGCGGAAGTTCTAGGAGTCCGGAAGTTCCGGGTTGAACCGAAAGTTTCGGGTAGACCAGAAAAACTTCAAACGGATATGAAATTTAATCTATCCAATAAAGTAAATGAATACAAGTGTGAGCAATGTTGTTGGCAACAACTTTTACAAAGTAATATGTTCTATAACTTAACTTGCAAGTAGATCGAGCAATATGAAGATATGAGCTAACAAGAACACGAAGGACACAATGAACACAAGTGAATATTTTCCGGAGTTCGGATCCACCGATCCTACGTCTCCGTTGAGGGGACCCAAAAGGCCAGGTCTCTTTCAACCCTTTTCCTCACCAAGCCTTAACCAAAGTTAAGCTTGGATTTCCACTAGTTACCTTGTCAAAGCTAAGGTAGAGCTTATACAAACTTCTCCGAGCACACCATAATCTCCATGGGTGCTCACTGATTTGACGCCTAGCCGTCTAGGAGGTAGCACCTCTAAGAGTAACAAATCCGTTGAAAGGCTTGTAGGCTCAAATCTTTGTGCTCAAGATTTATCAAGAAAACCAACGAACTCAACCACCCAAAATCTTCTCAAAAGATGGAGCAAGGAGTTTGGTAAAAGATTTGTGTTGTACTCTCAAACAAAATTTCAAATATTTGCTCTAGATCTAGCTTTGACAAAGAGAGAGTTTAGGGTTTTCAGCTCTAGGATTCTTGGAGTTTTTCAGGTGAGAGAGCTGTCCAAAATAGGGTGAGGGGGTATTTATACCCCGCACACAAAAAATTACCGTTTGAAGACATTTTGCGACTGTTCATCCGGAAGTTCCGGGATGAAAAGCAAATTCAAACAGTACAGCAATTTTGAAAGTTTCGGGCTAAAAATAAACTCAATACAGAAGGTTCATTTCGGAAGTTCCGGGCTGAACCGGAAGTTTCGAGCCAAAAATAAAACCGATACAGAAGGTTCATTTTGGAAGTTTCGGGCTGAACCGAAAGTTCCGGGTCAAAAATAAAACCGATAAAGAAGGTTCGTTTCAGAAGTTTTGGGCTGAACCGAAAGTTTCGGGCCAAAAATAAAACCGATACAGAAGGTTCATTTCGGAAGTTCCGGGCTAAACCGGAAGTTCTGAGCCAAAAATAAAACCGATTCAGAAGGTTCATTTCGGAAGTTTCGGGCTGAACCGAAAGTTCCGGGCTAAAAATAAAACCGATACAGAAGGTTCATTTTGAAAGTTCTGAACAGAGTCAGAAGTTCCAGGCCAATTAAAACTTAGAGACAGAACGTTGTTTTCTGAAGTTCCGGGTTGAGCCGAAAATTTCGGTCAAACTGGAAATTCTGAAATGAGTTTGAATCATTTCAAAAAGCTTTTAAAAAGATTTTTCTTCGAGCACAAAGCTTGGGAACAACTTTTAACGTATCCCTCTTTATAGAACGGCGGTCCTAGACTCAAATTCAAAAGTAATTCAATATTTTGCACCTTTGAGCCTATTTTGGACTAATCGGAGCTTTTCTCTAAATTTGTTTCAATTGTAACGCTATTTTTCGTGACTTCTCTGCATACAACTCATCAATGCGATTAGTAGCTTTTGATCATCATTATCATTAATACACTAAAATTAATTGGGGGCCTAGATGCACCAAGATGCACTTTCAGAGCCCTCGAGCATGAAGGTCTTCAAGCGTGCGAGCCCCCAAGTGTGGGACCCACTGGCACAAAGGATCTGAGTCATCGTGGACTTCACCTGTTGCGCTAGAAATCACTTCACCCTTGCATTTAATGTGCGTCCAGTATGAAACAACCGAAGAGACATTTCAGCTTTGACCGAACCACGCGCGAAGGTGGCCAACGGGCAGAGAAGTAGAACCGACAGGTTACCTTTATCGCCGCTGGCATGATGATCGAGGCAGTGTCCTAGTTGCGGTTATCACGCCCCTTCTTTGTGCGGCGGCCGTGAAGGTATTTAAGCCAATTCGTTCGCTCCCCGGAATGCACGCTGTGTATTTGAACCTTTTCCCTTTGTAACCACCAGTCTTCTTCCTTATTCATCCGTTTGGCTCCTCGCCACCCAGGCTGTCACTGTGGCTACGCCGTCTATTACCAGAAGGCTCGCTGGCTGTTCCAGTTCAAGCCGATGACCTCCACGAGCCCACCTCCTTCTCCATCTTCTCTACCGCCATCGATGGGGTGGGAGAAGTCGAAGATGTCCAAGGACAAGCTACGTGACTTGATGGCGGCCAGGTTCCTACCAGAACGGGCGGTGTCAGGGTGGCGCTCGGTGAAGGGGGAGGAGTTCTCGACGCCGAACACCCATAAGATCGTTTTATTCAAGTCTTTCCTGGAGTGGGAGCTAGGCTTGCCCATGCATCAGTTTCTCTGGGGCCTCCTCCACCACTACCAAATAGCCCTCGGTCACCTCTCGCCCAACTCAGTCCTCCATATCGCTGTCTTCGTGCATTTGTGTGAAGCATACTTAGGAGTGGATCCACACTGGAACCACTTCTGGTACTATTATGTTCTCCGCTATTCGATGGGGAACAACGTGATCGGAGCGGTGACGCTCTACCTCCGCCCTAGACGGTTCGGCGAGTATCTGCGGATGCCCATCACCTCTTCGAACAAGAGGTGGAAGGCGGAGTGGTTCTATGGGGCGAACCACCCTCTAGCCCTCGAGGCAGACATCCCTGACAAGCTGGGGCGATCAGTGTTCCTCGGCCAACGAAGATCAGGTCTAGGAGCTGGTCAACGTGGCGAAGGGGCTCCGGGCGAGCGGGCTGGCCGAGATTAGGGTTGCGGCCTGTTTCTTGCTATGACAGATCTTCCCGCTGTAGGACCAGGACAAGGCGGCCTAAGAGGTGGTCGGCTCCTTCGACCCTCAAGCTCTAGAGCCCAAGTGGATGCCCCATGCTGAGGTTGCAAAATACCTCAACTTCTTTGCTGAGAATCCAAGCTTCCTGGATGATCTCAGGTTCACGGCGTACTGCCCGCTCTTTGTTTTTTGCTTCGTTTTGTCCTTTGTTGTTGTCTTGGAGTGATGTGCCTAGCCGTAGGGTAACTCTGCCTACTTCTCGCAGGCGCTACTCCCTGAGCATCCTCAAGGGGTTGACCCACCTCACTGACGGCTGATGGGAGGTGCTAATCTGTCCCTTCTGCTTCTGAAGTGGAAGGGGATTGAACTCAGCGGGACAAGCAAGCGCTCGAAGCCTACCGAGGTCAGGATGGACGGAGCCCCGACAATCGGTCGACGTTGGCTGATCCTCGGCGACAAGGAGCGCGAGGAGGGGAAGGACGCTGCAATTTCTAAGGCGACGCTGGCCTCTCCCCGCGCCGTTCCGGTAAAGGTGCCCAAGCGGGCATCTTCAAAATCTTTCCACTTGACATCGAGGTAAGGCGGAGTTGGTGCCTATGTACAACCCTTTGTCTCTGTTACTGATTTGCATTTATCTCGATCTGTAGGGTGGATGGGGTTGACCTCCCGCTGGGACTGATGGTGACCCCATCGCTCCTGGACAATGGTATTAGTGTTGACGCATTGGGTACCAGGGAGGCCGTGGGCACGGTGGGTGGGGAAGGCGACGTGGCCCTCGTCGATGCAGGTGTCGTGGGCCTAGTCACAGCCCTGGGGGTGAGGACGTCACCGTGGCACCGGAGGTAGCGGTCGATCCTCTAGCCATTGAGCTGGCGTTCGCTATCGGAGGTGCGGTGGTCAAGGAGGGAGTCGCTGATCTCGCTTAGATCGCTGGTCTAGAGGCTCAGCCCCCTGCCACAATGGTAGTGGATGGCCTCGAGGCGGAGGCTGGCTCGGGAGCCCTCGACATCGAGGTTGCAGCTCCTGTGTTGGCCCCAGGCGTGGTGCCAGAGATAGCCACCCTCTTTTGTCGCATCTTGTCAATGTAAGTCTCATTTCTCTTTTTGGGTTATTTTTGTCTGGGATCGCTATTCTGATAGTTTGCCTATGTTCTGTAGCTGTTCCGGGTGTAGTACGCACCGGAGATTAAAGCTATCTACCGCGAGCGTGACGACCTCCAAGCATGGAATGCTGAGCTTTTATGAAGGGCTGTCACGGCGGAGACCTCCACGGTCGGTGCCACAGCGATGGCCAAGAATACCACTCACTTGGCAGAAGAGGCTGATCGCCAAGCGACGGCCCTAAGGACCGTGGTTGAGGAGGCCGATCGCTAAGCTATGGCTCTGAGGACCACGGTCGAGGAGGCGAGGGAGGTTGAGAGAGCCGTCCGATGGGCCCTCGATGCGGCGAAGGAGTCGGTGAAGTCGTCTGCGACCGAGTATCGGAGTAAGCTTTTTTCGAGCGGTCACTCCTTTATTATTGTCTTGTCGTCTCTTTGCCTTAATCTTCGTCGGTCTTCTGTTTGTATGGAGGTGTGATTGGGACCAGGCCCGAATCGGGGAGCTCGAGAGTGAAGCGGTCGAGGTTTGCGCGGTGGTTGAGCTCATGTACTCGCTTCTGGTTGAGGATACCAAGGCGGAGTTCCGGGACAAGCTCGGGGGGTTTGAGACCTAGCTCCGCCTCCTCATCGATGAGGCAGTGAAAGCTATGGCTGAACATGCCTTGGTCTATGTTCGGGTCCACTTCTCAGCGGAACACCTTCGGCTGCTGGAGCGCGGAATTTCCACCGGGGTTACCGAGGAGCAAGCTGCAGCACTCCAGCAGGAGGTGGAGGGTGTCGCTACCGTGATCGCTGGGAATCTCCAATTCCTGCCTCCTCCCGAGAATCCTGCTACGTCCCCCGAGACCCAGGACCCTACCGCGTCTTCTCCCGAGGACCAAGATCTTACAGCGTCGTCTCCCGAAGCTCAAAATCCCGTAGCGTCACCTCCTGAAGAGTAGTTGTGTATGTCCTGCATCAAGTGTTTAGTAGTGATTAGAAAACAACTTCATGCTTTTGAGAACTTATGGTTCCTCTTTTTTTGATAAAGTATGGATAACTTCTTTCGCCGTTTGCAATTTTACGTCTTATCTACACTTTCACCTCGAGGGACTTTAGGCCATATAGTACTCAGCGTGTGGCTCTTGAGCTACACACATGCTTACCGACATCAGGTCAAACAAGACTCCAAGGGATTCGTAGATTTATTGTTTTTTATTAATCCTTCACATGCCCGAAGCGAGATTTCGAGCCCCCG
>KE371418.1:731152-751615 GCA_000418225.1 Zizania latifolia | reverse complement strand
GATTTTAAGGTGAATATGTACGTGGTATCATGTTCATTAGTTATGTTCAGTACTTCAGTGTAAAGTCCACTTTGTTCAATCAATTTCATGTTTTTATAGATAAATTAGTTTAACCAAGAGCATGTTGAGCACATAGAAAAATATGTCTTTGTTGAATTAAGCAATCGTTGCAGATGTTTCTTACTCTTCTATTGAATTCAATATTTTTTATTTATCTGATAAGAAGATTCAATTTTATGTTCACTTAGAATTTTAGCTTTGAAAGCCTTGATTTTATTGCATATGTTTCTTACTCTTCTATTGAATTCAATATTTTTTATTTACCTGATAAGAATGTTCATTTCTATGTTCACTTAGAATTTCAACTTTGAGAGCCTTGATTTTGTTTACCGGAATGCAGTTGTAAAAGGATGTCACCAGCTTATTCTATCATTTTAGGCAAACCTGTTAGAACTCGCTTAAAAATACTTGCCGTCAGTTCAATTGAACAATGCTATGACCTTTTTTTTTTCAAAAAATATGCTTGCATTGTTTCAAATGCTTTTGTTTGGAATCATCCATAATCTCTCCATACATTATCTTGTGATTTTAAGTATCTGATTTTGTTTAAACGGGTTGCTTTGTATGATTACTGAGTAGAAAGAACAACAAAAAAGAAAGTCATCAGCGGCCTGACGGACTTGCCCTTCATGGGGTTCCTGAATTTACTTGTCAGCATGAACACATTATATATTCTTATATTTGTTATTGCTCTTCTTGTTGTTATGTTATACTTTGCTAGACAAGATGATACTCCTCAGGTAAGATGAGCTTGTGAGGAGTGAAAGAAACTTGGAAAACTTTTTGCACCAAGAGAGTTCAAAGGTCAGATTTTAAATTTTCCATTGATGTAATTTCTGAAGGGATCTAGTTTTATTGGTTCATTCTGATCTTGTTGTATCTGTTGGCAATGGTCAACTTTTGCCTTCTGCACTATAGCGTTTCTGCCTGACCCTCTTTTTATTTGTTGGTTAGAACTGAAAAACTAGCTTCTACATGTGCATGACAGAAATGCATTTATTAGTTCAGTTGTAATTTAAACAGCTCTCTTGAAAAATATTTTGTTAGCTTTCTATTGCCAAACTTTTGTACAACTGATACTATATTAATAAGACATATATATCTAGAAATATTATAAATCAAAACTTATGATACAGTCTAATTATTTGCTTCAAGTTTAACATGATTATTGTCTTTTAATTTTTTATCGTAGCGTTAGCACGGGCATACTACTAGTCTAATTAGAACGACAAGAGAAGAGACCGTGAGCAACCAAGTGTGTCCTCCAAAATTACTACTAGCAAATACTAGAATGTGTTGGTTGCTTTTAGAAGGTGTGATTGTATATTCTGGATGAGCGGAGTTGTATTTTGAAAAGAAGAGAGTGTTTGGTTTGTTATATCTGAGACCGTATGAACAGATACATGTATGTTGATTTTTTGCTTGTTATATTGAATTTGAGGCTGTATGAGTGGATGCAAGTTGATTTTAATACGGTTGATAAGTGGGTCCACGCTACATTACTTGAATCCTGCTGTACTGGATGCAAGTGAAGGCCGATTTGATCGTATCCACAGATACAAGCTGAGACCATATTCTTGAATCCGTGGATACATGCTAAATCTGCTCACGCGAACAACCAAACACTTGAATATGCTACAATACTGGAAACCTGCGAGATTGTATCGTATATTTAGGCGTGGATTCAACTAATCAAACACATTCCTAGCAAAATACCGAATCCCAATTTTGCGCATGGGTACCTAACTCATGGTTTAGTTTTATGGCTATGGGTTCGTATGATCGAGTACTCCATTGAGGTTAGATTGGGCTTGAATTTGGTTTGAAATCCACTTGTTTACCTAATTATCCCATCCTTTGCTTTTCCTACCGTAAACCTGTGGAATTTTTATCAGGTTTTGGCTTACCATGGATTTAGATCAGGCACAGGTTTGATTAAAAACCTATATGTTTCATGGGTGAGAATTTGAGAGTGTTTCATATATTTATTTCGCAAGTGGTCCTTTACTGAACTTGCGAGTTTTATGTCTTGTCATCCCTAGGCTAGTTAATTACTCACTGTGTACTGCTAATTACTTTGCTTCACACATGCCATCTTACGAATTAATTAGTCCGCAAATTCGATTCATGCTTCAACTTAATTAACCAGTCTTCCGTTAAAAAACTAAACATAATTAATCAAGCTAGCTAGCTCAACAAAATAGCAGCGCAATTATTTTTTAACCACTAGTGCAGTGGACACCAAGCAGCCACTGGGGCTCCGAAACGTGTCCCAGCCAAGCCAACCGGAACTTGACAAGTGGAAGCAAGACAGCAAAAACTGTGCCCATACCACTTGGCACAATAGATTACACAGTTACATCGATTAGACTAATCGAGTGATCGATTGATAGGATTAAACTAGATTAACCCCCTCATGCCAACTCCGATCGAACATCAACGCACGAGGCAAGCTATGCTAAGCTAGATATATTACTCTAGCTAGCTCCACTCTATGGTCTAATCTTAATTAAGCACAACCTTTAAGCTTTTTTAGTTGTTAATTACTCTATCCATTTCATATTATAATTCTGTTTGATTTTTAGTTAAAATTTTCTAATTTGACAAAGTTCAAAGAAAAAATATATTAACATATAAAATATAAAACAAATACACTGATATATTTTTGATAAATTTAATTAAATTAATTTAATATTATATTTTCGATAAATTTAATTAAATTAATTTAATATTATAGTTGTTAATATATTTTCTATAAAATATTATCAATCCTGATATGATCGATCCCTCGGCCATTGTTACATGGCCTCTCCTCCTCCAGCAAGCCACCGCGTGCCACCGTAGCAGGCACCGGCCACCGTGGATTTGCAGCTGGAGGCAATGCCATGCCCCATTGGGATGATTAACAATGCTGGAGACTAGGAGAGTAGTCATTAATAACTACGATTAATTAGGTTGTAGATTTGATGGAGGATTAGTTTATGCACTAATACATTGGCCCCAATGCTAACTGCACCTTAATCCTTGTGGCATGGGTAATGGGAGTACGAGAATACGCATCTCACAGCTTTTGGATATCTTTCTTAATCTTCATGAGGGCTAAGCCATGAGCCATCTTTTTTTAAATTTCTTGCCTCTCCTCTCCTGTACGGGCAGTTGCCATTTCTCTAAGTTTATTTCTCCTGCCCTGTGAAAGAGACGTGAAATCTTTCCATACTTCTTTTACTTTTGAGATAATTTCTTATATGTGACTGAAACTTCATCTATTTTCTTATATATTATTCGTTCTCTCACTGATATGTGGATCTCGAGACTATATATCAGTGAGAGAGCGACTGTCACATTTTCCATATAATTTTCTTTCATGAGGAGGAAGAATAGGGGTGTCTTTTCACACAGTGTGACGTGGGTAAATATCCTGTTTGAGAAGATTCTGACAGCTATAATTACTCTTAAAATCAATCAATCCTCTTAAATGGCCTAAATTCTATTTCAGATTATGAAACTCAATAACTATATTAGCCTGAGATGTGCAAATAAGACCAAAATACGGGGTAATATCTAAATTTTTTTCAGGGGTTGTATGTGCACCCACACCCAATAAAAGGGTTTCACCCCTACGTGAGAACATTATCAAAGAGCATATTACGTATTGGTCATTCAGTGTCAGTTGTGCACGAACCATCGATGAAAATGTATCACTATTGAAATATTGAACCACAGAAATGGTTAACAAAGCTTTGTCATATTCCAACACTATAAGGAGTATGTATTACTTCTAACTTCAGATACATCCTAATTGGCGAAAATGGAAGTCCATCTATTAATATCCCTGCATATATACATATATATATATGCACTTGGGCTAGCTTGGTATACCAATTTCAGATGCATTCTAGATTGGAGCCTATATATGTGTATTATGATGAATAGGGCTTGTTAATTATCTTGCACAATTGATAAAAGTGTTTGGAGATTCGTGGCAGGGCCCTCTTTACAAGAAAAGTAAGTGGTACTAGTACAATTCATGCTCATAAACTTTCACATCTCTTTAGTTCATGTGAGATGATAAACAAATATAAAGGGGAACCTAACCACACCTGAAACAATACCTTAGGATACAAGTGGCTAGGGCTCTATGATCACTCTCCCAACAAGTGTCAAGTAGTAGAGTAATAACTAAGGCTTGTTATACTAGTTTCAGGTTTGCTTTATGGCTTAAGTTTAGACATGCTTTCTAGAGTGGTTCAATTTTAAAAAACTTTCTATATAAAAATTATCAAAAAAGTTTGTTTATCAACTTTTTTACATTAAATTCATTCGCTTAAACCTTTGAATAGTTATCAAATACTCTTTTTAGTATTAAATTTATTCGCTTAAACCTTTAAATGTTTGTCATAAACCTCATCGTTATCCAGAGTTATCCATGTCAAATCTTCTACACATTGTTTCAAACAAGTCCTAAAATAGTTAGGATGTGTTAAGAAACTTCTTCTATCGAGTATAGTTTCGAGTTTCTTGCTATGAACAATCATAGAAGAAAACAAAGGACACAAGATATAGGGCAAAACTGGGCTACTTTATTTCTTAGATTGATTTCTATTACACTGAGGAGACCCTTCTTTACATATGCAAAACCCCTAACCATAAAATCTAATCTCTAAAGTGATTTCCTCTGCAAGAGAATCTTAAAAGAGATAAAGATGTGCCCACATATATTACAGATAAAGTGCTTTCCTAACACTTCTCCTCAGGCACTTCTCGTGACATACATATGCCTCATCAAAACTCCTAAAAACCCAATGGGTGACATGCATATGCCTCATCAAAACTCCCAAAAACCCAATGGAAAAAATTGGGAGAAAAAGTACCTACTTGGTTGTACGAATTACCTCATCAAAAACTTAATATGAGAAACTTTAGGAAAACCCACTTAAGGAAAAAAGAGTACAATTCACCTAAAATTTTGTTTGACTAAGATTCAATTTTTTATGTCAGTGTTATGTGTCTCTAAGTCTAACCATCCAAATTCCACAAACACATCTTTCAAAGTTAGATGTTGGAAAGAATTTAGTGAATAAATCTACGAGATTTTCACCTAACTTAGTATGCATTACTTTTATCACATTCATCTTATGCAATTCATGAGCATAGAAGAACTTAGGGTTTAAGTGCTTTGTTATGTTGCTCTTCACATATCTTGACCGCACTTGTACAACGTAAACTACATTATCTTCATAGATAATGGTGGGGTGTTGATATGATTCAATCCATGTGACTACTGGATGTGATGAACGATTCTTTTAAGTCACACACATTCACGTGAGGCTTTGTACAAAGATGTTATTTTCTAGTGGTTCGTCGAAGTTGACACAAGACTTTGTTTCGGCGATTTCTAGGATATTGTAATCCCACTACATAGGAAAACATAGTCATTCTAGGATTTGCTAGTATGCGAGTCAAATAGGTACCTAGCATCTGCATATTCAACCAGACTCAGGTCCTGATTCTTTCTATAGAATAGATCTAGATCCTTACTTCGATGCCCTTCCAATGCCGTTTGGTAGGCTCTATGCTATATCGTGCTAGTAGGTTTACTGTAAATGCAATGTCTGACCTGTTGTAGTTGACTATAGGTACATTAGCATATATACTATACTCAAGTATGGGAATTCTAGTCCTAAAATTTTCTTCTCCTCTTCTCTCGGTCTGTATGGATGTTGGTCTGCTTACAATGACCTTTCGATAATAGGGGTTTTTGGAAGAAAATGATTTTTCAAAGCCAAATCATTATAATACTTTCTTAGTGTATGTGGACTAATGTACTAGTATTCCATTAGTCGCATGCTTTAGCTTCAATCCTAGGTAGAACTTGGTTTTACCCAAGTATTTCATTTCAAACTCAGACTTTAGGTACGAGCTTGCTTTCTCTATTTCTTCTCTAGTCTTGATGATGTTTAGATCATATATATATACATATATTATACAGAATCCATTCTATGATCTCCGTATAAACACGCATGGGCAATCTTCATTATTCATGTAGCCTTGCTTCTTAAGAAATTTACTCAGGCGATTGTACCACATCCTACCTAACTGTTTCAACCCATATAACGATTTCTTCAATTGTACGCTATAAAGGTGCATGTTCCCTCTATCCTAGTTTGGCAATGGTATTCCCTTCAGGTACCTTCATGTAAATTTTAGAATCCAAGTTTTCATATAGATATGCGATCACAATATCCATCAATTTCATTTTCAACTTTAGGTTGACTACCATTGAGATAAGAAACTAAAGGTAATTCTACCCACGACTAGGGAATATGTTTCTTCATAATGAACTCATGGTCATTAAGTGAAACCTTAGGCAACCAATCAGGCTTTATACCTCACAATTTCATTTTATTCATTCCTCTGACGAACAAAGACCCACTTATATCCTATTGGATGGATGTGGGGAGGTCAGTGGCTCATAGGCCCAAAAACCTCTCTTTTATTCAGAGATAACATATCAGCTATTACTGCCTTCTGCTAGTCTTCCCAATTAGACGTCTTTCTGTATTTAATTAGTGATACGAGCTTAGGTTCATGATCTATGATTGTGGTAATTTTATTTGTGAAATATATGTCCACGATTATAGTTGCTCTATTTTAGGATCATCTGGAGTTCACATTCAGGTCTGGTATGCCTACTTCCTGACGTTTCATACCATTACCAGGTCTCACCTGGCTCCCTTTCTTTCTTCTTTGGGGCACTTTTGTGATTAGCTGTGGTAAGCTCTCATCTCTAGTTTTAACCAGACGTCTTCGATTATTCTTGGAGCGAGGAGTTGAAGTTCTTGTCCTTTTGTTATTTTTCAGAGCTCCTATAACTAGCCGGTGTGTACCTTTCCGTGTTACTTCAACCCTTTTCGGTGCATTGCGTGTAGGCACATGTGACTAAGTCACACTCTTAAGATCACAAAAATGGTCAGGCAGATCATTTCCTATTTTTGCAAATTGATTATTTTCTGTACTTCACCATTTGCTTTGTTAATGTGAGGGTCAGGTGCCTCAATCCCTTCAGCGTGCCAAATAATTACCTAACATTTTTCTTTCAAGGGTTCATTTTCTCCCCTTACCGTCAAAAAAATGTTTTCATAAAGAATGCAGTCAACAGAGCAGACCGTATGCAAATTTCCTATAATGAGTTCTAAATATCAGATTATGGATGCAGTCTTATAACCGATATAAATCTCAGACTTTCGCAACAGTCCGATGGCGGTTCATTGTGGCCACGGGATTGGAACATTAATCATGCAACCAAATTTGCACATGTGAGAAATGTTTGGAAGTAACTCGTGTGCTAATTGCATAGGTGAGTCGGTGTTGTATGCATATGGCATAAAATTGATGAGAGCTGCCGTATGGAGGACTACATGTCCCCAACATGTAGCTATCAAATTACTATGCTGCAATAGAGATCTAACAATAAACTTTATTCTTTTGATCAGCGCTTTGGCCAGTCCATTCTGAGTGTGGACATGTAATACAGAGTGTTCAACTCTGATTCTTATGTTAGGTTATGGGTAGGCTACGCTAGCATAAAACAAAACTTTTTCTATCTCGTTCAACCCAGGAACCATGTGAGTAATGGGATCATGGATAGTTACCTCTAGTCACAAGACGCGCTAGGGCAGCGGAAGAAGTGTTGGGGAAGCGCGCCCTCGATTAACTCTGCCCAGCTTCGTCCAATCGTTGGCGGTGAAGACGATGCAGCCTTGCGATCCTCACGTCGAGATGATCAGCATCGCAATTGCAGAAGCGCCTCTACAGTATCCACACGTACAAGGATAGGATCACCTCACGCCGGTATGCTAGTACCACGCACGAGGTTAGGGGAGCTGCGGCCACAGCAGGTAAGGCCAGGGGAGAGGTGGCGGCTAGGGTTAGGGTAGAGGCGAAAGCAACAGCTTATTTCCCCTAGCCTCTCCTCTCCTTATATAGAGTCCTCTAATAGGCCTTTAATCAACATTAAAGCCCACTAGATCTAATCTGCACGTTCGGCCCAGAAGTTCCGGTCTAGGCCCAGAACTTCCAAAAATAATCTTCTGTACGAATTTATTTTTGCCCGGAACTTCCGGTCCAACCAGAACTTCCGGACCCGAAACTTTCGAAAATAACATTCTGTATCTGTCGGGGATATGACCCTAGGGTACTCTTCGAGTGCATTCAACAGACAGAAGATGGGGTCAGGAAGACAGAGCGTTAAATACGACCTGGAAGGGGTCGGACCAACACGCATCCCGAATACAGTCAGTCAAAGGGATTGTTCTCGACTACTAGGACTCGGGAAGACGCCCGACCATCAGGACTCGGGAGGACGCCCGACCACCAGGACTTGGGAGATCCGTTCAACAGTTGGTCCACCTCGTTAATGACAATAAACTCCAGGGAGTAACAGTCAAATCAATGTAGCGAATAATGCTGTATTTATTAGCCCACGATCCTAGGTGATTTAAACCAAAATAAAGGGGATTAATGGGGCTGCTAAGGCCTAAGCGGTAACCCCACGATCCCTGCAATATATAAAGGGGCCGGGGGTACCTCTTATAGGGGCGTCTTTTTAGACATTGACACACTCGCATAAGATCCTTTGCAGGCTCTTTTGCTCATATTCCAACACACATGACTAAGGTTATTATCCTCAAGGAGGCCCGAACCTGTTTAAAAATCTCTGTCTCTTACTTTTGTGAGGCAACCATTGAATTGCGGTCACAATCTTCCCCATACACCTACACAAATCTTATCCGTGGGTAACCCCATAGGATACTGTTGTTCTTACGCAACGACAGTATCAAATTTATTTTGACCCAAAAGTTCTGGCTAAAGCCCAGAACTTTTGATTCGTCTCGAGTTCATCTCTAGAGCAGGCCAAGAACTTCTGGTCCAACCGAAACTTCTGATTCATCCAGAACTCACTGCCAGAGCATGCTCAGAGCTTCCGGTTCAACCAGAACTTCTGGTTCATCCAGAACTTAGTACCAGAGCGGGCTCGAAAGTTCTGGTCCAACTAGAACTTCCGAGTCCTCCAGAACTTGTCTCTAGGGCATATTTCCATCAATCTCTCACTTGCACTAGAGTCAATAGCTGCAAGCTTTAAATTCTATCCCCTTAAGCGTGTGACCCGATAGGTTCATATGTAAACGGCCGCTTCCCAAAAACCTTTTCTGGATCACAGGTCAATAGCGGTACCTAGCAGCACATACTGACCCCCAAATGTATACAAAGATCATATCAATGGAACCTTGATATACTCACGCACCAACCCTTTACCACACGGCATCAGTCAAGCTCAAGGCAAGATTTGTGCCACCCTTGTGATAGCTCAACACTTCACTCGATCAAATATTGGATAAATCATGATTAACTCTTTAGTCATAGTGGCATGGCTATGCACTTTTCCAATCCAACTATCTCGAGGGGCCCAGAGATGTCTCTCCCGTTATTTAGGAGGGGTAAATTCCATCTTGATCGCTCATATCCCAAGACATGTTTTATAACTACCCAGTTATGGAATAGCATTTAGAAGCCCCTAAGTGTGTTACTACACACTCTGGAATCAATGACGATCTCAGGTCAAAGGATTCTGCAGGTACACCATTTGAGATGACAACTGATGGCACATAAAGAATAATAATCCCAGCAGTATCTCAAGGTGGGTCTATCCAACACCATGTTCTCTAACATATGTCCACATTACTGATTTGATATCTCTATATCCATGATCCGTGAAACATGATCATTAATCAAACAAATGTGCTAATCTATAAATCATCATTGTCCCACACGATGATATGAGATTAGGGATCATTTAGAATAACATCGTGATAATACAAAGAGTTTCACAAATAAGTCACATACTTGCTGATCAATGTAATATATAATTATTCAAGGAACAAGATAACCAATTATCCAAAATACATTAGCATAGACAAGACTCCTTCTCTCACATAAACTAGACTCTATCACACAAGTATCTAATACCCATAGGGACAACTCCCAGCTCAGAAACAAATTTTCTGATCCAAACAACCTCTTTCGCAGCTTCAGAAGCTACTATGTACTCGGCCTCTGTTGTTGAATCTGTAACTGTTTCTTGCTTAGAACTTTTCCAACTCACTGTGCCTCCATTGAGGCAAAACACAAATCCAGATTGCGATCTCAAATCGTCTTTGTCGGTTTGGAAGATAACGTCGGTGTAACCATTTACAACGAGCTCCTCCGCACCTCCGTAGACTAGGAATATATCCTTAGTTCTTCTCAAGTACTTAAGGATACTCTTTACTATCGTCTAGTGACGTTCACTCGTGTTTGATTGGTATCTGCTCGTAACACTTAGAGCATAGGAGACATCTGGACGTGTACAAAGCATGGCATACATGATAGACCCGATTGCTGAAGCATACGGGATCACATTCATCTTCTCTAGCTCATCAGGTATCGAAGGACACTGACTCTTGCTGAGAGTAATACCATGTGACATTGGCAAGAAACCTTTATTGAAATCCTGCATATTGAACCGTTTCAATACCTTATCAATATACGTGCTTTGGCTTAATTCAATTAGCTTTCTCGATCTATCTCTATAGATATTTATGCCCAATATGTATGCTGCCTCTCCAAGATCTTTCATTGAGAAACTTTTTCGTAACGAAGATACAGCATCGAGCATTGGAATATCATTTTCGATCAACAATATATCATCTACATATAAGACCAGAAATACAATTGCGTTCCCACTAGCCTTTTTATAAACACAAGGCTCTTCTTTAGTCTTGATGAAACTAAACCTTTTGATCACTTCATCAAAACGAAGATTCCAACTCCGAGAAGCTTGCTTCAGCCCATAAATGGACTTCTGAATCTTGCAAATTTTCCTAGCATTTTCTGGATCGATAAAACCTTCAGGCTGTGTCATGTACACATCCTCGCTTAGGTTTCCATTAAGGAAAGCCGTTTTGACATCCATTTGCCATATCTCATAGTCATAATGTGCGGCAATTGCTAGCATGATCCAGATAGACTTTAGCATTACGAAGGGCGAAAATGTTTTATCATAATCAACACCTTGAATTTGCCTGAAACCTTTCGTCACCAATCGTGCCTTATAGATGTGAACATTTCCATCAACGTCAATCTTTTTCTTAAAAATCCATTTATACTCGATAGTTTTAACACCATCAGGTGGATCGACCAAGTTCTAAACTTGATTGTCTCGCATGGATTCTATCTCAGATCTTATGGCTCTAAGCCATTTCTCAGAGTCTAATCCCATCACCGCTTCTGAGTAGGTCTTAGGTTTATCATTGTCCAACAATAATATGTCGTGCTTCCCCGTAGTTAGAAACACAAACCGCTCGGGTGCACGACTAACCCTTTCTGACCGACGTGGGGCTGGTGTCTCGACAACAAGTTCTGCAACATCTTGCATATCGAGTTGTGGTTCAATAGGAGCTGAAACACTTTGGAGTGGTTTCCAAACTTCTTCGAGTCGCACCAAGCTCCCACTAACTCCTTTCAAGAGAAACTCTTTCTCAAGAAAGACACCATTTTAGGTGACAAACACTTTGCCATCTTCCCGGTTATAGAAGTAATATCCTTAGGTTTCTCTTGATACCCCCCAAAGAAGCATTTATCATATTTGAGAGTAAGCTTATCAGACGTCAAACGTTTTACATAGGCCATCTTGGGCATATTTCCATCACGTTGTTGAATCTGTAACCATTTCTTGCTTGAAACTTTTTCAACTCACTGCGATCTAGATTGCGATCTCGAATCGTCCTTGTCGGTCTAGAAGCTAGCATCGATGTAACCATTTACGACGAGCTCCTCCGCACCTCCGTAGACTAGGAACATATCCTTCGTTCTTCTCAAGTACTTAAGGATACTCTTTACCATCGCCCAATAACTTTTACCTAGGTTTGATTGGTATCTGCAAGTAACATTTAGAGCATAGGAGACATCTGGAATTGTACAAAGCATGGCATACATGATGGACCCGATTGCGGAAGGATACGAGATCACACTCATCTTCTCTAGCTCATCAGGTGTCGAAGGACACTAACTCTTGCTAAGAGTAATACCATGTGACATTGATAAAAAACCTTTCTTAGAATCCTGCATATTGAACCGTTTCAATACCTTGTCAATGTACATGTTTTGGTTCAATAGGAGCTGAAACACTTTCGAGTGGTTCTTAAATCTCTTCGAGTCGCACCGTGCTCCCACTAACTTCTTTTGAGATAAACTCTTTCTCAAGAAATATACCATTCCAGACGACAAACACTTTGCCATCTTCCCGGTTATAGAAGTAATATCCTTTGGTTTTCCTAGGATACCCCACAAAGAAGCGTTTATCAGATTTGGGAGTGAGCTTATCAGATGTCAAACGTTTTACATAGGCCTCACAACCCCATATCTTTAGAAAAGACAATCTGGAACGCTTTCCAGTCCATATCTCATATGGCGTACTTTCTACAGATTTAGATGGAACCCTATTTAAGGTGAAAGCAGTAGTTTCTAGAACGTATCCTAGAAGGACAATGGAAGATCAGATTGACTCATCATTGATCGGACCATGTCTAACAAAGTTCGATTCCTCCGCTCGGACACCCCATTCCATTGAGGCGTGCCCGGTGGAGTGAGATGTGGAACAATTCCACATTGCTTTAGATGATCAATAAACTCATGGCTTAAATATTCACCTTCATTATCCAATCGCAGAAATTTAATTGTCTTACTTATATGATTTTGTACCTCATTCTGAAACTCCTTGAACTTTTCAAAGGATTCTGATTTATGCCTCATTAAGTAGATATAATCAAATCTACTAAAGTGATCGGTAAAAGTAATGAAGTACTGAAAACCACCTCTGGTTGTAGAACTCATTGGTCCACATACATCTGTATGTACCAGGGCCAACAATTCATTTGTCCTCTCACTTTGACCAGTGAAAGGTGTCTTAGTCATTTTGCTAAGTAAACAAGACTCGTATGTATCAAATGATTCAAAATCAAATGATTCCAGAAGCCCATCTTTATGGAGCTTCCGCATACGCTTCTCATTTATATGACCTAGACGACAATGCCAAACATAATAAGTGGGATTCAAATTATTAAGCCGAGGCTTCTTCGTATCAATGTTATAAACATTTATATCCTCAAGATTCAGAATATATAATCCATTCAACGATGGACAAGTACCACAGAGCATACCGTTCAAAAATATCGAACAACACTTGTTCTTTATTATAAATTCATAACTATCTTCCTCCAAACATGAAGAAGAGATAATGTTTCTGCCTAAGGCTGGAATGTAATAACAATTATTCAATTCCAAAACTAATCCTGAGGGTAGCGACAAGGAATAAACACCGATGGCCAACGCAACAACTCTTGCACCATTACCGACGCGCACATTCAATTCATCTCTTGCACACTTCCTTGTCCTATTCAGTCCCTGCAACGATTTGCAAGTATGAATCATTGATCTGGTATCAAATACCCATGAATGACTTAGACGAGTAGTAAGATTAATTTCAACAACATTTATACCTGAAGTGGAAGGAAGTCTTACTTCTCTTCTTCTTCTTGAGTTCTTCCAAGTACAACTTGTAGTTTCTCCACCAATGACCAATCTTATGGCAGTGGTGGTAAGTGTCAGAAGTAGCAGGGCCAACCTTAGACTTTCTAATAGGTTTAGGCTTAGAGCTCAAGATCTCATCTAAAGCTTGAGTCTTGCCCTTGCGTTTTCTCTTCTTGCTATCCTTCTGAACCATCATCACATGACTAGAGCTTTTCTTAATGCTTCCCTCAGTAGTCTTTAGCATCCCATGCAATTCAGCCACGATTTTCACCATGCTGTTCATATGAAAGTTCAAGATGAACGGCTCGAAGCTCGCAAGGAGCGACTGGAGAATCACATCCGTAGCTAACTCTTGGCCAAGGGGAAAACCAAGTTTTTCTAGGCTCTCAATGTAACCAATCATCTTGATCACATGAGGACTAACTGGACTGCCTTCTGCTAACCTGCACGTAAACAAAGACTTTGAGGTGTTGTACCTCTTGACCCGTGCTTGGTTCTCAAACATGTCTTTGAGTCCCACGATCATATCGTAGGCATCCCTATTCTCATATTGCTTCTGAAGCTCAGAGGACATACAGGCAAGCATGAGACAGCTAACATCAATTGAATCATTGGCGAGCTTCTCATAAGCCCTTCGATCCACGGCAGATGCATTATCAGCTGGTTCATCAGGATGGGGCTCCTTTATAACACATTTCTTTTTCTCTTGTTTGAGAACAATTCTTAAGTTTCTATGCCAATCAATAAAGTTTGTTCCGGAAAGCTTTTCTTTTTTAAGAATCGATCACAAATTAAAGCTGGAAGTGTTACTAGCAGTAGGTGCCTTGATCTACAACAAAAATACAAGTTTCAGCACTATGCTATATGAATCTTCTATCAAATAAAATATACTCCACTACATGATATACAATCGTTTTCCCTCTTACGACATGTAGTGGGACAAGATCCATATTCAACTAACTTCTAGTGAGCTTTGGCATCACTGCTAGAAAATTAGTGACATAGGTAAGCAACCCTTTGCTAATCACATCCCTATGTGACTCTTGTTCGTTGGGGTGGCATCCAATGCCTCGACGCTCAACTCCATGCCCCAAAGCCCAAAACCGTTTTGATAGCTTTGTTAAGCAAACTAATACTATGCTTGTGGATGTCGAACATCCATCCTAACTGGTCAAGGTAAAAGATGACACCCTGCTTTGACAGACCTACCATGCAATGATCAAAAACCTTCGTAGGTGCAGCTATTGGAAAGGGCATCAATGACTCTTAATTTTTTGAGGGAAACTATTCTAACATGATAACGATGCCTACCACATACAAAACATGAAAGAATAGTATGACAGGAACATTAGTAAACATCACAGGCAATCATATTAACTGTGACATAGTATGACCCTTCTCACATAGTGATCTTCATCTCCACGGTTCCTGTCCTTCAGGTCATCACGCTTCAAGCCTCCACGATCTTGTATGAGTCTATTACATCTAATAGCACTATACAAATTACATGAGAAGAAGCATCACATATCATCACGTAGGTCGTACAATAATAGAACAGCCTTGGGCTGCAATTAACCATGACACGTAGGCCATGAAAATTACATGCGTGCATCATATACATCACAAGGCCATACCAGTCACAACATTTTTTGTAAAAACGAGTTAAGCGTAGAATCTATGCGTGACTGAAAGCGGATCCGGAACTTCCGGCTCGGCCTGGAACTTCCAAAATTACCCTTCTGTATCAAATTTATTTTGGCCAGGAACTTCCGGGTCAAACCCGGAACTTTCAAAAATAACCTTCTATACGGAATTTATTTCTGCCCGGAACTTCTGATCCAACTGGAACTACCAAACCGGAAACTTCTGGTCCAACCGGAACTTCCGAAAATATCATATTGTTTGAGATTATTTTGGCTCGGAAGTTCCGGCTGAAACCCAGAACTTCCGAAAATCCGACGCAAGAACAATAGATCTAATCTATTTCCACTACATATCACCTATATGTGTATGATCTAGATCGAACGCTACGCACGTAGGCTCTGATACCACTATTGGGTTATGGGTAGGTTACGCTAGCACAAAACAAAACTTTTTCTACCCCGTTCAACCCAGGAACCATGCGAGTAATGGGATCATGGATCGTTATCTCTAGTCTCGAGACGCGCTAGGGCAGCAGAAGAAGAGTTGGGAAAGCGCGTCCTCGATCAACTCCGCCTAGCTCTATCCAATCGTCGGTGGCAAAGACGATGCAGCCTTGCGATCCTCACGTTGAGATGATCAGCACCGCAATTGCAGCAGCGCCTCTACGGTATCCATACGTATAGGGACAGGATCACGTCATACCGGTATGCTAGTCCAACCGGAACTTCCGGACCTAGAATTTTTGGTCCAACCGGAACTTCCAAAAATAATATTCTGTATCGAATATATTTCGATCCCCTGAAACATCCAATTCGTCCAGAATTTGCCTCTAGAGCAGGCCCAGAACTTCTGGTCCAACTGGAATTTTCGATTCGTCTAGAACTCACCGCTAGAGCATGCTCGGAACTTCTGGTTCATCCAGAACTTGCTACCAGAGTGGGCCCAAAAGTTCTGGTCCAACCAGAACTTCCGGTTCCTCCATAACTTGTCTCTATGGCATATTTCCATCATCTTATGCCAGTGCAATAATCATCAAACATTTTAGAAGTGAATTCCTCCATGTTGTCCATTCTGATGGACTTCACTTGATGATCAGGAAATGTGTTCTTGATTTGTATGGTCCATGAGATCAATTTTGCAAGAACATGGTTTCTGATGGATAATAGATATATGTACGACCACTTCGAGGATGCATTTATTAACACCATAAAATACTTGAAAGGGACAGATAGTGGTTGAATAGAACCGCATATATTCCCTAGATTTAGTCAAGGAATGCTGGGATTTCATTCTATACCTTCAAGCAGATGATCTTACTATTAATTTTACGGTGGCATGTGCTGGGCACATGAAATCTGCTTAATTCAGGAAAATTTTCACATTTATGCTATGACCTTGTGTGTTAGTAATTATGTTTCTTATCATTTCTAAGGCCAGTGTGACCTAATCTATGATGCCAAAGAGAGAACAATTCTACACTACGGAAAACCATCTTCAAAGTAGTAAGCACTTTGGGTGTTCTAATGTGAGTGTAGTACAGTCTGCTGCTCATGGAGGGAAGTTTTTCTAGTGTTCTTACTTCACTATTGCGCTTAGTGATGAGTAGATATTCTCCACCATCTTCTTCACTAGTTTCTACATAAAAAATGTTAGCGCGAATGTCTTTGAAGCTTAAGAGATTTTTGGTGGATTCAGGGTACAACAATGCTTCTTCAATGTGCAAAGTTGTCCCCATTGGTAATATGACCATGTCCTTGCTCACTGCAATGGTGAGGTGAGCCTCTAGTTGTCCCTTATTCTATTCTGGTACCCATCCACGATGTGTTTTGTATCCTTGGAAATCCGAGACCATTAGCCCCAGACGCTGCACTTGTAGCACATATGGTCCTACTCACCATATGGCCTAGTGTCCTTGGTCACTTTGCCATTCTCATTGACGGGCTTGGATTTATATGTCATCTTCTTGCCTCCCTTACCATGCTTCTTTTGGTGGGGTTTGCGCACCTTGTAGGAACTTACATTGACTTCTAGGCCATTGCTTTTCTATGTAGCTACAAAACAAAGTTCTTTGCAAGGACTTAATCGTGAACGTCATTGAGCTGCAATACGTCAATCAGTTATGAATACTTCATGTATTTTGACTAGCAATGGTTGCGCGCGGATTCTTCCATGTTTAGATGGAAGGTAGAGAGAGTCTTCTAAATTTTCTCCTCATCTAAGATCTCCTTCAAGGCATCTCATAGTGCTTTTGCATCCGTTATGACCATGTACTCATCCTTTAGCATGGGAGAGAGATGGTGCTAGAGAAAATAAAGTGCATGATCATTCTTTTCTGGTGTAGGGGCAGGTGCATTCTTGTCCCCAAAGCCTATGGCATTATGAAGCTTCTTGGCTCCAAGCACAATCCAAACATTCGATGTCTAGGTTCGATAGTTATGGCCATCTGTACTTAGTGCAATGACCTTCTTGGTCATGATGCTAGCCATCTACAATTAATGATGCACAAATTACTATCAGTAATATTGCATCAAAGTGCTAAATAGAGAAAGAATAAATTACTGCCAATATTGCTCAAAAGGAAAAACATATGCAACATTCCGATTCTGGAGTACTTTTATGCAAGAAAAAGATGTTTCTAAAATTTTTAGCGAATATGAGGGCCCTGGTGCAAAATTCTTATTTTTTGCGTGATTTTAATAAAATTGAGGGGCTAATTTGCAAAACCATATTTTTTTCTTTTTCTCTTTTCTGTCCAGTTAGGCCATGTAGGCCCATGCAGCGCCTTCGAACCCGATGATAGACTCTAGTAAACCAGAGCCATGGTTTATACTGGTTCGGGCCTTCCAAAGAATAATAACCCTACGTCTAGTGTTTTGGATGTATAATATGGTGTCTAAGCTTACAATACGATGCAATTAAGCTAGGAGGGCTTAAGACGTCGAAAGCAAGAAAAATAAGATGTGCCTCGATGTTTCGATGACTAGATGCCTTAAGGGGGTGCCTAAACCCCTTTATATACTCAAGGGGCGAGCCCAACAACCCATGACTCTATCCGAGTCGGTCTCTTGGATATCTACGATTGCCTACCAAACTCGGGTGCTAATCTCCTAATTACAAGGACTCTGGTACAAACATATATCTCTCCATGCCATATCTAGGGTTTGATTCTCCGATAAGGACATAGCCTCCCTTATCAAAACCAAACCTCCCTTCATGAGCCATACCGGACGACAATGCTGGGCTTGGTCTGTTCTCGGTCTAGATTAATAAGCCCAACATGGGGTACCCGAGGGTCACATCCCCAACAGCAGCCCCCGAGCTCTTCTTAGCTTGGTTGAAAATCCTCGACTAAACAAGCTGGGAGGAGCTCTTCTTTTAATCTGAGTCTTTATACTTCTGCTTGAAGTCTGATAATCCTAAAAAAAGTGTTAATTTTCTTCTTCGTGTGAGGTGCACTGCATAGGTGCACTGTCACAGACCGATTTTCGGTAATTTAAAAAAAATTAATAATAAATCAATTTCTAGAATTTATTAACAGCAAAAGTAATTAAAATAAAGAAGCTAAAATGTGGGCTTAAAAATTTTGTTTTAAAATCGTAAGCGGGAAAGTTTTTTCTAAATTTTCCTTGCTTTAAAATTTGCTTCCCAAAAATTTTCGTTAATTTTTGGAGCAATGGATTTAATTTCTCATTAACAAAGAGAACAGAAGCAATAATAATTAAAAATCCTTCTTTATATTTCTGACCTTTCATCCGATCTTCGATCGTATCCCGTTCCTTTATTGTGTATTCGAAGAATCCTTTGAGTCCCTTCCTTCATTGAAAATCCCATTCCATCGAATTCCCTTTCCTTTCATAAAATTCAAATTTACCAGTTAAGTTTAAATTTCATCAAAATTCTTTGAATTCTAAAATCTTTCAAACTTGTTTTGGAAGGTTTCCCGTTCCTTTGAAAATTAGTGGTTTTGTATTCAAAATCAGAATTTCCTAATTTTGATGAAAATACAAAATTATTAATTTTTCTGAACCATAGAATATTCCGTAACATTCTTTGGTTTCCGTTTATATTCTTGTCAAGTCCCTTGAAAATTCGCCCGAAAGTTTGAAAATCGAAATTGAGGAAAATTTTGCAGAAAAGCCCCTCTTTTCCTCTTTTTCCTTTTTCCCCTTTCTTTTTCTTTTTCTTTTTCCTCTTTCTTTCTTTTTATCTTTCCTCCCTTTGCCTTTTCCTTCTCTCTCTTCCTTTTTCCCTTCCTGGCTGCACGCACCATCTTCCTCTCCGTTCAATTTCTCGCTGTGAGGATCAACCCTTTCTCTTGTTGTTTGATCTGTTCAATTAAATTTGTATGCCCGCATCGTAGCTGTTATTCCCATCTATTCATTTTGATCTACCATTTCATAGCCTCTACCATTTCATAGCCTTGTGATCTCGATCGGTGCACCATACACGTTCCTCAATTCCAACCCATAGCGTCGTCTTCCTTATTGCCCCTCGGTGAGGATCCATCTTCCTTCCTTGCTTTTCCAATCTGTTTAATCAAATTGCTATGATTATGTTGTATCTATTTGTTCTGATTCCTTCATTAAACCTATCGTTGATCTATTATCATATACCTCTGTAGGACCGAAACTAGCGACCAGAGGGGGGTGAATGGGCGCAAAATAAAAACACAGATAAAAACAAAAAACTCCTCAACTCCTTGTATCGAACTTGCGAGTGGCTTCAAGAGACTCAGCGCAAGGCTGTGCTAAAATATTCACTCAAGGCAAGTTGATACAATCTCCACCAAAAGACAATTTCCGAAAAGAATCGCTCAAAGTAAAGACAAGTGTTAAACGATCAATCGAAATGCATCCACGAGTGCAACGAATGTTCTATAGAAAAAGACACGTACAAAGCACTCATGCGCAAATGATCGAACACTTGGTGTGCGACTTCATTGACAATTCATCAAACATATAAAGTACATTCCGGAACCTCTTAGTTAAATCAACAAACACATGACATGCACTAGAACACATAGATAAAACATTTATAGTGCAATCTGAAAATCAAGTACTTGTAGACATTGAATCAAACACATGGCATGCAAGAGGCATTACTGCAGTTCGTTGGGTGGAGAAGGCTGGAGTT
>KE371418.1:546754-557510 GCA_000418225.1 Zizania latifolia | reverse complement strand
GTGTGGATGTAGGCGTTCCCTAGCTTGGAGTCGACGTTCTACAAGATGACGCAGGCGTTCCCGTCGTTGGAGTGTCGTTCCTCCTCGTCGCCACGCCACGCGCCGTCCACGCACAGCACCACGCTGCAGCCCGCATGCTGCCCCTTGCTGCAACCCACACCTCCTCTTGCTGCGCTGAAGAGAGAAGAGGAGGGAGAGATGGCTGCTAGCTAGGGGAGAGGGAGAGTGGGTGGAGGGAGGAGGCTTGGAGGAGAAGCTTTCTTGAGGAGGAAGAAGCTATGCACATGGAGACAAATTCTGGATAGGCACACTTTAATTCAAAATGTCTCACCATACATGAGGGATGGCAACCCTTTATATAGGCCTAGGGACTAAAGGAAAAGACCACTATACCCCTAGGGTTTCATCCACTCATACACACATGTCCAAGGGGCAAACATGGAAAACATCCCGAATAAATGAAAAACATCCCCGAATATTTTTTATTCGGCGTCGCACTTTGCGTGACCGTTACGACACCGTTAACTCACACGGTAAACATACTTTTCTATTGGGGGGTGACGGTTTTGAGCCGAAGCCGTCAAAGCGTCCACCGCCTTCGACCATGCACCCTGATTCGACCCGATCCGACCCCGCGGCTCTTCAGCCCGGCGGTCGGTCGTCCGTGTACCTGAGTCGCACGCGCCAACACCACGGTGGATCCCGTTTCTTCACTTGCCGCTTCAGCTCCATGCACCCGGATTAGACTGGCACGCCCTTGAGACCCCTCTGTCCGACCAGCGTCCATCCGTGTACCTGAGTCGCACGCGAACTCCGTCATGGTCAAGCTCCTTCATCCACTTTCTTTACTCGACGCTTCACGTCTTCTTTCCCCATTGACAATCACTCATTATCCCCATGGTATACACCATGGCTCCTCAAATTTAAAATCATGGTGAGTTACATAGGCTAATAAAATTCGAATTGAATCTAGCCTGATAACGAGAGCATAAGTCTCACCAAAGTCCAAACCTTTGATTTGAGTGAAACCTTGAGCAACCAACCTCGCTTTGTTCCTTATGACCATGCCATACTCGTCTTGCTTTTTGCAGAAGACCCATTTAGTGCCGATCACGTTTTGCTTCAGTCTTTCCACCAACTTCCACACTTCATTTCTCTTGAAGTTATTGAGCTCTTCTTGCATGGCCATCACCTAATCCGTGTCTTCAAGAGCTTCTTCTATCCTTAGATGTTTTAAAGAAGACACAAAAGAGTAATACTCACAAAATTTAGCAACACGTGAGCGAGTTGTTACCCCTCTTTGTATGTCTCCAAGGATATTGTCTACGGGATAATCTCTTTGAATGCTTTGGTGGACCCTTGGGTATTGTGCGGGTTGTTGAACAACCTCTTTATAGATTTCTTGATCTTTATCCAATACCCCTTGCTCTTGAGTCTCTTGGGTTTGACTTTCTTTAACTTGAGGTTCTTGTTGATCCGTATTCTCTTGGCCTTATGTCTCCAATTTGTATATTCTTGATAGCTTTATATGGAGGTTCTTCTTCGCCTACAACACTTGGATCAACTTACTCTACTTGAGAGCCATTAGTTTCATCAAATGTCACATCCCTAGTGACTTTAACAATACCCGAGGTTTTGTTCAATACACGATAGGCATGCGTATTTGATTCGTAACCGACCAAGAACCCTTCATCTACCTTAGAGGCAAACTTAAAACTTCTTGGCCGCTTACACAAGATAAAACACTTACTCCCAAAAACTCTAAAGTATGAAACGTTAGGTTTGTTACCAGTTAGGAGTTTATATGCCGTCTTCTTGAGGATCTTATGGAGATAAAGATGGTTGATCGCATGGCATCCGATGTTGATAGCTTTGGTCCAAAAGATGTTCGAAGTCTTGTACTCATCAAGTATTATCCTTGCCGCCTCCACCAAAGTACGATTCTTCCATTCCACCACTCCATTTTGAGATGGATCATATGGAGCGGAGAACTCGTGCTTGATGCCTTCTCCATCAAGAAAGTCTTCAATTTGAGTGTTTTTGAATTCACTCCCATTGTCACTTCTTACTTTCTTAATCTTGACTTCATATTCATTTTGGGATATTCTTGTAAAACTTTTGAATACTCTTTGTGTTTTGCTTTTGTCATGTAAAAAGAATACCCAAGTAAAACGAGAATAATCATCTACAATTACAAAACCATATTTGTTACCGCCGATACTTAAGTAGACCACGGTTCCAAATAGATCCATGTGTAGGAGCTCAAGTGGCCTTCTCGTTGTCATGATGTTCTTTGCAGTGTGTGGTGCTCCAACTTGCTTTCTGGCTTCACACGCGCTACACAACCTATCTTTCTCAAATAGAATATTTGTTAGTCCTAAGATGTGGTCCCCTTTGATAAGTTTTGACAAGTTCCTCATACCAACATAAGCTAGTCGACGATGCTATAACGAACCCATGCTAGATTTGGCCACAAGGCAAGTTTTAGGTTCAACCTTATCTAGAGTAATGTCAACTAGATAAAGCTTTCCTTTCAACCTACCCGTGAATGCCATGGAATTGTCACCTCTTCTTAAAACGATCACACCCTCATTAGAAAAGACACAATTATATCCTATATCACACAATTGTGAAATAGAAAGCAAATTGTAATTCAAGGACTCAACTAAAAGGACATTTGAAATTTAGAAATTATTTGTGATAGCAATTTTACCTACACACATTACCTCTCCTTTTTCATTGTCACCAAACACAATGGTTTCGTGTAGATTTTGGTTTGGCTCAAAGGAGATGAACATGCTTTTCTCTCCAGTCATATGATGGGTGCATCTACTATCCATCACCCAACTTGATCCACCGGAAGAGTATTCCTACAAGAGAATTAGGTCTTTGTTTTAGGTATCCAAACCTTCTTGGGTCCTTCCACGTTAGTCACAAGCACTATAGAAATTCATAAATATCTTAATGGTTTTTCATTTTTATTTCCTATATATTGAGCAACCACTTTACTATGGTGGTTCGTCCTAATCAAGTATGTGGCATACAAAGTGGTTTATGAGGCATAAGGCTTGTTCTTCATCTTCTTTGGAGCTTGGCCTTCCCTCATAAACTCAATTACCTTTTTACTCTTGTTCTTTCTTCTAGGAGTGAGCTTAGTCTCATTTGGGTGATAGCCAAGTCCACGCTTCCTGACATTGCTTTGGGCATTTAAGGTTTTGTATAGGGCGTCCTTTGACTTGTAGGCTTTCATGCACCCAAAACTTATTAAGATATCAAGCCTCTCATTTTATTTTCTAAGGACATCTATTTCCTTTATGTTAGTCTCATAAGCAATGATATCAACATTATAACATTTTGAACAACTATTTCTTGTGGAAACAATAAAAGGAGTAGAGTTGGGTTGGGACATCAGAGATTCAATCCTTTCTTCAAGACTCTTATTGAATTCATATAGAATTATAAGCTCGCTATTGAGAGTTTTGAGGGTTTCCTCTAAGTCTAGATTAGCTTTCTTAACTAAACTATTAAGATTAGTCAATTTGTCTACCCTCTTCTTTTCCTTAACAAGAAGTCGCTTAAGATCAACATTCTTTTCTTTTTCAAGAATAAGCAAAGCTTCTTGTTTTTTAATAGTTGCTTCTTGCGACTCTATTGTTTTCATAAGTTATTTAAATTTAATTCTAGCTTTATGGTTTTAAGCATTACTTTATTAGCTCTAGATTCATCATCACTAGCATCATTATTATCACTAGTATCATCTTTATCTACAGCTTTAGGTAATTCCTTCTTGTTTTTAGCCATGAAGCACTTGGGGGAGACGATGTCATCATCGTCGCTTAACTCTCCAAAGAGTGAAAGTCTTGGAGGTGTTTGGTTAGCGATGGCGATGGTGGCAACTCCTTTTTTGCAAGAATCGGACTCCGATTCTGACTCGGACTCAAAATTGGAATCCCATTCTTTACCAATGTGAGCATGGCCACTCCTCTTCCCCTTGTTGTACTTGTGCATTTCTTTACTATCTTTATCTTTCTTCTTCTTGGGGCAATCAGCTATAAAGTGACCAAGATCGCCACACTCATAGCAACCCTTCTTGAATTACTTCTTCTTTGACTTGTCATGCCTTTTCTTGTACTTATTGAATCCGCCATTTCTCATAAATTTCTTGAACTTCTTGACGAATAGGACAAGTTCTTCATCATCGCTCTCGTCGCTTGATTCTTCCTTCTTCTTGGTCTTTAGTGCCACATCCTTGTCTTTGTTGCCATGGAGCTTGGCAAGGTCTTTGACTTCTTTAGCTTCTTCCTCTATAAGCTCATGTGCTATGATTCTTCCTAGCACATCACTTGGAGAGATCTTCTTGAAGTCCTTGCGCTCTTGAATCAAGGTGACCATGGCGGGGTTCCTTGGTGCTATTGCATAGAGCAATCTTTTGACCACCACATGATCGGTCATCTCTTCACTTCCAAGTCCCTTAATCTTGTTGACTAAGACCATGAGGCGGTCAAACATTTCTTGGGGAGTCTTGTGGTCTTCCATGACAAATCTTCCAAGCTTCTCTTCGAGAAGCTCTATCTTGGACTTCCTCACGGTTGATGTACCTTCATGGGCAACTTGCAAAGTTTTCCATATTTCTTTGGCTTCTTCAATGCCATCAACCTTGTTGAACTCTTCGGGGATCATTGCAGCAAGCATGACACTAGCCGCTTGAGCATTGCTATGAATGGCTTGCTCTTCTTCAGTAGTCAAGTTCTTTGCTTCTGAAAGAGTCTCATCCGTATCTAGACCTGTGCATACAATTTTCTATATACTTGGTTGAATGGAAATAAGATGCAAATTCATTTTATGTCTTCATGCCACATAGTGTGTACCATCAAAGTAAGGTGCACGATCGGTTGGCACGGAGATATAATTATTACCGGTATTGAGCTTAGAGTAATCAAAAGGATATCTTGCTCTTAATGTATTTTCGCTATTTTTGTCGGAAGCGATCGAGGGTGTCCTCGATCCGGATCAACCCACATTCCTCTGTGGAGATTCGCTCGACATCGTTTCTGTTCTAGCGGTTAGACCTCTGAGAAGAGTTGGGCTCTGATACCAATTGAAAGTTGTCTAGAGGGGGGTGAATAGACGATCTGAAAATTTCTTACGAAAAATGATTAGTTCAAAATTCCCCAGGTCTAGAAGTTCTGACTAGAACCGGAAGTTCCAGGGCACCGGAGGTTGGGCTGAAGTTCTGGGGTCCGGAAGTTCCGTGTTGAGCCGGAAGTTCTGGGCAGACCAGAAAATCACAAAACAGATATAAAATTTAATCTAGCTAACAATGTAAATAAATACAAGTATGAGTAATGTTGTTGGCTATAACTTTTACACAAGAATATGTTCTGCAACCTAGCTAGCAAGTAGATCAAGCAATATGAAAGTATGAACTAGCAACAACGCGAAGAACACGATGAACACAAGGGGTTTATTTTCCACAATTCGGATCCACCGATCCTACGTCTCAGTTGAGGGGCCCCAAAATGCCGGGTCTCTTTTAACCCTTTTCCTCACCAAGCCTTAACCGAGGTTAAGCTTGGATTTCCACTAGTTACCTTGTCGAAGTCAAGGTAGAGCTTGTATAAACTTCTTTGGGCATACCATAATCGCTTTGGGTGGTCGCGGATTAACGCCTAGCCATCTAGGAGGTAGCACCTCCAAGAGTAACAAATCTGTTGAGAGATTTATAGGCTCAAATCTTTGTGCTCAAGATTTTTCAAGGAAGCTAATGAACTCAACCACATAAAATCTTCTCAAAAGATGGAGCAAGAAGTTTGCTAGAAGATTTGTGTTGCACTCTCAAATGAAATCTCAAAGATTTGCTCAAGATCTAGCTTTGAAAAAGCGAGAGAGAGTGTTCTGAAAATTTGCTCAAGAGTTCTATTCTTCAAAAAGGGGTGAGGGAGTATTTATACCCCTTACTCAATAAGTGGCCGTTTGAAGACATTTTACAACTGTTCATCCAGAAGTTCCGGATCAATCCGAAAGTTCCGGACTGACAAATAAATTCAAATAGAACAGCTCTACCGAAAGTTCTGGGCTTCAGCCGAAAGTTTTGGGCCAAAATAAATTCTATACGGAACAACTTTTTTGGAAGTTCTAGGCCAGAAAATAAATCGATACAGAACGACTTTTTCGGAAGTTCCGAACAGAGCCAGAAGTTCCAGATTAGAAAATAAAGCGATACAGAACGACTTTTTTGAAAGTTCTAGGCAGGGTCAGAAGTTCTGCGCCAATTAAAACTTAGAAACAGAACGATGTTTTCAGAAGTTCCGGACTGAACCGGAAGTTTGGGTCAAACTGGAAAATTCTGAAATGAGTTTGAATCAATCCAAAAAAGTTTCAAAAAAGTTTTTTTTTGAGCACAAAGCTTTAGAACAACTTTCAATGAATCCCTCTTTATAGTACAGCGGTCCTAGACTCAAATTTATATGTAATTTATCATTTTGCGCCTTTGAGCCTATTTTGGACTAAACAGAACTTTTCTTCAAATTTGTTTCAATTGTAACACCGTTTTTCGTGAATTCTCTACATACATCTCAACAATGCGATTAGTAGCTTTTGATCATCATTATCATTAATACACTAAAATTAATTAGGAGCCGAGATGCATCAAGATGCACTTTCAAAGTGGACATTCGGCCTGTGGCCATGCCAGGCCTCATATGGTGTCATGCCGTCAATGGCCTTGGTAGGCTCCCGGTTCAGTAGGAAGATGGCGGTGGCGACCGCCTCACCCTAGAACATTGCCGACATGTTCTGGCTCTTCAGTAGACTACGCGCCATGGTGACGATAGTCTGGTTCTGCCGTTCGACGATGCCATTCTGCTAAGGCGTGTACGACGCCGTGTGCTACCGCTCGATGCTGTGGTCGGCACAGTACTCCTCGAACTCAACATAGGTGAGCTCACCCCCATTGTCAGTGCGCAGAACACACAGACGCCAGCTTGTCTCCACCTGCACCTTCACCTGGAACTTCTTGACGGCGGTGAGCGTGTCGCTCTTGGCGGCGAGCAATGTTACCCACATGTACCTGCTCCGATCATCAACCAGTAGAAGAATGTACTTCTTACCACCGGGTGTCACCAGTGTGATGGGGCCACACAGGTTGCCATGGACCAGGTCAAGCAGCCCCTCTGCCCGCCGCTTCGCCTGTGATGGGAACAGACTTCTCTTTAGCTTGGTGGTGACGTAGTCGGAGCAAATCTGGTGGACCTGCTCGACGTGGGGCAGCCCATGCACAAAGCCCCGCTGCTCGAGCTTGCGTGGAGTGTCAAAGTGGAGGTGACCATAGCATTCGTGCCATAGCCACGCGCTGTCACTGGGATGTGTGGCTAGGCAGAGCAGCCGCCCAATCTTCACGCACAGTAGGTACATGCGGTTCACCGACCGCTGGACTCACGTGATCAGGCGTCCCTTGTCATCGTGGATCTGGATGACACCATCGTTAGTGTAGACATCTCAGCCACCCTTATTGAGCTGGCCGAGGCTGATGATGTTGGTCGTCAGCCTCAGTATGAAGTACACCCCCGTGAGCAGGAGGTGCTCACCTGTCATGCCATTGAATAGCACGGTGCCGGATCCTTCGATTGCGACCTCCGAGCCATCGCTGAACTTGACGGTGCCGTAGATCGCCGTGTCGATGTCGATGAAGGCATCTCCCATCCTGACATGTGGTTGGTTGCTCCACTGTTGAGGTACCAGAGGCTGTCATCGTGCTCCATCTCACCATCGAGCTATGCGAAGACCTTCCCCGCGATGACACATAGAGGATGGTGCTCAAACAGGGATGGAGCCACGGCAACGCGTGGTGATGGCAGCGTGTTGGGGAAGACATCGGCTTGGACCATCAGTAGCGTGGCCTCTGAGTCCTCTTCAGCTTGCGAGATGTGGGCCTCTACCTTGGGCTTGCTGCGGCAATCCTTGGCCCAGTGGTCATATTTCCCGCAGTGCCTGCACTGGTCACGGCTGATGGTCTGTCCTTCGTCGGATTGGGCCTTGTTGCCATCGTGCGGTCCAGAGCCAGAGCTCTCACCCTTTCCGCGCCCTTTGCCTTGCCCGTGGCCGCCACGCTTCTTGCCGCCGGTGCCGCTGGAGCTGCTGCCCTTCCCCTCGAACTCGTGGAGCTTGAGCCTGGCGAGCCACTCCTCTTCACAGAGAAGCAGCCGGCCCTTGTTGTCGAGGCTGGCCACCGGCTTGCGCTGCTGTTCGACGGCGCGCAGCCTACCGGTCACCTCCTCGACGAAAATGTCGTTAATGTCGAGCAGAGTCTCGATGGAGATCACCACCTGAGCGAGGTGCTCTGGCACAACCTGCAGCATTTTCCTTACCACCTTGGCGTCGGTGATGTTGTCATTGAGGAGACACAGATCAGTGGTGAGCTTGGTGATGTGGTTCACAAAATCTTCTGCGTTCTCCGCCTCCTTCCACACCAAGGCACTGAACTCACACCAGAGTTGCTGCGCGTTGGCCTCACGCACCCGCTGGACCCTGACGAGGATATGCTTGATTGCTGCCCACGCTTCAGGCGCCGTCCTCCTTTCACGGAGACCGGCCAGCATGTCGGGCAGCATGGAACGTAGGATTGCGGTGAGCGCCAGCCGGTCGTGATGGTACTCGATCTCCTCGCCTTCCTCTAGCTCGACGGTGTACCACCACCCTACCGCCTCCAAATTCACCTGCATCAACATCGCCTACTCCTGGTAGTTGGTGCGCATGAGCATGGGGAACTGAGTACCAGCAGCGGATGTCTCCGTGATGGCATGGTGGACGACTACCTCACGGCGCCGGTGAGTTCGAGACGTGGCGACCTCATTGCCCTTCATGGCCATCGCCCGGTGGAGCAGAGTTGTGATCCATCCCTGGCTCGAAGAAGCTCTGATAACAAATGTCAGCCAGAACCTCTCTCCGACGAGGACGGCAAAGAAGAACAGAACACAACGAACATAGAACTGGACGCAAGCAATTTTATTTCGGGTTGTGCTGTGCGAATCGTTGCAGCTCTTCTGCTTATATAGGCAGCACCCTTCACGCTAATCTTGGAAGGGAAAAACAAGAAAAGAAGGCTGAGCTAATCTCGCCATGCTGGCCACAAATTAAGGATGCGATCGGGAGGATCACTTTCCAAGCCGAGCTCAACGTAATCTCAAGAAAGGAAAAAATCACAAACTTTAGGATTACATGCCTTACAGTCCCTAGGTCACGTTCCATGCTATGATTCATGCAATGGAGCAACGGAGGGGGAAAATTATGGAGCTTACCGTGGGTGGCGACGATGGAGGCTCCGGTGGATTCTGGCGAGATGCAGTGAACGCGAGGCGCTAAGCTTCAGGGAGGCTAGGGGCTTCTGAGATGTGCTGCGCAAGGATTGACCATTGTTTCTCTTATGCACATGAAAGGGGGACGGTGTGATGATGGCGCTCACGGCGCGCGGTGATGAGATGTCGGCCTGTGGCTCGAAGCACGTGGCGCTGGGTAGGCAGATGGGACGATGTCGATAGGATAGAGCATGGGGTGCAAGCTGGCACAGCACAGGGCGCAAGGCACTGAGCTGCTGCTGTGGCCTATGTGTCGCTCGGGCACTGGCTGGCTCTAGGTGTGGGCGCATGCACTGCTTATGGCCACTTAGAGGCACTAACGATGAGGCAGCAGGGTTTTGCTAACGGGACAATGGGCTGCATGCGTGGGCAAAAATGGGGGCTGGCGCCGCTCACGCTAGCGGTGAGCGGCACGGTAGGGCGATGATGACACGCGCGTGGCTGGGCTTCGCTGGCGCGGTGTCATAAACCTACCCCCCTATAAAAATCTCATCCCGAGATTTTGCAAGAGTACAAGCACTTAGGTTATTCGGCTTGTAGGTGATCTTTGCTCTCTCGGTTAGTTTTTATCTTCGAGTGATTACTCCATTATATCTTGCGGAACTTGGTGTCCTTTCGCCTCATTTGGCTTTCCCTCTCACCCCGAATCTAAATTGGTCATTCTTCATAGGTCAAATTTTCTCCGAGGGCCAAAACTTCCAAGGGTATTTGCTTTTTCAGAACTTGTAGGTACTTCTTTAGTTGTGATACTTGAAGTACATTGTGCATATCTCACAATGAGATGGGTTATGCTAGTTGAAACATCGCTTCTCCCCTTTGGGCGGTTGTAGGGTATGGGCTTATATACTAAGGTGCGAGTTTTTCAGAAATAACAAATCTTCTAACAACTCATAGGGGTGGTACGCATAGATATACAGGATCTCTAACTCCGAACTCAAGGTGTTGGTGGTGATTGTCTGCATAGCTCATCTGATGGCTTTGGGCTGCTTGGAGTTTGCCTTGGATAATTCTTTTTTTTCACTTGGTCTTTGGCTGACTGAATGACATCTAGCCCAACAACTGGTTGGTACCGGGTGTATCCCAACATAAGGGCGTCCGTCACTTTCTCCTATTCAATGCTTCATAGGCGGCGTTTAGATGAAAGCTTGGTAGCTATTGTTGTAGGAGAATTTGGTGTAGGGTAAACATAGATCCAAGGTGCTCTTAATTCTAGGGCACATGCCTTCAACAGATCTTCCAAGATTCGGTTCACCCTTTTGGTTTGACCATCAGTCTAGGGATGGTATTCCGTGCTGAAGTTTAAATGGGTACCCCAGGCTTCATGTAATTGCTCCTAGTAGAGGTGAATTGGGTACCTTTATCCCATCCTTTCTCTTTAGGTACGCCATGCTGACATACCAGAT
>KE371418.1:400266-416586 GCA_000418225.1 Zizania latifolia | reverse complement strand
AGAACCCGGAACTTCCGGCCACAGCCGAAACTTCCGATTTCCCCAAAATTTTCTTGGGCACAATTCCATCACCGAACCTCGACCACGACGACTTGGATGCCATGGCAGGTATACGCCTCTCCCTTGCTCATGCGCATGTCTTTCCCCTCCCCTCCCATCCACTCCCAAACCCTAGATCCCTAGTTCCTCTATTATTCTGCTCGATTTGGCTTGGAATCTCTGCCTGATTTCGCGTCGCTTACTCATTTCTAGATCTAATTTCGGCCGTATTCTATTGGCGGAAGGTTGTTTTGTTTTCTCTTTCCACTATTTTCTTAGTCAGTCAAGGGGGATTCGAGGAATCGTGCGCGCTCCATGCTTGGGAAATCATGATTTTACTTGTGTTGCTAGAGTTGTTCCTTCATGGAAGGTGGAATGGCTGTTAGCTAGGACAAAGGTGGCTGTTTTCCCCCTCTTGTCGCCTCCATTATTGGGGGAATTTGGGGAGACAACGCGCGTGTCTTTAATAGCTAGGTACTCGGGAGATATCATTGATCGTTTGCATTTGGTTGAACTATTACTCGTCATGGATGGGGGGATTGATGTTAGTTGCACATCCAAAGGTGTGGATGTGGGGTTCTTCAATGGAGTCATGATTTCATCGCATTTGGTAGTTGTCTCTATGTTGGTGTTGGTGATAATCTGTAGGTTTTGGGCTACGAGGCCATGTCCCTAGCACCTGAATATGTTCCTTTCATTGAATTGTGACTTGTGGTTCTAGCGGTTATGTTTTTGACTTGGTATTATTGAATTGTTGTTGTTGATCCACGTATGCTATGTGTGATCTGTGCCTTGATCCTAGGATTTCATTATAGTTGCTTATTCAGTTATTGACGCATTCCATTTTTGTTCCACAATGTGAATACGCTCGTCTACTCATTTGTAGCTTCTAGGAGCTTCTCTATGTTGTGTTTGGTAGAACAATTTGATGTTTGTTAGCTTATTACTCATGCTTTACATTGTTGCTAACTCAATGGCTGTAAGCATTCTTAACATTCTAAATATAGGTGGTGCTACTGCTATGCTCTTAGGCCAGTTAATTATGGAACTTGTAAATATGCTTGCAGGTTCACCACCAAAGCCATGTGACCATGCTAGGGCTGAGGGAACTTCTGGCCTAGCACCTTTGAAGCCCCCTTCTAGTGGCACCACTAGCGATGTCGTTGAAGCTTCTGGTATAGTTGAACCAGGAGAAACTATTACTACTACAGAGAGGAATGATTCTGTCAGTGTAAATAACCATATCTTGAGGCCTATGCCACAATGTCCATGGCAACAGTCAGGCTATGGAAATACTTATGGGGGTAATCAACATCCTCCAAACCATTGCTTTGTTTGAGATTTCATTAGAAAGACTCAGACCATGTCACCTTTTTTGCTACAGGTTATGGATCCAATATGAATAGTTCATATGGTGGATTAGGCAGTTCCTATGGTAGTGGTGGCCTCTATGGAAATAGCATATATTCTAGTTACGGTGGTGGTTATGGTGGTGGCCTTTACGAAGATTCTGGGATGTATGGTGGAGGTATGTATAATAGTGGGATGGGAGGTCCTTATGGTGGTTATGGCATGGGTGGTATGGGCAGTATGATGGGTCCTTATGGTAACCAGGATCCAAATTCATTTAGCCCTCCTGCACCACCACCAAGTTTTGGGTGTCCTTCCTACGAGTGGTATAATACTTTTCCTACCACTTTGCTATTAATCATGTTCTGTTCTTTGTATTATTTTGTCCAGTATACATTAAAGTATGAAGTTTTTGAAAATTTTCATTTGTACAACATTGTCTAATGTCTATTACAATCATTTTAGACCAAAACAATCAATATTGTTTATGTTGTTTTTTGCTGTGAACCCTTCATTGTGGTAATTTCCATGTGTTGTTTAGTTCGATGCTTAACCATTGTACTATATCATGTTGAAATCATTGCATTTACCAAGGTCACTATCTTTTTTGAAAAAATGTTACCATATATGCAATGCACAACACAATTTGTGAAGTTACATGTCATACTCACATCATATTCATTCAAGAACCATTATTTTCCTTATTTCTTAACCTATGCTTAATCTATTGAGGGCAGCAACTTTTAACTATGTTCTGAACTTGCTGCAGATGCTTGGTGTTGTCAATTTCTTCAGGCGAGTTACATTCCTTGTTGAACAGAACACACAAGCATTCTATTTATTTATCACAGCTATGTTGCGGGTATTGTGATCTCATGTTTTTCCTTATATTTGGCTCTAAAGCTGCTAAAACTTGCACCAAATTTACTAGATTCTTGGTATCATGATCGCTGCAGCTCTTTGATCGGTCTAGGATGCTTTATGGAGAACTTGCAAGATTTGTCTTGCGCCTATTAGGAGTCTGGACAAAGTCAAAGAAGGGACGGGTTCAGGACCCAGATGCGCGCCCTAGCATTTGAGGGACCTGCCTAACAGTTTAATGAGGCCCCAAAAGCGAACAACTCATGGGATAGTGTTTGGGGAAACTGAAGTGTTTTCTATGTGTTGTGAAATTTAAATAGTAACATACAATTTATAAAGGGAATATTATAGGAGCTTTCATGTCAGCGGTGAATCAGAAGGAAGGTTACCTGTTCAGATGAATTAGCTGCTGGAATTAGGGGGAACAAAGTGATACTCACTATTTGATTTTCATGACCAATCTTTGATTTACCTATGTCCGAGTAGACAGCTCCAAGCAGTTGTGGGAAGTACGGTTTACCAAATTATGCAATGGTATTTAAGTAAGCATGTTGTATCTTTGTGGATAAATAATACTTTAGGCCTCGTTTGGGAGCCTAGGATCCCCTCGGGATCCCAGTCTTTTCCCAAGGTGCAAGACCCACGAGGTTTTTTTCCTGGGGTAGATTTCTTCAGCATTTGGGAGTCATGAGGTGGGGAATTGCTGGCCCGATCCATGTGGATTTTGCAGGGAAACAATCCACACCATTGTAGGTCGGGAAATTTTCCCAGTGACGCCGCTGCCTTCATCTTTCTCCCCGGTCGTCTCCCTCTTTCTCTCCCGTCTGTCTCTCTCTTTCTCTGTTGTATCCTTTAGCCACCGGCGCACCTCCCAAGCCCACGCCATTGCTTACGTCTAGGGTTCGTCTAGGGTTCTGATGGTGGTTTGGTCTCTAACGCTGGCCTTTAAGGGAAGTTCGGTGCTGATGCGGCGGGACGTCATTCTTGAAGCTCGACACCGTCGGTGGCAGTGAGCGGTCCACAGCCGTGCTGTAGCGTGCGGCGTGTTCCACGACTTCAACAATCTCTGGGCAGGTTAGTTCGGCTTTGCTTAATTTTCTTGGAATGGCTTTGCTTAAATTGCACACATGCAATAGGTTTTTTCGTAATTAGTTAATTAATTATATGCTAGATTTTCCCTGCTTCCTGTATGTACATCATTAACTTTTTGTGCATACATGAATTGTTAATGGCGTGCTAATAATCAAGCTGGGTTATCTGACGTAGTGAGATGAATACAGTCCTATGTATGGATTTATATTTCCATTTTGTTTGGTCAGTTGTGATTGGCATTAAGCTTTGGTCTGTTGACTCATATGGCTTACAAATTTTCTGGTCCCCATATGATTCCTACCGATCTGTATAATGTATATACTTCACCTTGTGTTAATTCTGATTTAGGGATAATTGTGTAGTATAACTAGTGAATTATGATTGTAGCTTGCCAGTCTTGTTTTGGTAGCAACCAAATTGCAGGAACCAAGGTGATATAGCCTTTTTTATTCATTGTGTTCTAATATTTGACATGTGCGATAGAATTGGATATCTGCTCTGCAGTGCAAACAATGTGTACACAGATTTTATGGGTTTTTATATTTTATTTCATTGTACCGGAGGCTTTAAGTTGTATACTTGTATGTGTTAATTCTGTTGTCTTTTGCTTGTGGAATCTAGGAAGGACTCTCTGAAAGTTTCCTAAGGCTGAAAAGATGGTTCTAAAGTAAGTTAATGTGCTTCAATTTGGTGAGGAGAAAATATCATTTGACATGAGGTATCCAACTCACCTTCCTCACTGTCCAGACTTGTATTTTACCATTGATGTGATTGATGAGTTCAGAGGATGTGTCTGATACTCTAATTTTGGTATGATTATGCTATGTTAAGGATTAATGTGGTTTGGTGGCTAGATTCTTGTGTTTGCTTTGTTCTAGTAGTTGAAAGGCTGGCATATTAGTTGTCTATGGCCCTTGATTTGATTGCATAAATGGGGTACTGTATTTCTAGGGATTTCTACTCCATGTTCCTAAACAGTAGCAGGGAAACTATTTCGCCCAGGAATTTTTTTTTCTTATGAATTGAAGGGGATATATGTCACAAGAAAAATCCTCTTTGGGATAATTTTCCCTGGGTTTCTTTTCCCTAGTTCCCAAACAAAGCCTTGGATAGAAGAGTTGATCAAAATGTATTAATGTATTGTTTTAATTGTTCTTGTCATAACAATGAGTTGATTTTAACTGTACTTTGCTTTGACATGCCGATGATACTTCATCAGGACTATCATGCAAATGCTTGGTTTTTTCTGACATTCCTGGTCATTGCTCACTGATAACTGCTTCACCGTAGACTCGATCTCCAATTGTGACCATGTGTAATAAGTTATTTTTTCTGCTTTATATTATAAGTTGTTTAATTTTTTAAAGTCAAACTTACGTAACTTTGACAAGTTTAAAGAAAAATACAGAAGTATCTATAATTTCTAATAAATATTATATTAAGACATATTTTATGGTAGATTTAATGAAACTAATTGGATATTTTAATAGTTGATATATTTTTCTATAAAATTGGTTAAAGTTTAATAGATTTGACTTATAAGAAAGCAAACCATTTATAATATTTATAATATTTAACGGAGGGAGTAATAACAGCCTCATCCAGGCCGTCCATTGTCACTAATAAAGTAACCAAAAAAGTGAACTGCCACGTCTGTAGCACGCCAACAACACCTCTGATCAATTCTGACACAGAAGCTGCCGCAGTTATCTCCAATGAAGAGTCCTCAAATTGAATGCGATTTTTTTGTGACAAGAGGAGGAGATAAACCCGCTGCAGAAACAATTCCAGAATTCCTGGACACCCTTCTTGTTTTCTGGGGATGTGAATGCAGGAATGGAGGTGGAGGTGGAGGTGGAGGTGCAGGAAAGGATGAGGAAGCAGTGTAGGAGAGTCATCCTTTCTGCTCACCTCCAATGGCTCATCCATACAACATCTCTCTCTCTCTCTCTCTCTCTTTCTCTGTCTAACAATTCAACAATTATTTTCCTTTCTTTGTCTCCATCTACAAATGCTTTGTCACCACCTCATCTCTTATATTACTCTCCCCTACACCACACCCTCCAATTCTTGCTTCCACTTGTCTTGCTTCTCTCTTTCACCCGCTTCCCCTGTACCTGCAGGGGCCAGGCACAGCCTGCTGCAAGGTAAAACTCATAGGAGATTAAGAAAAATAATTTCATTTTGTTCTTGATTCAGTACATGGTCCAATTCTTGCATGATACAATGTTATACACTCTCTTTACTGAATCAAATGTCTTAATTTGGAACGCATTTGCATGGATTCTGTTACATGAAGTGTTCTGATGATGAAGCTTGACAGTTCATTGCAGCTATTCTTATACTTTCTTCAGACAAAGCCTCCACTTGCATATAGGAGTAGAGAGATTTGCTTACTCTTTGGAGAACTCAAGCAAGTCGTTTTTTTTGTTTATTGCAGAGTCGTGCAGGTGGTTGATTAGCTCAACAAGAAGATGGGGGAGATCACAAATGTCACGGAGTACCAGGCCATCGCAAAGCAGAAGCTTCCGAAGATGGTCTATGACTATTATGCATCTGGCGCTGAGGATGAATGGACTCTCCAGGAGAACAGGGAGGCCTTTTCCAGGATCCTGTAAGCATTCCAGATTTTATTTTTTGCTATGCAAGCTACAGCTCCTGCCCCTGCCATGCTTTTGTGAATAGTTTTTCCTTCTTGTGGGAATGTGAGGGAGCAGTACCAAACAGCTGTGCCTTAAAGTATTATTTGTTAATCAGCGTGTAACACACTTTTTGTTGGTTAAAGTCCTTTTGGGGTATTTTTTTCAGAGGTTATGTATGAGTAGCATGGTTGAAGTTATACTTCTGTTTCAATGCTTGGTTAAATAAGGCTGGATGTTCTTACAATCTTACCTGATTCACTTAAGACAAAATAGCTGTGCCTTAAGTATTATTTGTTAATCAGTCCTGGATGTTCTTGCAATCTTACCTGATTCACTTAAGATAAATAAGGCTACAGTTCATCGTTCTTTTTTTCAAGAAAACATGTTCATCATTCTTGCAGGCAGCTTTCATTTGTCATTGTAGATCTGCATGCTGTGTTGTGCTTATCCATCAATTCATCATGAAAATCCACTCTCACACCTTACCTAAATTCCTCTTATTGCTAGAAAGGGAAGAACATATATAATTTCCTATTTATGTGGAATTGGTTGCTCAAGTAGTTTTTTTACAGCTGCATCATTAGTCCATGACTCATCTTCTCGTCTGTTTTGGCTAGGTTCCGCCCACGCATACTGATCGATGTATCCAAGATTGACATGGCCACAACTGTTCTGGGGTTCAAGATTTCCATGCCCATTATGATTGCTCCCTCTGCCTTTCAAAAGATGGCTCACCCAGATGGTATGCTGTTAAGACTTCATTTGGTTTTGCTTCATTAAGCTATATATGTCCACACAAAAGGATGGCAATGCATAAATAACTGAAGAAGCCTCACTTTCTAAAGGATCTTGTAAATTTCTTTTTGCTTGTCTGATTATGTATGTTGATCTAATATTGGCATCTTCGTATTGATTCAGGAGAGTACGCAACTGCGCGAGCTGCATCAGCAGCAGGAACTATAATGGTCTATCGATGTTCTAATGGCTTACAAGAATTCTACTTATAAAATTGAAAAATCCCGTTAATAACACTGAACACAACCTTGTGGCTTTTATCTTCAGACATTGTCATCTTGGGCTACTTCAAGTGTTGAGGAAGTTGCCTCAACTGGACCAGGGATTCGTTTCTTCCAGCTTTATGTAAACACACTGCATGCACAACTTCTACTAATAGAGTTAATTTGTTCTTTTGAATATCCTTATCAATGATCATATACCTAGAATTTCTCTAGGTTTACAAGGACAGGAAAGTGGTGGAGCAGCTTGTTAGGAGAGCTGAAAGGGCTGGATTCAAGGCGATTGCGCTTACCGTGGATACTCCGAGACTTGGCCGTAGGGAGGCTGACATCAAGAACAGGTACCCTCAATCCTTTTCATGGACTGAACAATCCAGTAGGAAATGTGTTTAACATCTGAATGATACACTGAAGTGAGCAAAAGTAAGATCCACACGTCAGGATGTGAAACAAACCACCTGTTCATCCTGGGTGTTGTTGCAGGTTTGTTCTGCCACCATTTTTGACACTGAAGAACTTTGAAGGTCTGGAGCTCGGGAAGATGGACCAGGTGACATTCATCTTTCATTTGACATAGTGGACTATGTCCGTCTAATCTCTCAGGAATCTCTCCGTTTGATGTTCAGGCTAGCGATTCAGGACTGGCTTCATATGTCGCCGGGCAAATCGATCGCACCCTGAGCTGGAAGGTAGCATTCTCTTCAGAGTTCTATCTCGTTTCGTCTCTTCTCTGAAGTTACTGACACGAATATGACAATTAACTCAATTACTTTTCGATCACTGTGATCAAACTGATGATAGATATATCATGAACATGTTTGCACAATCTCAGAAAAGTATCTGACTTATTATGATGAGAATTATATTTGTGCAGGATGTGAAGTGGCTGCAGACCATCACCACGCTGCCGATCCTGGTGAAGGGAGTGATCACTGCAGAAGACAGTAAGCCATTGCATCCATCTCTACACGACATGCTCGATTATTCCAAAGCAATTTACTGAGAATGGAGAAATCTTTCGTTTTCCTGATGTGTGTATTGCAGCTAGGCTCGCCGTCGAGAACGGCGCCGCCGGCATCATCGTGTCCAACCACGGCGCCCGTCAGCTTGACTACGTCCCCGCCACGATCAGCGCCCTCGAAGAGGTACCCAGCAGCTTGCATAGTTGCATCCATCTTTTGCTCAGATGGATATATGATTTCCGAGTATCTGAATTCTCCTCTGATCTCGCCTGGATGCATGCGTACGTGCAAGCAGGTTGTCAAGGCGGCTCGCGGGCAGCTCCCCGTCTTCCTCGACGGCGGCGTCCGCCGCGGCACCGACGTTTTCAAGGCTCTCGCACTCGGCGCCGCCGGCGTCTTCGTAAGTACACCAGCTTTAGAGATTCTTTTGCTGTTTAGCTGCAAGTACATGTTGACGAGGTAGATGGCAATACGTTTGTGCAGATCGGGAGGCCGGTGGTGTTCTCGCTGGCGGCGGCGGGGGAGGCCGGCGTGAGGAACGTGCTGCAGATGCTGCGCGACGAGTTCGAGCTCACCATGGCGCTCAGCGGCTGCACCTCGCTCGCCGACATTACCCGCAACCACGTCATCACCGATGCTGACAAGCTCGGCGTCATGCCGTCCCGCTTGTAAACTGACGATCGCCGTCGTCGCAATATAACTGACCGTCGTCGTTCGATTGCCGCCGCCATAACGCCAGCGGCGGCCGGCGCCTTGCCGTCAGAATGGTAGTAGCCGAAGAAAGATTTGATTTTGGAGCGAACAAAGTTTATAATTTTGGATCACGCGTATGTATTGTTAACTATCAAGTTATCGATCACCCATCACTGTACCTGGTTTCATCGATTATTGGCGGTATTAATTATACCAAGACAACAAATTAATACCATACATGCAACATTTTGTATTTTCGATTATTGTACATGCAACATATGTTGAGACCTTCAATGAAGCGGAGGAATAGTTTTACGAAAATGCTATTGAACATACGTCCGACATGCTACATTGCGTTGGACGTAGCATCCACCACACATCACTATTTTAATCCGACGGCTGATATTGCTTCGTGGACATGCAGCCTAGCCTAGCCTAGCACGCGTAGCATAGTCAGCCCAGCGCAGCCAGCACAACACATCGCCAGCTCACCGCAGCCAGTCCAGCGCACAGCCTGCAACGAGATTTGAAGACAAATATTTTAACTATTGAAGATTGATGTTTCACCTGTTACAGTAGTTAAAACTTAATGTTTCATGCGTGAGAGCAAAATGTTTCACATTTTATTTCAAATGTTTCATATTTTTATTTCAAATGTTTCACCCTTTTATTTTAAATGTTTCACACTTTTATTTTAAATGTTTTTCACTCTTTTTATTTCAAATGTTTCACGTGTTGAAAACGATGTTTCAACTATTGAAGATGAATGTTTTAACTGTTGAAGATAAATTTTTCACCTGTTGAAAATGAATGTTTCACTCGTTGAAGATGAATGTTTCACTCGTTGAAGATTTTTATTTCAAAATATTTCACCGATTGAATATGAATGTTTCGCCTATATATTGAAGATGAATGTTTTACCTTTTGAAGATGAATGTTTTACATGTTAAAAATAAATGTTTTATTGTGAAGATGAATGTTTTATGATATGTTTTACCTGTTGAAGATAAATGTTACAACTGTTGAAGATAAATATTTTAACTGTTGAAGACGAATATTTCATTAAGCGATGCGCGATACGGATAGCAGGTTTTAATCGGACGGCTGAGATGTGTTGCGCAGATAATCAGACTGTGGAGGCGTGTGTGTCCGAAGATCAGCGCTCGGTAGAACGTCCGAGCGCTAGTCTTCTCAATAGTTTTAGTAATTTTGTAGTAATTAAACTAGTTTATATAAACTATCTCAAATTTTTCAATTAAATTTAAATCCAAATAAAAAAAACTCTGAGCTGAAATCGCCACAAGCAGCTAGGCAACGACCTGAAATTGTATGCATGATCAGGAGCAGCAATTTTTCCCGGTCAAAACACCAATCGCATTTGCGCACATCGAATTAAGCAGCAAAATTCCAAATGTGCCACGACCAACATCTAATCAAAATGTCAAATCGAACTAAAAATGATTAAATAGCTTAATTAAACAGATTATCCAACTATGGTCATTTTATCATGCGTGGATATATCGATCTTGACAAGAAAAAAGGAAAAGGAAAAACTACTGCCGTCTCGTCAACTGAGCCGGCCTGTCGCCGGCGTAAGGCGGCGCAGCCGCGGCGGCCCTCATCTTCCGCTTCTCAAGGAACTGCTGCAGCGACCGCTTCATCGACAGCCCGGTGGCCGCTTGGTTGATCATCGGCGCCGCCGCCGACGCTTCAAGGTCATGACGAGGCGAAGGCGCCGGCGCCGTGGTCTGGCTGCTGCCGGCGATGCAGAACTGCGCCGAGACACCGCTGCCGCCGCCGCTGCTGCTGGTGGCTGCCTGGTGGTAATGGTGATCGTCTCTGGCCTGTTTTTGCTGCTGCTTCGTGAAACTCTCGTGGTTCGCCATGGATATGATCGTCTTTGCCTGCGATTAATCAATCAATCAACAGATCAACACTCAAACTGTTTATCTACTTAATCAAAACTACAGATTTAAATCGTTAACAAACACTAACACATTACTCTTTTTTCACTTGAAATTAATTAACAAACACTAATAGTGCTTGCTTTTGTTAATTAATTGTTACTCCTCCGTCCACTTTAATTTTAATATAAAATTTATAAATTAATGGTAATATTAAGGGCGTGTTTGGTTGGAGAGCAGAGCGAGATGGAATAATTTATTTTAGTTTTTCAAATATTTGGTTAGTTGATAAAGTGAGATAAAGTGACTCTCCTATAAGAATATTAAGTGACTTTCGTATAAGAATATTCTTCTAGATATTAGACAAGCTTTTCATTAAAAAATTATAAAATATAGCCATCTCACATAACATAGGACGTGAGAATAATAGTGGAATCAAGATACTAAGTAGATGGAGCATCCTATATCTAAAAACTGAATTATCCTATCCTTAAAATCTACGATAAACCACCTGATCCTTAAAAACTAGATAAAGCCATCTTATTCTGCGTTGCTCTCTAACAAAACATATTCCAAAAGACTAAAGTACTAGCTCTTTATTAATATAAAATGATACTATGAAGTGATATGTAATGGTATTGAAAAAAATAAACTTCGTAATTTACCTACCAAATATGGTAAGGAGGTAAATGTGAAATTTTTTTAGGATAAAATTGAAAATGTTAGAATTAAATTCTTTTGCAGCACTTTTGTATGGTGTGATTGAGTGTGTTTGTCAGCGGAGAACCGGGACGGGTCGATTACGACCGAAATTAATTCTTTTTAGGTGATCAAGTCTGAAGATGATCTCACGTAGCTTGCTGGTGAGACCAGCAAATTAAACGACGTGCCTGATGTACATAATTAAAAAACTAATTAATTATGAGCTAATTGTTGGTCAATGACGCAGCCACCACCTAATGACACTACTGTGCAGGCGTATTAATTACTTGTTCGATCTGCCCCCTTGATTTGGTACAACACGTGCAGCAATTGATTATTAGTAAGAAATTTTCAACCATGCTGTTGGACCAACCCTGTTATTCTAGCTAGGAGGAGAGACCAAATTTGGTCGTGCTATCAATATATTAATTGATTATTAAATTCAGAAAAATATATACATTTGTAAACATATCTTTGCATTGACTGCTGATCGATCTCTATTGTAATATATTTGTAACACACATAAAAATTATTATATCATGATTGTCATTTGCAAGACAAACGTATGTATCTACTACGTAATAATCTAAACATACTCAAACTTCTGAACATTTTGATATAGGTCTGAAAAGAGGTGTTTTTGTGATAGGAGTAGCAATAAATTAAAGCCTTAAAATTTGTTGCTAGCCAGGAGTGTAAATATCACCCTATTCTATACGTTTGGTGCATTCAAAGCATTTTGCAGAAGCATATATATATGTCACTAGATTAATTATATTAAGAAATGGCCTCTTATATGATGATAGATCATGCATCAAAGTTGGAAAGCTATTTATAATAAATAATAGTACGGCTCTAAACTTGAAATCTGACGGTTTGGATCGATCGAGTGAACTAGACTCCTACCACTAATTTGAAGATATATTTATTGCATTTGAGCTGAATATTAGTGGCGAAGTTATCTATATTTATTAATATGTTGAAATGCAACAATCAATTCAAGCAATATTAACCATGGTCTCATATGGATATAATAATTATTGTATAGAAGTTTCATATATAGTTCCTATCGGAAGATAACATTGCTATGATTAGGAACTTAACATATAAATCTCGTATCATGCCATGTAACAACTAATTAACAAAGAGATTAAGTAGTGATCTCCCTAAATAAAGTTAAGTAGTAAATGGTCATATATAATAATTCATATTAATTAAAAAAGATCATATATAAGAACACGCGAAGGCGATCGAAACAGGGAAGATGAAATGAATCACAGCAGGCAATTAGCTAAATTAACCAAATTAGTATGCATGTTACGGAGTAATTAATCACCTGCAGGTCGGTGACTTCGACGGCGCACACTCGGCCGTTGTAGAAGATGGTCATGCTCCTCACCGCCAGCGCCGGCGCCTCCGCCACCGCCGTAGCACTAGTGCTACTACTGTCCCCCGTCCTCAGCAGGAGGCTCAGCTCCACCCCGTCCCCGTCAGCACCGCCGCCGGCGCGCCGCCCCTCCGTCATGAATCCAATCCGGCCGCCCTGGCCGTGGCTCGATCTTTTCCTCCCCTCGATCCCTAGCTCGCTGCTGCCGCTTCTTCTCCAACTCCGTCTACCTTGCTTGCTGCTCGATCGATCGATCGACCCGCCGCTCGCTGTCGGAAGGAACTGAAGATTAATTGGCCGGTGGTGAGACGGACAGAGAGACAGATCGATGTAGAGACGAGACGAGACGTAGGCGACGCATGCAGCACCTAGCTAGCTGGGTTCGTCCTTATGATCAAGTGGTTTTGGCGCGCTAGCAGCTGGCCCTGGCTGGCTGTGTGCTGTGGCTTTATATATATTGATATTGATATGGATGCAGATTGCGCGCTTGCCCGAGGAGATGAGCTAGAATCGATTAAACGGTGGCTGCCCGACCGTACGTTGCGGTGCCAAAGCTCTGCTGGTTTTTCGCGCCATATTTTGTCCGAGCTTAGCTGGCTTGGAAGCATGCATACGGCTGAAAAAACAGCTTATCTCGGATACGTTTAGATATTAATCTAAACGCATGTTCTATATTTTTAATATTAAATAAATAAATTGGATACTTTTAATATTTTTCATATGGAAAATTTTATGGTCCTCTCTATATATATCACCATACCAGTATTTTTTAAAAAAAATGTTTCCACCTATCCGGGTACGTAATTAGTTAGCCGGTCACAATTAAGCAACTCCAGCTAGCTATAGCAAATTAAGGTGCATGCGTACCAGCTGCTTAATTACTTATTCAAACAAGATCACTAATTAAGGCGTACTACGTCCGTCTAGCTAGGTCGCGGCCGAACGATCTCTCTGGGCCTGATCTTGTCATCTGCACGTGTCATCATATCGTTGTACATGAAGTTGTGTTTAACTTTAATTTCGGCATGTGCTTCATATGTTCATATATGTACACATACGTCAACAATATTTTTCTTCTCGATCTCGTTTCTTTCAGGAGCTAGAAGTCAAAAACTGGCGACGTCCTGAATGCATTTCGCTGCAGTACTACTACACGGCTCTCTCTCCCCCTGTTTTTGTTTTCGCAAATTAAGAACACAATAGTTTTTCTTAATCTGAGGAGTATCTGCAACAATTAGTTTTCTTCATATATATCATGAGTGACTGTGACTTCGATTGGTTCTTTCGTCCCGTCTCCCGTGTGCTTTTGGCGTTAGGGATACAGTAAATATTTTTTTACAGTACCATACATTATTCTATTCTCCCTGTTCTTAATGTGTGTTCAATTTTCTGGATTGGATTAGTTCACGGGAAGAATAATAAGTAATTGTTGGTGGCTCAAAAAAAATATAATTCTTCTTTAATCATTGTCGTCTTCACATGCATGTACTGTAATTCAGAGCCGATGCACCAGCAAAAAATAAAATAAAATAAAATAAAATAGGAGATCGAAGAAAGCATATGCACGCTAGCAAATAAAGTCTGCATGCGCAAAAACACAACAAACATATACACGCACACTTAATTAAGACCGAACGAACGCTATACTACCGCGCATAGAATTACTCGCTCCGATTATTTATATAAATCGTTTTAGAACTAGCATTACAATTTTTATATTTTCTTCTATTTTTCCCTAATCAAATAAATAAGAGGTAAGATGTCTATTTCTTAATTTTTATATGCAAGTTCAAATCTAGGTACGTGTATAAGAAACCGGAGCAGCTAATAATTCGATCAGTAGGCGTACGTACGCAAGATTGGTAATTTATGAAGTGACACATTTCGAACCATAGTGATATAAAGCTTAATACATTTGTCATGTTGCACCTATTTATTATTTTAATTGATCGACAATACGGGAAACTGTATCTTCACTGAGTGCCACAATCTTTACCGAGTACATTATTTCAGGCACTCGGCAAAAAAGAAAAAAATTGATACTAACAGACATCGCAACGACGTGTTTGGACGGGCAAAAAAAAATTCTAGGTTTGCCAAGTGTTTTTTAAAAAACACTGGCAAACCTAAAAGAGTCATCATTTTGTGTGAGAAAATATTTCGAGTCTATGTGATATTTGTAACTTTTTTAGCTTGAAAATTTTTCTACACTCAAAATACAACATATCTTATTCCATATAAAAATTTTGCATTTTTCTAGGTCTATTCTCTATTTTTAATTCATTAATTGTGTTTCAAGGATTTAAATTGAAATAGGTGAAATTTGAACTGCAAGTGCCTGAAATAATGAACCAAAAATTATAGAAAAATCATATTCATATTTTTGAGTCCATTTTTTAGTTCTTATCCACTAAATTGAATTTTTTTTTTGAAAAATCTATGTTGCGACACTCTATCGGCAACGTGGAGCTTAATGGTTTTTTAATTCTAAAAAAATCAAATGAAGTCTGAAAAATACGAGACCTATCATGGTATTATGGTACGATACGTAGATCCTGTGATAAAAATTTAAAAATATTTCGAGAAAGTTATCACGTAGGATGTTAAGAAATCGAAGATTCTCCGAGAATGAATGGGTTAGGTTTCAAAACAAATCTATGGTTAAATCTTTGTTTGAACTTAAAATATTTTTTACACTCAAAATACAATATATCTTATCTCATATAAAAATTTGGTATTTTTCTGGGTCAGTTTACTATTTTTAATTCATTAAGTGTGTTTATAGGATTTATATTGAAATAGGTTAAATTTAAACTGCAAGTACATGAAATAATGAACCAAAATTTGTAGAAAAATCATATTCATATTTTTGAGTCTATTTTTAGGCCTTACCCACTAAATTAAAAGAAATTCTAAAAAATCTAGGTTGCGACACTCGATCGACAACGTGGAGCTTGATGTTTTTTAATTCTAAAAAAATCAAATGAAGTCTAAAAAATATGAGACTTGTCATGGAATTATTATATGATACGTAGATACTGTGATAAAAATTTAAAAATATTTTCATAAAGTTTTCACGTAGGATGTTAAGAAACCGAAGATTCTCCGAGGAATTAGAGTTTGAGAAGGAATGGGTTGGGTTTAAAAGCAGATCAACAATTAAATCTTCGTTTGTGCTCAAATTTTTTTCTAAAATCAAAATACATCATATCTTATCCCATGAAAAAAATGGTATTTTTCTAGGTCAATTAGCTATTTTTAATTTATTAATTGTTTTTCTAGGATTTAAATTGAAACAGGTCAGATTTGAACTGTAAGTGCATGAAATAATGAAATAAATTGTCCGAAAAAATTATAATCATGTTTTGAGTCTATTTTTAGGCCTTACCCACTAAATTTGAAAACGTTTAACAAAAATTATTAAGAAAAAGAATGAAAAGCACATTTGACAAAATTTGAAAAAATACAAAAAAAATGTTTGCCAAGTGCCAAAATTGAGGCACTCGGCAAACAAATTTTTTCACCCAAGACCAAATTTTTCGTTTTCGGCGCCAATTTTTTCAAACTCGTGCCAAATTTTTAGCCCACCATTCTTTAAATATTGCTGCACTGCTCCCCTCCTCTCACACCTCTGGCCGCCGCCCTCCTCCCTTCCCTTGCCGCTGCCCTCCA
>KE371418.1:347639-380446 GCA_000418225.1 Zizania latifolia | reverse complement strand
TTCACGCCGCCAACCAGGCTTTGGAGGTCGAAAGGACCGAAGCCACTTAGGAAGCCGATGCGACCATAGCCACACTTAGTGGCATCCTGACATGCTTAGAGACCAAGTGCTGGACCCTAGACTTCGACGCCAGGGACCCAGTCCGGTATTGTCTTGGGTTCCTCTAGGCCGCCGCCTGCATCACGGAGAATACCTTGGTGGTCTTCGCTACAACGGTGGGAAGGGTGGCCGGTCAGGGGGTACTCTAGCTACTTCATGAAGTCAGCTGCCAGCACCTTGCGGCAGCGACCTCCATGGCGAGGGTGGACTTCGGCGGTCCCCAACTGACCTCGCCTGCTCTGGAGGTAGTCGAGGCCTGGCGCTTGCTCCAAGAGCCTTGGAAGGCCCAAGCGAGGGAAGCAGCCCTCGAGCTTCAGCATGCCACTCGTCACTAACGCGCGACACAGCACACTCTGCCCGTAGCCTCGAACCCTCCTCCTTCGAAGGTGTAGACTTTAGCCTCCCTGTAATACTTTGACGTGGCACTTCAATGTAATTTTGAACAAGTTATTAATGAAATACGGGGGCATTTTGAACTTGCTTAGGATCAAGCTGTGAGCGTTGATATTGATGTTGAGGTACTCGAAGCCTCGAAGGCACTTCATCATCAATTGGTAGTTTATGAGGTAGCTAGGTCTGAAGGCCGCCCACGATTTAAAATACCATGGGGCCCTACTAGTGAGGTCCTAACCAAAGTCGCTTGTGAACTATTGGCCCTGTAAAGACAGAGCCCCTTCGTAGTTCGTCGTCCTCCCCTGACTTGGTTGGATTTGATGAAGTCATCCCCGAAGCCGAAGGACCTCAGCCTCTGAGAGCGCCAGAGATGAGTAACGACGAGGTGCTCAATTTTTTGGCCTTCGATTTGGAGCCACCCGTGACTCCGACTTGAACCGACCTCCAAGAGGAGTGAAGGACCCAGCAAGCTGTGAAGCGGGGACGTTCGCGCAGCGATGAAGCCTCCTCAAGCCGAGGGGGCCCTAGTGCGAAAAAGAGCAAGAAGAAGCGTGGGTCTACATTTTCAGCGAGGCGTGCCCGCTGGTTGTTAGGTTTTGATAGCGCCTTTTTCGTAATGCCTGTAATCGAAGTGTTCATGTTGTACTCTGTGTTTGTAATTCAAATTGCTCGTGAATAAAAGTTGGTTTTAACACGTTGTATTATTCGAAGTGTAACTCAGCCTTTTAGCTCCATTTTAGCTCTGTGGGGGTCATTGCTTCGTCGCCAAACAGTAGCCAGAACGGAGTGAATTATGTGGACCGTGCTTGGGTGGTTCAAATAGACCATAATATTTTTGGCAATTCCTCGACCCATAGCCCCTTGGCGAGGCCCATGATCTAGCGGTTGAGGCCTGACAAAATATTATCGTTGGCCCTTTTGACTGCTCTGTTGGACTGCGGATGCCTAACTGTGGCGAAGCACAATTCGATGCCGAGGCCTTCGTAGAATTCTTTGAAGGGCTCCGCATCAAACTAAGTCCCGTTGTCGATCGTGAGCTGCTTGGGTACTCTAAATCTGTAAATTATATTCTGCTAGAAGAACTTCTAAATGTTCTTCGAAGTTATTGCAGTCAGGGGTTCAGCCTCGACCCACTTCGAGAAGTACTCAATTGCTATCACTACGAACTTTAAGTTCCCTTTTATCTATGGAAATGCCCCGATTAGATCCATGCCCTATCGGGCAGGGGGCCACACTATAGCAATGACCTACAGCGGAGTGGGCGAATGATGACTTCGTCTTCCTATCCACTGGCAACCTTGACATGTGCAAACCAGGGCCTCGGCATCGGTCATTATAGTGGGCCAATAGAGGCCCTGGCGGAGGGTCTTTCCCGCAAGCGCCCTAGGCACAAGGTGACTTCCACATAGATCTTCGTGGATCTCTCGAAGTATGTCCTGCCCTTCACTTTTTAGAATACAGCGTCGCAAAGGTGAGCAAACGCTGGACTTGTACAATAGGCCATCGATGAGGTGGTAGTTGCGAACCCTGTGCTGCAGCCTCGTGAGCTCAGGGCCTTCGGGTAGGACGCCTTCGTCTTGGAGCATGGCCATGATAGGGCTACGCTAGTCTTTGGCTTGTACGCAGAGTACTTCGGCCGAATCTGGCTTCGCTGCTGCTAGAGCAAACAACTCCTCGTAGAATGCTCCAGCATGGAGTTCTTGGCCTTTGGCTACTGCTTTGGTGAGGGCATATGCTTGTTGGTTTTCAGCCCTCGGGATACTTTTGATAGAGATTCCTTTCAACGTGAGCTTCACCTTACGCACTTCGGCTAGCTATTGGGTGAGGTCTGGATGTCGAGCCTGGAAGCTCTTATCTATATGCCCAGCGACAATCTAGGAATCAGTTTTTACAAGTACTCTAGCAGTGCCTAGGGCTCGTGCCTTTTGAAGGCTTAACAAATTGCCTTCGTACTCAGCCACATTATTTGATGCTTTAAAATTTAGCCTTATAGAGTACAAGGCCTTCTGGCCGGAGGGTAAAATGATTAAAACTCTGGCACCTGCGCCAGAGACCTAATAGACTATATCAGAATAGATAGTCCATATACCTTCGCTTGGTGCTTCTAGAGACCAGATTGCTGGAGGGATCCACTCCGTAATGAAGTCCACGATTACTTGGGACTTCATCATGGTGCGGGCGGTAAAATCTATACCGAAGGGGCTAGCTCGACTGCCCACTTCTCTACTCTTCCAGTAGAATCCTTATTTTGGAGCATGTCCCCGAGAGGGTATGATATCGGCACAATAATATTATATGCGACAAAATAATGCTGGAGCTTCCTCGAAGCCATGATGAGAAAGTATGCAATTTTCTTGAGCTCCATGTACTACGTTTTTGCTTCGGATAGAGCGTCGGAAATAAAATAGACTGGGCTCTACACCAACTTCCCTTTGAAGTCTGCTTCACGCACGAGAACTATGCTGACAGCGGAGGCCGTTGCTACGACTTACAATAACAGTCCCTCTTCCGGAAGGGGGGTTGTAAGGGTTGCTAGATCAGTAAGGTACTCCTTGATATCGTCGAAGCTCTTCTAGCATTCGGGCGTCCATGCGAAGTCCTTGGAGCCCTTTAGCGCTTTAAAGATTGGCAGGCTCTATTCAGCGGAGCACGTGAGAAACCTGCTGAGAGCTGCGAGACGACCTGTAAGCTTTTGAACCTATTTTAAATTTTGAGGCAGCGCCATGCGTTGCAACGCGCTAATCTAGGTGGGATTGGTTTTGATACCTTGACTAGAAACCAAGTACCCCAGAAGCTTACCAGCCTGGGCTCCAAAGACACATTTCTCAGGATTCAACCGGACCCCTATCCTTCGGGGGCTTTCGAAGGTCTCTACCAAGTCTATGTTATGCTCGTGCATTTTTGCACTTTTTATTATAATGTCATCCATATAGGCTTCGATATTCCTTCCCATTTGGTGGTCTAAGGCTTTAGCAATTAGCTTAGAGAAAGTTGCCCCGGTATTTCTTAAGCCGAAGGGCATTCGTATATAGCAATAGACTCTAGAGGGAGTAACGAAGCTAGTCTTTTCCTCATCTTAGTAGCTTAGAGCCGGCGGTGGAGTCAATGAGCTGGTCAATACGAGGCATGGGGTACGGGTCATGGGAGCATGCTTTATTTAGCGAAGTGAAGTCAATACACATGCGCTATTTTCCTGTGTTCTTTTTTCTTACAAAAACAAGGTTTGACAGCCACTCTGTGTGGCTGACTTCCCATATAACTCCTGCCCGAAGCAGCTTCTCTACTTTGGTCTTAGCCAGACTTGTATGTTCGACCGATAACTTCCGCAGCCCCTGGCGCACTGGTCTCGCCCTAGGATTCACCAGTAGGGAGTGCTCGATGATGCTCCGGTCAACTCTCTGGATATCTTCGTCCATCTAGACGAAGATGTCGAGGTTGCCTCAAATCGTTCCCTCTAGTGAAGCCGTATCTTTTAGAGTTAGGTCCTCTCTGAACTGAATGGGGTACTCAAACCCCCCTTCGATGAGTGCCCTGGTGACAACCTCTCTATCTGGATGGGGTTTGACCGCTGATCCCTTCGCTGCTTTGGGGGTCAGCTCGCTGCTTTAGACTAGAGCTGCACGGAGTGTACTTGATGAGCTTCAAAGAGGGCAACATGGCCGTACTCCACCCTTTGCGCTACACTTTGATCACCTAGCACAGTGAGCACTCCCCCTTGTGTGGGCAACTTTATGCAGAGGTAGTTATGGTACGCTATGGTCTGAACTAATTTAACACACTCCTGCCGAGGATGGCGTTGTAGGTGTAGGGGGCGTCAACGATGTCGAAGATGACTTCCTCCTATCACGCAAGGTTGCCCTCGTCGAAGTTGACTTTGAGGCCGATTTGGCCTATTGCTTCGAGGGAAGGCCCAGTGAAGCCTTGCAGATGCCTAGCAGCTGAAAGGAGATGCTTCTGAGGGACACAGAGCTAATCGAAGGCGTGTACGAAGATAATATCTGCTGAGCTACCTCCGTCAATGAGCACATGCCATACCTCGGTGCTGGTGATGTCGATGGAGATGACGAAGGGGTTCACGTGTGGGAACTTAACTCCAACGGTGTCTTTGGATGTGAAGGAGATTGGCATGTGGGCCTACTCCAGCATCGTAGAGGCTGATGTCGAGGTCTCAATATGTCCTACTTCACAGACATAGTCACACCTCTGATGCTTGGACAAGTTCCCTAGGGCTCTGCCACTGAAAATGGGGAGTACCACACGCTTCTGGGGTCTGGACAACATCTTTGACCTTCGGAGGTGGCATTAAATTTGCCATGGGGACTCAAGGAGGAGCTTCGCCTGCCTCGGCATGGCCTACGGCCTAGACATGCTCTAGAAGGGTGGCTTCGGGCGCTCAATCTATCGTCCCTCGGCCCGCAGTCTGCTCGAGGTAATCCCCTCACAAGGCCAGTATAGCCTTGTAGGAGTCGGTATTATGGCTCTGGTTCTCGTCGTGTACATTGCAGAAGTAGGTTTGGCCTAGGACAAAGGACCCAATAGGCAGCCTCGCTCCACCCCGTTGGCCTCGGCCTTGGCCTTGCTAGAACATTAGAGCCCTCGGCCCGGTGATGTTTTGCACTTCACTACGGAAGTGCTTCCTGCTTCATCTTGACTTCGAAGGCCGGTGCTCCACGTACGCCGGCTTCGGGGGACTCAGAGCCCATACCTCCAGGGCATGAACTTGAGTGATGCAGGCACTTCTTCGAAGCTACCCTTCTTTAGAGATGGCATACTCCTCGAAGTACGTCATAAGCTGAGCTACCGAAGATATGGGCTTCCTATAAAGCTTGTCGAGGAGGCCTGAGTTGGTGACGCCTTCACGAGCAGCGTCGACCGCTGAGGACATGGAGAGCCCCTTGATCTGTTACTTCGTAAAGGCGAAGCATTGGGAATATTGCCACACTATCTCTCTAGGTTGCTGCTTCACTTGGAACAGGCTCCCGGTGGACATGGGTGCCATGTAGGTCCCTTGAAAATTATTCATGAATTTTCTTCGTAGGTGCTCCCATGATTTTATGGAGCCGGGCTTTAGGGACCAGAACCATCGAAGGGCTATGCCTTCGAGGGACAACGGGAAGCATTTTGCCATGGTATCTCTCTCGCCTCTGCTAGCCTCAATTGCGAGGGCATAGAAGCGCATGAATTCATTGGGGTCCGAATTCCCGGAGTACTTGGGCAACTTCGCAGCTCGGAACTTCGAGTGGAAGTGCACCATCTGCAAATCTGGGTGCAGTATTGACCCCTCATCGAAGGAGGTGTTTTGCCTCCTCTCTTGAGGTTCCTGCTCACCGTGGTCGCTCACGGTTACGATGATCGGTGGCCTTAGAGGCTCTTCAGGGGCTTCGGGGATGCGCACCTAGCTAGCCGTGTTTTGCCGCCACCTAATGACTTCCGCTTTCAACAAGGCTAGCTCGAAGGGCTGCGAGTCATCGGAGGCTCCGCTTCCTTTAGAGTATACTCCCGGATCCAGTGATCGGATGTCGTTAATTTGCAGTGCCCTCAGGGGCAGCAGAGGGTTCGTGCGCTGGGGCCCCGTCACTCCTAATGAGGTGTGCTCCTTCATCCTTAGGATGGTGTCAACCTCTGGGAGGTCTATGGTATGCCCCACAGCCTTCGGAGTGATGTTTGCTGTGGGAACGTCTGCGGTGAGCTCTGCAGTCCTTGAATCAGTGCCTACCACTGGAAGGCCCACTGGTTCTGGTAGGTCCTGCGCGCCTGATTCTAGGGGGTCCTCTAGGCGCAGCGAGGCCTATGAGACTCAAAGGGACCTCTGAGTAGGAGTTGCGCTCTTGCTTTCCTTCGAAGGCATGGTCCAAAGGTTGGTAGTAGAGAGGCTAGCTTAGAACTAGGGTCCCCACGGATGGCGCCAACTGTTTCAGTGTTTAGAACATCGAATGGTTCAGAGTGTTTTACAGGGGTTTGAATAGTGCCCGAGACCTCCGGAGCAGATAATAGCCTTTGAACGGGAGTTGTATTGATTCACACCTCAAGTGTTTGATTCCCTCTACCCTGCAAAGTAACAACAGGATAATACTAGTTTACCCCCTACGTACAACCGACTATTATAGTGCAGAACAGTGAATTACATAGGGATAGTTTAGTAACGCTCCGTGTAAATAGGGCAAGGCGCATGTCTTGTCAGAGGAGACAGGGAGCCCATGGCTTCGATGTCACCTTCGAGCGGTTTCAACAGGTGCAACCCTTTTACTGAAGGGGGCTTTGGCCGAGTAAGTAGCTCCGAGTCCTTAACCTTCGGAAGATCTTATGGTGGCCTGAGTTGAAGCAGTGACTCAAGCACTCGGAGGGGGATTCAAAGTACTTGTTCATTATTGCCTTGTTAGGGTGAAAGTATTTTCCCCCAACATCTTTCTAACATACTCAATTATTAGACTCTAGATACTTAAACAAAAATACTTTGAGTCGAGCGTCTAATGCAAACGCACTGATGCTCAACGTTGCCGAGCTTAACTGCTAGCCTAGCTCAGCATGCGTGCGGGTGGCGTGGCTCAGCTTATGCATGCCTGGTTTAACAACGTCGTCTCATTAGCAAGCCTTTTACTTGTCAAAAAATCTATGCACATATAATATTTCAATCTATTATGAATAATATTTCACATAATTACATATATTATTTCAGCTAGTATATCATAATATTTTAAATAGTTTAAATAGTTATTTTATTTTATTTATTAAATAATATTTTACTTTTATACATTACTAGTGTTTCTCAAAAAATATGTAAATCATGTTTAACTAGAAACATTAATTATTTCAACTATTTACATATAATGTTTCAATCATTTATGAATAATGTTTTATACAATTACAAATATTGTTTCAGCTATTATATCATAATGTTTTAAATAGTTAAATATTTATTTTATTTTATTTATTAAACAATGTTTTACTTATACATTAGTAGTGTTTCTCAAAATTTTTGTAACATATGTTTCAAATAGAAACACAAATTACTTCAAGTGTTCATATATAATGTTTCAATCAGTTGTGATGAATGTTATATATAATTATACACAATGTTTCACTCAGTAACTCATAATATTTCAGCGTTGCTAGTTGCAATGGTTTGATTGGATGACTAGGATTCAGCCACGCGAGATCAGATGGCTGTGGAGGGTGTCCGATTTTTGGGCTGGCGTCGAACGTCCGACGCCTAGTCTTGTCCATACTTAAAACTCTCAATTACAAAACTAGATAGTTTTGACTTTGATTTTTGCAAAACCATTTACTTGACCCATGAGCCGGTTTCACGAGTTGTTTTTGCCTTACTGGTATTAGGTTTTCTTTGCTAGCACCCCATTGTTAGCATTATGCCTTAGAGGCAATATGAAAAAGTTGTACGTGGCATACTATGTTTATGAAATAAAGTTATTTTATTCTTTGAAATAGACATTATCATTATAGATCAATATGTACATGACTCATTCATGAGACTCATAATATTACTATTTCTAAATGATCCCTGCTCGAATGTAAGTCATATGTGGAATATATATGACTGAGATTAACATGTGTATTGATTGATGATCATGTCTTATGGATCATGGGTATGGAGATACCAACTCAATAATATGGACGTATCTTAGAGAACATATATTGGATAGACCCACTATGAGACACTGTTGAGATTTTATGTGTCATCAGTTGGTATCAGTAGTGTTTATGTATGTTAGCATTATGCCCTAGAGGTAAAAAGGAGATTTTGTACGTGGCTTACTATGTTTATAAAATAAAATTATTTTATTTCTTGAAATAGAAACTATCATTATGAATCAATGAGTACGTGGTTCATTCATGAGACTCATAATGTATCTATTTCTAAATGATCTCTGATCGATTTTAAGTCATATATGGACCAGATATGACTAAGATCGGTATGTGTATTGATTGATGATCATGTTTCATGGATCATGTGTATGGAGATACTAACTTAATAACATGGACATGTGTTGAAGAATATATGTTGGATTGACTCGCAATGAGACACTATTAAGATTCTATGTGTCATCAGTTGGTCTCAGTAGTGTTTATGTAAAGTCCTTAGACCAGAGATCATCATGGTTCTCAACATACGTAGTAGCTTACTTTGAGTCTACCAAATGCTACTCCGTAACTGAGTAGTTATAAAAGTAGTCATCAGGTCTGCTATGAAACATATAGTGGGATGTGAGTGATCAAGATGGAATTTGCCCCTCCTTACGGGAGAGATATTTCTAGACCCCTCGATGTAATGGATTATGGAAGTACATGGCCATGCTGAAGTAATTAAAGAGTTAATCACATGTTGTAATCTAATACGGAGATTGAGAGAGAATCGAGCTATTGATAGGATGTCATAAATCTCACCTTATGCTCGATCAATATCGTGAGGCAAAGGGACATGTACATATAGAAAATTATAAGGTTCAGCCGATATGAACTTTACATATACTTGGGTTAATATGCTTTACTAGAGGCTACTATTAACGAAGTATTGGAAAGGAGTTTCCATATGTTAACCAAGCTATACGTAAACCTGCAGGGTCACACACTTAACGAGTTGGAATACTGGATTCGAATAGGATTCAAACTAGGCTCAATTTGGATAGAGATCTAAATAGTTTGGATAGAGATCTGAACAGATCAGATAGGGATCCGAGTAGAGTCCTGGTTGGATCCAGAAGGGCCTAAGTTAGGACGTCTATATATATGAGGGCTAGGGTCTTATGATAGGTATGCCTTTTGTGCCTGCTAATTTGTTAGCCACCACAAGCAAACCCTAGCCGTCACCATCCCAAGCCCAACTACCTCGCCGACCGCTAGGGTGCTAGTACATCACCAGCCAACGTTCCCACCCCGGATGTGTGGATATCAGTAGAGGTGTTGCTATTCTGCTTCGCATCGGCATCGGTGTATCAGCGACGTCATTAGCTTGAGTTTAGGTGAGGATTTCCCGATTGGATCGTCCATCTCCCGAGGATGTTATCGGCTACTTCTCGAGGATCTTGATCGGCTACCTCAAGACTACGTTGATCGGCTTCCCGACCACATCGGCACGCGTGAGTTGGATCGGCTCACTACTCCAACACTTCTTCCATTGCTCTGTGCATCTAGTGGTAATGATCTATGGTCCCTCTCTTAGCAATATTTACTGGAGTGTGTGGTAGAAAATTTTTATTTTGGCTAGCGTAGCATCCGCGTTCTCCAATAGTGGTATCAGAGCCATCTTGCATAGATTGTGATCTAGATCAGTGCATATAGTTGATATGCGGTTATAGTAGATTGGATCTATTGTAGTTTAGATTGATCGATTCATGTGATGAATCGATTGTCAGCATAGATTGATGAGATAGTCTAACAGGTAGTTGTAGATCGGTTCATAACACTTGAATTGCTATATATTGTTGCATCGGATGCAAACACGTATCATAATCTAAATAGGTTATGGATCCGACCTCCTCGGGTGCCTTTCAACTGGTCTTCTCGACCAATGTCACCAACTCCCGAGCGCATCGCCCGACCACCTAGCCGACTCCATCGGCTAAAGGAAAACTGATCCCCGAGTGGTTGTCTTGGATCAGGATAAATTGGTTGTCCCAAGAGGTTTTTCCTTAGTGATTTCATAGATCAGATCTGTGATTTTTCACTGGTGGACGGGGCGCTGCCCTACAACCCATGAGGGGCAGCTTCCTTGTATAGAGTCCTGGTTCACATCATTAGCTAGAATGCGATTCTATGTCTAACTTATTTTTGCAGAGAATGATGTAAATGGTATGGCCCTATATAATTTGCAAAAGATTATGTGATACATGTAACTCTTATGCATGGCTTGCATGCCATGATCTTCGGCTATTAGATAGCTGTCTTAGTTGTATTTGCGACCTACGTGTTGACTTAGATGCTTGAATCATTATTTGTAATCTTCTTTTTCTAGCTATTATAGTAGTAGCATAGACATAAGATTACAGGATTTCAACCATGATGGCCTGAAGGGATGATGTGGAGGATGGAGATCGTCTACATTACTAATGGAGATGGAGATCACCATTTGATTGGGCCATACTACTTCACAGTTGAATATGTTTATCTGTGATATTTTTTATCTTGCTCTTCTGCAATGTCATATGTGATATGTTACCATGATAGGATAGAATCCCCCAAGAAAAATTAAGTGTTTATGTCTTTCTAATTGCTGCACCTAACATGGTGGTGATCGTTGTTTGGTGGGTCTACCAAAGTAGAGTACTGACAATTATCATTACTAGTTGGGATAGATGTCGAACATCTATATGCGAAAGCTTTTGGTTTGCTTAATAACGTTATCAAAACGATTTTGGACCTTAGGGCGTAAGGTTAGGGCCGGAGCATGGTGATGCTAACCCAACAAACATGAGTCATATAGAGATGTGATTAGCAAGGTATTGCTTACCTCATGTCATTAATTTCTAGCAGTGATGCCAAAGCTCACTAGGAATTAGTGAAATGAGGATCTCGACCCGCTATGTAACCTAAGGGAGGTTTTTGGTTTCCAAAATCATAGTAGGAGAATCTTTTGTTAAATAGTTTAATGAAAGATTAACATAAACATATGTGCTAAACTTTGCATATCTTATGTTGTAGGTTCTGTCAGTCTCTACCACGTTCAGTTCTTTTAATTTACGATCTATCCTTGAGAAAGAAAAGCTTAATGGAACAAACTTTATGAATTGGTATAGAAATTTGAGAATTGTTCTCAAACAAGAAAGAAAAAAGTATGTTCTTAAAAGTCTCTACCCTAATGACTTGCCTGATAATGCTACTGTGGCTACAAGATATGCTTATGAGAAGCACACTAATGATTGCCTTGATGTGAGCTGTCTCATGCTTTCCACAATGTCCTCTGAGCTTCAGAAGCAATATGAGAATACAACGCTTACAATATTTTGTGGGTCCACTTTGTATATTTGAGAACCAAGCGAGGGTCGAGAGGTTCAACACCTCAAAGTTCTTGGTTGCATGTAGACTTGCTGAAGGAAATCCCGTCAGCCCCCATGTTATCAAAATGATTAGCTATATTGAGAGTCTAGAAAAGTTTAGTTTTCCCCTTAGCCAAGAGTTGGCTACTGATCTGATTCTTCAATCCCTACCATCAAGTTTTGAACCGTTCATACTGAATTATCATATGAATAGCATGAACAAAATCTTGACGGAACTATATGGGATGTTGAAAATCGCCAAGGAAAGCATTAAGAAAAACAACAATCATGTGATAATATTGTAGAAAGGCAAAAAACAACCCCGTGTCAAGAAATGTGTGGTCAAGAAAAAGTTAACTCCTGATGAGATCGTGAGCAATTCCAAAACTAAAAGGGACAAGAAAGGGGCGGCTCAAGATACAGTATGCTTCTACTATAAAGAGCCGGGTCATTGGAAGAGGAACTGCAAGAAGTACTGAGAGGATCTCAAGAAGAAGAGAAGTACAACTTCCTCTTTATGTATAAATGTTATAGAAATCAATCTTGCTACTTCATCTACTGATTTCTAGGTATTTGATACTGGATCGGTGGCTCACATTTGCATGTCATTGTAGGGGTTGAGATGAAGTAAAAGTTTGATTAGAGGCGAAGTGGATCTTCATGTTGGCAATGGAGCAAGAGTTGCTGCGGTTGCTATCGACATCATGTCATTGTCTCTACCTTTAGGATTAGTTTTGGAATTAAATAATTGTTATTGTGTTCTATCTCTATCTATGAACATAGTTTCTGCTTAATGTTTGTAAGCGAAAGGCTATGACTTTAGATCAATAAACAATGGTTGTTCTCTTTATTTCAAAGAAATGATCTACTGTCATATTTAATTGGTGAATAGATTATATGTTTTTAATCCTAGAGGATCTCACGTCTATTACATTAATATGAAATGGCAATGTCTTAATGATTTAAATCCCACATTTATTTGGCATTGTCGCCTAGGTCATATAAATGAGAGACACATGGAGAAGCTCCATAAAGATGGTCTTCTCAACTCTTTTGATTTTGAATCATTTGAGACATGTGAATCTTGTTTACTTGGCAAGATGACAAAGGTGCCTTTCACGGGTCAAAGTGAAAGGGCAAATGACTTGTTAGCACTCATACATACTGATGTATGTGGACCAATGAGCTCAATAGCTAAAGGTGGTTTTTAGTACTTCATAACTTTTACCGATGACTTTAGTAGATATGGATATATCTATCTAATGAGGCATAAGTCTGAATCATTTGAAAAGTTTAAGGAATTTAAGAATGAAGTACAAAATCATTTAGGAAAGACAATCAAGTTTCTGCGATCGGATCGTGGAGTAGAATACTTGAGCCTTGAGTTTGGTAATCATCTAAAAGATTGCAGAATCATTCCACAATTGACTCTACCTAGAACACCTCAGTGGAATGGGGTTTTCGAGCAGAGAAATCATTCCTTGTTAGATATGGTCTGATCGATGATGAGCTCATGTGATCTTTCATTATCCTTCTGGAGATATGCTTTTGAAATAGCCGCTTTCACACTAAATAGAGTTCCATAAAAGTCAGTGGAGAAGACACCATATGAGATATGGACAGGACAATGTCTTAGTTTGTGTTTTCTTAAGATTTGGAGATGTAAGGCTTATGTAAAGCATTTACAGTCCGATAAGCTTACTCCTAAGTCTGACAAATGCTTTTTTATCGGGTATCCTAAGGAAACTAAAGGATATTATTTCTATAATAAAGAACAAGGCAAAATGTTTGTTACCCGACATGGTGTATTCTTGGAGAAAGAGTTTCTCTCAAGAAGAGTTAGTGGGAGCTCGGTGCATCTTAAAGAAGTTTAAGAAACATCTGAAAATATTTTGACTCCTACAAAACCACAACGGGATAATCAAAGTGTCGAAGAACCTAGTGTAGGTACACCAGCATGACGTAGGTCAGAGAGGGTATGGCATGCACCTGAGAGGTTCATGTTCTTGACCACTCAAGGACGGGATATATTATTGTTGGACAACGATGAGCCCAAAACCTATAAAGAAGCGATGGTGGGACCAGACTCTGAAAAATGGCTTAGAGCCACGAGTTCCAAAATTGAATCCATGCACGACAATCAAGTTTGGAACTTGGTTGATCCACCCGATGGTGTAATAACTATTGAGTGTAAATGGGTTTTTAAGAAGAAGATAGATATAGATGAAAATGTTCATATCTATAAAGCACGATTGGTGGCTAAACGTTTCAAATAAATTCAATGTGTTCATTATGATGAAACCTTCTCGCCCGTCACAATGCTAAAGTCTATATATTCAGATCATTCTGGCGATTGCTGCATATTTTGATTATGAAATATGGTAAACAGATGTCAAAACAGCTTTTCTTAATGGAAATCTGAGTGGGGATGTGTACATGACACAGCTGACTAGTTTTGTCAATCCACAATCAGCTAGAAAGGTATGCAAATTGTAGAAATCCATTTATGGATTGAAGCAGTCGTCTCAAAGTTGGAATATTCGTTTTGATGATGTGATCAGAGGGTTTGGTTTCATCAAAAACAAAGAAGAGCCTTGTGTTTACGAGAAAGCTAGTGGGAGTGCGCTTGTATTTCTGATCTTATATGTGAATGATATATTGTTGATCAGAAATGATATACCTATGCTGGAGTCTGTCAAATCTTCGTTGAAAAATAGTTTTTCTATGAAGGACTAGGAGAAGTAGCATATATTCTAGGTATCAAGATCTATAGAGATAGATCAAGGAGGCTAATTAGATTAAGCCAAGATACTACATTGATAAAGTGTTGAAGAGGTTCAACATGAAGAATTCAAAGAAAGGTTTTCTACCCATATCACATGGCATAAATCTCAGTAAGACTCAGTGTCCGAGTACATCTAATGAGCAAGATAAGATGAATGTGATTCCATATGCTTCAGCAATTGGATGCATTATGTATGCCATGCTTTGTACACGCCCAGACGTCTTGTATGCTTTAAGTGTTACGAGCATATACCAATCGAATCTAGATGAAAGTCACTAGATAGCTGTAAAGAATATCTTAAAGTACTTGAGAAGGACTAAAGATTTGTTCCTAGTCTATGGAGGTGAGGAGGAGCTGGTTGTAAGTGGTTACACCGATGTAAGTTTCCAAACCAACAAGGATGACTATAGATCAAAATCTGAATTCATTTTCTGCTTCAATATTGAAGCGGTGAGCTAGAAGAGTTCTAAGCAAGAGATGGCAACTGATTCTATAATAGAATCCAAGTACATATCAGCTTTAGAAGTTGCAAAGGAAGCTGTTTGGATTAAGAAATTTGTTTCTGAGCTTGATGTGTTGTCTAGTGCCCCTAGTCCGATAGACCTCTATTGTAATAATAGTGGTGCTATCGCACAAGCCAAGGAGCCTAGGTCACAACAAAAGTCCAAACACATACTTCGGTGATATCCTCTAATCCGTGAGATATTGGATATGGGAGATGTAAAGATATGCAAAGTGCAAACTGATCTCAATGTTGCAGATTCATTGATAAAGCCACTCTCACAGCCCAAGTATGAGGCACACACTAGGTCCATGGGTATTAGATATCTACATAGTTGACTCTAGTGCAAGTGGGAGATTGCTAGCATTATACCCTAGAGGCAATATGAAGATGTTGTACGTGGTATACTATGTTTATGAAATAAAATTATTTTATTCTTTGAAATAGAAACTATCATTATGAATCAATGAGTACGTGACTCATTCATGAGACTCATAATGTATCTATTTCTAAATGATCCCTGATCAGTTTTAAGTCATATATAGAACATATATGACTAAGATCGGTATGTGTATTGATTGATGATCATGTCTCATGGATCATGGGTATGGAGATACTAACTCAATAAAATGAACATATGTTAGAGAATATATGTTGGATAGACCCATTATGAGACATTGTTGAGATTCTATGTGTCATCAGTTGACTCTAGTGCAAGTGGGAGATTGTTAGCATTATGCTCTAGAGACAACATGGAGATGTTGTACGTGGTATACTATGTTTATGAAATAAAGTTATTTTATTCTTTGAAATAGAAACTATCATTATGAATCAATGAGTACGTGACTCATTCATGAGACTCGTAATGTATCTATTTCTAAATGATCCCTGATCAGTTTTAAGTCATATATGGAATAGATATGACTAAGATCGACATGTGTATTGATTGATGATCATGTCTCATGGATCATGGGTATGGAGATACTAACTCAATAAAATAGACATATGTTAGAGAATATATATTGGATAGACCCATTATGAGATATTGTTAAAATTCTATGTGTCATCAGTTGGTCTTAGTAGTGTTTATGTAAAGTCCTTAGACCTGAGATAATCATGGTTCTCAATATATGTAGTAGCTTACTTTGAGTCTACCAAACGCTACTCCATAACTGGGTAGTTATAAAAGTAGTCAGTAGGTTTACTATGAAATATGTAGTGGGATATGAGTGATCAAGATAAAATTTGCCCCTTCTTATGAGAGAGATATCTCTGGGCCCCTCGATGTAATGGATTATGTAAGTGCATGGCCATGCCGAAGTGATTAATATCTTGATTAATCCAACACGGAGATCAAGAGAGGATCGAGCTATTGATAGGATGACACAAATCTCACCTTGTGCTCAATCAATATCGTGGGGCAAAGTGACATGTACATATGAAACATTATAAGGTTCAGCCGATATGATCTTTATGTATACTTGGGTTAATATACTTTACTAGAGGCCACTATTAACGGAGTATTGGAAAGGAGCTAGTTTCCATATGTTAACCAAGCTATACGTGAACCTACAGGGACACACACTTAACGGGTTGGAACACTAGATTTGAATAGGATTTGAATTGGGCTCAATTTTGATAGAGATCCAAATGGTTTGGATACAGATCTGAACAGATCGGATAGGGATCCGAGTAGAATCCTGGTTGGAACCAGAAGGGCCCAAGCTAGGACATCTATATATATGAGAGCTAGTGTCTCGTGATAGATATGTCTTTTGTGTGTGCTAATCTGTTAGCCACCACGAGCAAACCCTAGCCGTCACCTTCCCGAGCCCAACCACCTCGCCGATTGCCTAGGTGCTAGTACATCACTGGCCGACATTCATACTCTAGATGTGTGGATACCAGTAGAGGCGTTGCTATTATGCTTCGCATCAGTATCAGTGTCACTGATTGGATCGGTGACATCATTGGCTCGAGTTTAGGTGAGGACTTTCCGATCAGATCGTCCATCTCTCAAGGACGTCATCAACTACTTCTCGAGGACCTTGATCGGCAACCTCAAGACGACGTTGATCGGCTTCCCGAGGATGTTGATCGGCTTCCTGACCACATTGACGCGCACGTGTTGGATTAGCTCGCTACTCCAACACTTATCCCGCTGCTCTGTGTGTCTAGTGGTAACGATCTATAGTCTCTCTCTTTGCAAGATTTACTAGTGTGCGTGGTAGAAATTTTTGTTTTTGGCTAGTGTAGCATCTGTGTTCGCCAGTAATGTAAAGTCCTTAGACCTGAGATCATCATGATTCTTAACATACATAGTAGCTTACTTTGAGTATACCAAACGTACTCCATAACTGGGTAGTCATAAAAGGTAGTCCTCGAATATGTTATGAAACATGTAGTGGAATGTGAGTGATCAAGATAGAATTTACCCCTTCTTATAGGAGAGATATCTCTAGGTCCCTCGATGTAATAGATTATAGAAGTGCATGGCCATACCGACGTGACTAAGGAGTTAATCATAAGTTATAATTCAGTATAGAGATCGAGATAGAGATCGAGATAGAGATTGAGCTATTGATAGGATGACATAAGTCTCACCTTGTGCTTGATCAATATCATGAGGCAAAGGGATTTGTGCATGAGAACATTACAGGTTCAGCTGATATAATCTTTACGTATACTTGGGTTACTATGCTTTGCTAGAGGTCGCTATTAACGGAGTACTAGAAAGAGTTTCCATATGTTAACCAAGATATACGTGAACCTATAGGGTCGTACACTTAACGGGTTGGAACATTGGATTCATATAGGATTCGAATTAGGATCAATTTGGATAGAGATCTAAACGATTTGGACAGAGATCCGAACAGATCAAATATGGATCCGAGTAGAGTCCTGGTTAAGCCCAAAAGAGCCTAATCTTGGACTCTATAAATATGAGGGCGAGGGCTCATGTAGAGTATGCCTTTTGGTGCGTGCTAATATGTTAGCCACCGTGAAACCCTAGTCGTCGTTGCCTCTCCCGAGCCCGACCACCTCGCTGATCGGCCGAGTGCTAGTACACTTCAGATCGGCATTCTACCCCTAGATGTGTGGATAACAGTAGAGCCATCACTTTACTGTTGCGTTCATCGGCATTGGCACCATTGATCGGATCGGTGTTGTCATCGGCTCGCTGGAGTTCGGGCGAAGGCTTCTCAAGGACGTTGATTGGCTTCTCGAGGACATTGATCGGCTTCCCGACGACAACTCCCGACCACGTTGATCGGCTTCCCGACCACATCGGCACCCACGTGTTGGATTAGCTTGCTACTCCAACACTTCTTTCACTACTCTGCGCGTTTAATGGTAAACGATCTATGGTCCCTCTCTTAGCAAGATTACCTGGTGTGCGCGGTAGAAAATTTTGTTTTCAGCTAGCGTAGACTCCATGTTCCTCTACACCCATGGGAGCTAGGGGCCACATATCAGTAGGGGATGATACCTTAGATTGGATTCTCCACCTTCGAGCTTATGTTGCCATTCTAAAACAAAGTCAGCACCGACTGTCTCCACTTTGACATAGGTACAGAAGTCGTTGCCGAGCAGCTAGTGGAAGGAGCTCCATGAGATCTTCCAGCGATTCAATATGGACGATGATAGCAACCTGACATAGCCGGTTAGTCAGTCATCAGTTGCGTTGCTAGGTCTTGCGAGACATGGCATCGGTAGCAAGTTGTGGTGTAGAGAGAGAGGGTAATACTGACAACATGGAAGGTGAGGTGAGAGAAGGATTGAGGATATTTTTGTGTTTTTCATATAAATAAGAGGACCCTTCTTTTTTTTATCACTCTATGAAATCATGTCACATTCAGACACATATCGTTGCGTATGTAACATAGGGCATCATTGAAACCACCTCCAAAACCATCTTAGAGGATTATTTAAATGGTTTCCATACTTGAGGAGGTATAGTATCCAATTTCATAGTCAAGGATTTTAAGTATCTAGAATACAATAGTTGAGGGGGTTATGTAAACTTTTCTCCTTCCTACGGCGAAGAGAGGGCTTAGCGCAGGACCACGCCGAGCGGGTGTGGCCACCAGATTGTACAACACTAGGCATCAGACACATTGGCATGCACTGATGTACCTCTAAAACTCAAAAACGTCTTCTTCGCCACCGCTGCAGGCAACATAAGCCTGACCTTGCTAGCGCCGCTCAAGATGTACATGTGGCCTTGGAATACAACCAAAAGGGTGCTCTTCACGGTGTCTACTACGCCGGCGTTGGGCAGTAGCGTTGGACCTAAGCCACGCTTAGCTAGAGGCATCAGCTGTCTCGATGCAACCGAGGACATGAAGTTGCCGATCAAGGTTCTGAAGACCGAAGTGGGCTTCCAGGAGGGGACGAGGTAGCAGGTGGCGCTACAACCTAGGGTCTTGGAGGGTGGCGATGCTGGAGCAGCTAGGAGGGACTTTAGTTTGTAGAAGCGGGACTTGAGGCTAGACAGGAGCACGGAGTCGTCAACGAGGTGGGCAGTGTTAAGCTTGGTGAAGCATAAGGGTATTTTTGGTACTTTGTGTAGTGTTGTAGTAAAATAGAAATCTGCATTTTGCAAAGCCACAAAACTTCGTGACAAACGTGCGCATGCCACTCAATTTGGTGATAGTGAAGCAAATTTCTCTAAAGAAAACTGGAGGCATCAGAATACCAACAGATATACTCAAGAGCATATTGCTATGAATTTGAGTAACAGAACTATCTGTAAGTACTTATAAAATGGGTCAGTCAAGCAATCAACCACAAAAATAAAAACAGAAAGATCCTTTTGTCTGCTAGAAGTGAAGATCGAGAACAAATTTATCAGACCAGTAATATGCTCATCTCAAAATGCAGAATCTAGCAGTGCACTGAACAAGAAGTCAAATCAGTTTTCCAAGTACAGGTGAATTTATACTTACAACACTCTCTTGAATTTATGTATTTACTGATATAACACGTGCATGCTGTAGAGCTAACAGGAAATAATCTAACATAAGTTACATACAGAGTACAACATTTTACAGCGTAGGTCACAGGGCAGGCCAGATCTGGCGATGGCGGTGCAGCGGCCGGTGGGGGCTGGGCGACACGGCAGGGGATGGGCGCCGCCTCGCAGGCAGGCTGGATCTGCCAATCTGACGATGGCGGGGCGGCGGCAGGCAGGGGCTGGGCGACGCAGCGAGGGATGGGTGCTTGGCATTGTCGGTTGGCCGCCGGCCCTAGGCCCCGGTGGCGGCAGGCGGCCTAGCGCACCACGTGAGTAGAGGGCGAGTACTCAACCTGGCAGCCTCCGTTCGCTCAGTTTCCTCTGCGGATCTGGCCTATACAAAATTGGGTTATGGGGATAATACTAGGTCATTTTTGAGGATAGTCTTGGGCCTACGAGCACCAAGCATAGCATCCGAGTCATCATGGTCCAGCGATTCTTGTAAACATAATACTTGAGGACCAAGTGCAATGGGCAATCCATGTCCGAAACCAAACCACCACAACCAAGAAGGGTGCCATCACTGGGGAGAGCAACACAACCAAAACCACGGGGGCAAGCCCGGTCCCGTCACTGCATGTCCGGAATTGTATGCCAGGTTAAGTAGCTCAGGTCCAGCACCTTCCACTGTATCTTTAGCAGTGCAACGGTGGAATGCAAGGGTGAACAACAATGGTGACAGGAAGCCCATCACCTTCCTTTGCATGAAGAACCGCGCCTTGTCGGGCAGAAGGTGATGCCACCTGCGACACACAAGCCTGCAGGCATCATGGGCCTCAACAGGTAGCCGGGGGAGACAATTGAGAGAAGCATCATTAGGAAGGCCAGGTATGAGGGGTGTCTCCCATGAGGATTCCTCCAAATCAGAGGATGACATTGACGATGGCAATGCAGAGGTTGTGGCAAACCGGAATTTGGGTGTCAATTTCATCCGCGAATCACCAAGCTTGTGGACCGGAGACTAGTGGGATGAGACTCGGACACGGCGCATACTCGTACCGGATTTGCAGAACTGAATAGGACACTAACAATGCCCTCAAGGCCTGAACAACAGGAATTAACTCAGTACCAATTCATGTCTTCTCACAGGACCTCGAGAATCAAGCTTTAAGTGCTATTCCGGGGTGAACTAAACTCCTGTTCGTAGATATGTGAAAAAATCCCAATTTGTTGGTCTTAGTGAGCCCAATCTTACATCCATGATAATCCCAAGAACCATCCTTCTACCTGATAGAAGCAAGGGACGAGAAATTAATCACCAGAGAACAAGAATTGACTTGTAAGGATGCTCTAATTGCCCCCAAAACCAAAAAAATCGAACCACCCCTACAGAGATTGAAATCTTACCAAACCCTAGTTTACTAATCCCGCACTACCCAAGTCGCACTCAATCTCAGGGCATAGCCTTGTCCTAGCAAGAACCCGTATACCAATGATTCTGGGGGAAGAAATGGAACAAACGGCACTAGGTTCCCATTCTTGCAGAACTTGTCACCTATGGTGGTGATACTTTAGAGAGAAAAGGAAAGGAAAGATAATAAATTGACCATAATTCCTGAAGAAAGCAAGCAGCTTTCCTTTAAGATATAGAAGAAGCTTTTGTTTCATGGACCCTTTTCAGGTTGGTGATGCTATTGATCTCCAACAAAATTTTTTAAAATGATATTTTTTGAGAAATTACACTTCTGAGTGGCCGCTTCAAAAATTACAAAACTAGACCCCTATCAACTCTTTAACAGGGATCCAGTTGAATGGTCGATAGGGAAAAAGATCCGCTTGTTAAACGGTCACGCCTGCCCGCGCGCTGCTCCTTCCCACACGCATTGCTCGCTGCTTGCCGCATGCTGCTGGCTCGATAGGAGCTCCTTGTTAGGGAACGTGGAGGCTACGCTAGCTAAAAACAAAATTTTCTACCACGCACAGTAGGTAATCTTGCTAAGAGAGGGACATAGATCGTTACCACTAGACGCGCAGAGCAGCAGAAGAGGTGTTGGAGTAGCGAGCCGATCCAACACGCGCGTGCCAAAGTGGTCGGGAAGCCAATCGCCTGGTCGAGAAGCAGCCGATCAACGTGGTTGGAAACTTCCGAGGACTTCCTTGACCTCTCGTCCTTAAAGCCGATGACGCTGCTGATTCAATTAGCAACGCCAATGGCCTATGAGCGACACAGTAAAGCAGCGCCTCTACTGGTATCCACACGTTTAGGGGTGGAACATCGACCGATAGCGTACTAGCGCTCGGGTGGTCAGCGTGGTGGTCGGGCTCGGGAAAGGCGACAAGAGGAGACAACTAGGGTTTGCTCACGGTGGCTAATAGATTAGCACGCACCAAAAAGCATATCTTGCATGAGCCCCGCGTCATTATATATAGACATCCTAGTTTGGGCCCTTTCGGGTCCAACCAGGACTCTACTCGGATCTCTATCCGATCTGTTTAGATCTCTATCCGATCTGTTTAGATCTCTATCTAAATTGAGCCCAATTTGAATCATATTCAAATCAGATGTTCCAACCTGTTAAGTGTGTAACCCTGTAGGTTCACGTGTAGCTTGATTAACATATAGAAACTCCTTTTCATATTCCATTAATAGCGGCCTCTAACAAAGCATATTAACCCAAGTATACATAAAGATCATATCAGCTGAACCTTGTAATGTTCTCATGTACATGTCCCTTTTTCTCACGATTTTGATCGAGGACAGGGTGAGATTTGTGCCATCTTATCAATAGCTTGATCCCTCTCTTGATCTCTATATTGGATTATAACATGTAATTAACTCCTTAATCACGTTAGTATGGCCATGCATTTCCATAATCTATTACATCGAGGGGCCTAGAGATATCTCTCCCATAAGGAGAGGCAAATCCCATCTTGATCACTCACATCTCGCTACATGTTTCATAACAGACCCGATGACTACATTTATAACTATCCAGTTATGGAGTAGCGTTAGTACTCCTAAAGTAAGGCACTACGTATGTTGGGAACCATGGCGATCTTAGGTCTAAGGACTTTACATAAACACTACTGAGACCTACTGATGACACATCAAATCTCAACAGTGTCTCACAATGGGTCTATCCAATATATGTTCTTCAACGTACGTCCATGTTATTGAGTTGGTATCTCCATACCCATGATTCATAAAACATGATCATCAATCAATAAATATACCAATCTCAGTCATATCTGTTACATATATGATTTAAATCGACTAGGGATCATTTAGAAATAGGTACATTATGAGTCTCATGAACAAGTCACATACTTATTGATTCATAATGACAAAGTCTATTTCAAAGAATAGTATAATATTTTATAAACATAGTATATCTCGTACAACATTTTCATGTTGACTCTAGGGCATAATGCTAACAATGGTATCCACACGTTTAGGGGTGGAACACCGACCGATAGCGTACTAATGCTCGGGCGGTCGGTGTGGTGGTTGGGCTCAGGAGAGGCGACAAGTGGAGATGGCTAGGGTTTGCTTATGGTGGCTAATAGATTAGCACGCACCAAAAAACATATCTTGCATGAGCCCCTCGTCCTCATATATATAGACATCCTAGCTTAGGCCCTTCTGGGCCCATCTAGGAGTCTACTCAGATCTCTATCCGATCTGTTTGGATCTCTATCCAAACCGTTTGGATCTCTATCCAAACCGTTTGGATCTCTATCCATATTGAGCCCAATTCGAATCTTATTCAAATCCAATGTTCCAATCTGTTAAGTGTGTGACCCTGTTGGTTCATGTATAGCTTGGTTAATGTATGGAAACTTATTTCCATATTCCGTTAACAGCGGTCTCTAGGAAAGCATATTAGCCTAAGTATACGTAACGATCATATCGACTGAACCTTGTAATATTCTCATGTACATGTCCCTTTACCTATGATATTGATCGAGCATAAGGTGAGACTTGTGTCATCCAATCAATAGCTCGATCTCTCTCTCGATCTACGTATTAGATTAAGACCTGTGATTAACTCCTTAATTATGTCAGTATGGCCATGTACTTCCATAATCCATTATATCGAGGGGCCCAAAAATACCTCTCCCGTAGGGAGGGGGAAATCCCTTCTTGATCGCTCACATCCCGCTATATGTTTCACAGCAGACCCGATGACTACTTTTATAACTACCCAGTTACGGAGCAGCATTTGGTAGTGCCAAAGTAAGCTACTACGCATGTTGAGAATCATTACAATCTTAGGTCTAAGGACTTTACATAAACAATACTGAAACCTACTGATGACACATCAAATCTCAACAGTGTCTCATAGTGGATCTATCCAACATATGTTCACCAATATAGGTCCATATTATTGAGTTGGTATCTCCATACCCATGATCTATGAGACATGATCATCAATCAATACACATGCTGATCTCAGTCATATCTATTCTACATATGACTTAAAACCAATCAGGGATCATTTAGAGATCGTCATATTATGAGTCTCAGAAAAAGTCACGTATTTATTGATCCATAATGACAATCTATTTTAAGAAATAGTACAATATTTCATAAACATAGTATGCCTCGTATAACACCTCTATGTTGACTCTAGGCATAATGCTAGTACTCCTGTTGACCGTTAAACTTTATTTTAAATAGATTTTATTTTTATCTTCTTACTTACTCGTGGTTGGTAAACAAAGAAATTTTATTTTTGTCAATATCCTTTATCAAATACTTACCTATTAATTTATAATACTATTCTACTATTTTTTCATAAATAAGAAATACTTCGGTCTTTTACTTCTACTAGTGCTAATTTATTAAATTTATTTTAAAAGTATTTTTTTGTTAGAAGGTGGTACTATTTTAGTGAAGAGAGGGAACAAACGGCACTAGGTTTCCATTCTTGCAGAACTTGTCACGTATGGTGGTGATGCTTCAGAGAGAAAAGGAAAGGAAAGATAATAAATTGATCTGAATTCCTGGAGAAAGCAAGCAGCTTTCCTTTAAGATATATAAGAAGCTTTTGTTTCCTGGCCCCTTTTTTAGCTTGGTGATGATATTGATCTCCAACGATTTTTTAATAATTTTTTCGAAATTACACTTCAGGTGGCCCTTTCAAAAAATTATAAAACTAAACCTCTATCGACACTTGAAGTATCAACATGGGTCCTATCGACAGTTAAAAGGTTGTCAGGAATATGACCTCCAGTACCCTAAGATAGGCTTTGGTGGACCAGACTAAAGGTGGGCCTAGCTAATATGGTTGTTCGGTATAAACCATGAGGAGGAGTCCAACTCTGGTAAGGGAGTTTCGCACGTAAATAGCGAGTCAGGTACTAGATATGTTGTTAGAGATAAATATGTACAGATATATTTATAAACAGGAGATAAACCAAAATACGGTTGTAAATCGTTGTGATCTAGAAAACTAAATCAGGTCAGAGTCCATATTCTGTATGTCTTGCTCCTTGGGGCGAGGGATACCCTCCAAGATCATCTACTTTCATCCCTATCTTAGCATACTATTGACGCCAGAATTTGGACCGGCACACCATCGGCGTGACGAACCAGGTGACGGAGCCGATGGGCTGCCGATAGAAGCTTAATGGGCGAAGATGGGCTGCGCGTGGCATGGGCTGATGCTTTGTGTTAGTTATCATTTAGTTAGCAAATAAGTAGGTTGGTTAGGATTCTGTGTTATCCACAGATAGCGTGTCAACCTGGCTATAAATAGGTAAGCCCGGGGTCATTGTAAAGGAGTTCACACAACTAATCAATCAACCCTTCGGCGTATCGCCAACTTTAGGTACATAGCATTAGGGCGATTCCCTGCTGAGGTTAGGCTGCATTGGTTAAGTCCAATCTCTGATCTCGACGGGGATAGCCTATTTGGTAAACTGATTAATGTGTTCATGGCTTTTTTGGTTGAGTCCGATACTGTAATCAGATTAAGTAGGTTTGCTAGTTATTAGTTCAATGCATCAATCCACTTTCTTATACTGTGCTTTATTGCTCAAATCTATGTGTTCGCCAATCATGATGGTTCAATATATATTATTAGATTAGATCACATGTCGATCATCAACATGGTGCTGTCTCGGTTGGGTCCGATCCACAATGTTGACAGAGACGCATGCGGGTTAGTTTTGGTTCAATCTATTGACCCGACGTTCATCGGAGTTTTAGCCGATGGTTTATGTGTTATTCTGTTGATCGGTTTAATCTTATTTGTAATTCTCTCACTAACATGTCTTTATGCTGTATCGGTTTAGTTTGAACTGTAGAGATTAGTACACCAGAGTGTTAGAACTAGAGCCGATTGGTAGGATTTATAGTACTTTATATATACTTTTCATGATGCATCATAGTATTCACGCGCGCTACTGAAGCCGATGCCGATAGGCCATCATCGATAGCGTTAGGACATCTTATGGTTATTTCCTTGTCAATTGCAGAGTCAAATTGATTGGCATGCCTACAAACACCTCTGGATTATTTAGGACCTGCACTGGAGCTAAGCAGACCCTCCCAGGCCTTCGAGTGTGAAGACGTTGGAATACTTGCAATTTTTTACATCAACATGCTTTCTTGGCATGCCCGGTGGGACCACTTCATAAATTCCAAAACTATTCCTCTTTATTGGCACCATGACTGCGAAAGAGACTGAGCATGTCAATAACGCTGTCATCCCACTCACCATGGAGGTTCTGACCGATGAACAGAGGGAAGAGGTATAGCAGACTGTTGAAGATTTTTAGAAGCTATGCTTGGAGTCCTTTAGTATGACTCGGCGCGGGCCGATTCAGAAGAGCCAACTGCCGATTTCATCTCTACAGGGAGAATTGAGCAATTATAGCACACAGAACCAGATATAATTCCAGGACACGATTAATGAGGCAGTAAATCATGCACTCATTAATCAATCCAATGTATTGGAGAATACTTTACACTGGTTGATTAGGAAGACGGTGGACGGATCCATCGCTCAGGAACTGCCCTATCGGGGATGTGACCCCCGGGTACTCCATGATTGCGCTTATCAGTCTAGACCGAGAGCAAACCAAGTCTAGCATTGCCATTCGGTATGGCCCATGGAGGAGGGTTCGGTTCCAATAAGGAAGGTTGAGTCCTTATCGTGTAACTGAACTTCGGATATGGAGATTTATTTGTACCAGAATCCATGTAATTAGGGAATTAGCACCTTAGTTCGGTAGGTAATCTTAGATCGACTCGGGATAGAGTTCTGGGTTGTTGGGCTCACCTCCTGAGTATATAAAGGAGGTGAGGCACTCCCTAGAGGCATCAATCTATCTAATCATCTAGCTTCATCATACTTTTCTTGCTTTCGACGTCTTAAGCCTCCATAGCTTAATTGCGTCATATTATAAGATCATCCACTATATTATACACCAAAACACTAGACGTAGGGTTATTATCCTTCAGGAGACCAGAACCAGTATAAACCTTGGCTCTTGTTCATAAGAGTCGACCATCGGGTTTAAAGGCGTTGCGCTTCCCTTACACACATCTAATCACCACCTCGGGTACCCCCTTGGTGGACTGCTCGGTGATTTATCGATAGTTGGCATGCCAGCTAGGGGATTGTGTCGTTTTCACCAGGATCCGATGGCATCACCAAAGTGACTTTCCGCCAAGCCTGGGACAACGTTTGTCCTAAGGGATACCATATTCATCGCCGACTCGACCAGAAGGTTGGTTTCTTTTGATTCGGCGCTAGCACCCGATCGATCGCCACGCCGGGCTCTCGATCTCTTTCTCACCCGAAAGGCAGATCAAGTCACGGAACACCTGGCCAATACCGTTAGGGAGTTAGCGACCGATTAGCTCACCATACAGGTAGCTGACTGGCCCATTTAGCACTTCTCGAGGCATCCCGAGGACCTGCTCCTATGAAGCTCCTCCCCGTGTCCTCAGGAGGATTTCCCCAAGCACTCCGGAGGATGACTCATCGGGTGACTCACTCGGACACGCTCTAAATCCACCGGTAGCCATACCACAACTCCTGGATCTAGGTCCTCCTACCACACCGAGTCGACAAGGGATCGGCGTGGGAACCCCGGGAAGAGTGGCTGGGGGCCATAGAGGAACCACAGACGCTTCAGGTGAAGAGTGGACTTTTGGGACTTCTGTGAAGAAAGACTGATCAAGGTCAAGTACGCGTCGATCACGCACCCTCGAGCCAATGGGTAACGCAAACACACTAATGGGATGATCCTGTAAGGCCTCAAAGCTCGAATCTTTGACCCTCTATAGAAATATGCTGGGAGATGGCTGCAGGAACTCCATGTAGTAATCTAGGGGCTCCACACGCAACCGAATAGGGTACAGTACAGACTCCCTTTTTCCTCGTCTATGGCTCTGAGGCAATCCTACCGGTGGACATGTTACATAAGTCTCCTAGAGTGCAACACTACGACGAGGGAATAGCAGAACAAACCAGGGCCAAAGACATTGACTCCATCGAGGAAGCCCAGATAGCAACGGCAGTACAAGCAGATCGACATCAACAGGCCCACCAGCGGTATCATGATCGTGACGTACAAAGCAGAAGTTTTAAGGTCGGTGACTTTGTACTTCATCGAGTACAATCAACCGTCAGGATGCACAAGCTTTCTGCCCCTTGGGAAGGACCTTTTATCATCGCCGAAGTAATAATACTAGGAGCCTACAAGCTAATACGAGGAGACGGGCAAGCAGTACTAAACTCATGGAACATCGAGCACCTCTGTCGATTTTATGCCTAAAAACATTTTGTAAAATATTTTTTGTTCTTTGTCAATAAATTGTGTCTAGGCACCCATCGATCCTGTGGCATTGTTTCTTCCCTGGCCTCGCTGACTACTTCCCTCCCCAGACATGCCACTGGGTTGGGAAGGGGTAAGCCCTCAGGATGTACACCCGCAGTCAAGCACATTTTTTCGCCGACTTCGCCGACTACTTTCCTGCCATAGACACACCGCTGGGATGGGAAGGGATAAGCCTTCAGCCTGTACACCTATAGTCGAGCACATTTTTTTGCCGACCTCGCCAACTACTTCCCCCTAGACATGCAACTGGGCCAGGAAGGAGTAAGCCTTTGAGCTGTACACCCACATTCGAGCATATTTTCTCACCGACCTCGCTGACTACTTCCCCCTAGGCATGCAACTGGGCTAGGAAGGGGTAAGACTTAGGGCTATACACCCATAGTCAAGCATCTTTTCCACCGACACATGCCGATTACATCCCCCTCTGTGTTAGGTGCCAGATAGCAGCTGTGCATGCAACCGGACCTAGGAGAGGGTAGGCACTTTTGTCGTACACCCACAATCATGCATATTCGCTGACCTCATTGACCTATGCAAACTACATCCCTCTCCAAGTTGGGCATGCAACTGGACCCAAGAGAGGGTAGGCTATTTAGCCGTACATCCACAATCTTGCATCTCCATCGACTCTACTGATATACCATGTGGGTGATAAAGCACAATGCACAGCAAAAATCACACAAGGCAAGGACATAGCTTTATCTTTATTTTCAAAACTAATCTTTTACAGGGACTACATCACTTCAAAGAAGGGGACATAGCTTCCTTCAGATATTCAACAGAAGAGAAAAACATAAAAAACGGCCAGAGATAGCATTCTACAAAGCAAACATAGTCACTACGAGTACCGAGGTTCCCGAAGACCACTACCGTAGCTTCACACGATGCAGCATCAACCTATCATGGCTGGGAGGATATCGCCATCGCCCCCGAGAGACCAGCACAAAGGGACACCGCCTTCTTCACTGAGAGCAAAAACGGGGCGGTCCTGACATCGAGAGCCGAGGCACCTACTCTAGCAGGTGACGTCAGCCTCCTGCGCTTGATCAACTTTATGCCCCAGCATCTAAGCGTTAAGGTAAGTAGCATGGAAGCACTCAAAGGTAGGACATCGATGAAAAGGACGACACCTGAGGAAAGCACCAGGGCTAGCACAGTATCATCCTATAGGTTGAAGATCACACATCACACAGTGTCGGTGAATCACCGATCAGTTCACCCAAGGAGGTACCCGAGGTGGAGATTAGATATGTGTAAGGGAAGCGTAACGCCTTCGAATCCAATGGTCGACTCTGAAACACAAGAGCCAAGGTTTATATTGGTGTCTTGGTGTCTACTATGATGGTGGATCTTATAATATGACGCAATCAAGCTATCAAGGCTTGGGTGTCTAAAACAAGAAAAATATGCTAAAGCTTGATGATGATCGATGGATTAGATGCCTCTGAGGGGGTCTCGCCTCCTTTATATACTCAGGAGGTAAGTCCAACAATCCCAGGGCTCTATCCCAAGTAGGACTTAGATTCCCTACCAAACATGGGTACTAAATCCCTAATTACAAGGATTCCGGTATAAATAAACCTCTAGATAACATATCCAGAGCTTAACTACCCGATAAGGACTCCACTTTTCTTATCTGAATCTAACCCCTGTTTATGGGCTATACCGAACGGTCAATGCTTGGTCTTGGCCTGCCCTTGGTCTGGTCTGATAAGCCTAATTATGAGGCACCCGGGGGTCATATCTCTGACAGCAGTCCCCGAGCTCTTCTCGGCTTGGTTGAAGAAATCTTTAGAAAAAACAAGCTAGGAGGAGCTCTCTTTTGATTTAGAACTTCAACATCTTTGTCAAACTTTGATGTCCCTGAAAAAGCCTTTGTTTGCCTTCTTTCGTGTGTGGTGCACCGTGTAGGTGCACCCACACGGTGTAGCCCCCAAGCTTTGAGTTAAATGGAATATTTTGCTCAAGGGTCCAAGAATATCCTGCAAATAATATTTTTCTGCTTCATAATCATGTCTTCGTTGAGACCTTGCTAAAAAAAGGTCATGCTTAAAATCTTGAACTTATGATGAACTGGAAAGATATTGATCTCGAGTGCTTGAATAAATTGATGTCCTATTGCTCGGGCTTCTCGTGTATCCAGATGCTCGTGGGGTTGAGGCATATTGGGCTTTGCAAGTTCTCGAGGATTTCTAGTCCCGGGGAACTCATACCTTGGGTTAGGCGAGCCACCGAGCGCGGAAGTCCTCGAGCGCATGAGCCCCCGAGCATGAGAGTCCTCGAGCACGTGAGCCCCCAAGTATGGGCCCACCAGCACAGAGGATCTGAACCATTGCGGACTTCACCTGTTGCGACAGAAAGCACTTCGCCCTCGCATTCAATATGCGTCCAGTATGAAACGACCGAAGAGACATTCTAGCCCTGACCGAACAACGCGCGAAGGCGACCAACATGCAAAGAAGTGGAACCGTTAGGTTACCTTTATCACCTTGGGCGCGATGATCGAGGCAGCGTCTCAATTGCGGTTATCACGCCCCTTCTTCGTGCGGCAGCCGTGAAGGTATTTAAGCCAATTCATTCACTCCCCGAAACACACACTGTTCATTTGAATCTTTCCTCCTTCAATCACTGGCCCTTCTGCTTTCCTTCTCCTTCGTTCGTCCATCTGGCTCCTCGCCGCCCAGGCCATCACTGTGGCTACGTCGTCTGCTACCGCAAGACTCGCCGGCTGTTCTTGCTCAAGCCAATGGCTTCCACGAGCCTGCCTCCTTCTCCATCTTCTCTGCCGCCATCGATGGGGTGGGAGAAATTGAAGATGTCCAAGGACAAGCTACGGGACCTAATGGCGGTCGAGTTCCTACCGGAGCGGGCAGTGTCGGGGTGGCGCTCGGCGAAGGGGGAGGTGTTCCCAACACCGAACACCCATGAGATTGTCTTATTCAAGTCTTTCTTGGAGCGAGGGCTAGGCCTGCCTGCGCATCCATTTCTCCGGGACCTTCTCCACCACTACTAGATTGCCCTCGGTCACCTCTTGCCCCAACTCGGTCCTCCACATTGCTGTCTTCGTGCATTTGTGTGAAGCATACTTGGGAGTGGATCCACACTAGAACCTCTTCCAGTACTATTACATTCTCCGCCACTCGATGGGGAACAATGCAATTAGTGTTCCTCGGCCAACGAGGATCAGGTCCGAGAGTTGGTCGATGTGGTGAAGGGGCTCCTGGCGAGCGGGCTGACCGGGATTAGGGTCATGGCCTGCTTCTTACTGTGATAGATCTTCCCGTTGCAGGCCCAGGACAAGGCAGTCTACAAGGTGGTCGGGTCCTTCGACCCTCAAGCTTCAGAGCCCGAGTGGATGCTTAGGACTGAGGTTGCAAAATACCTCAACTCCTTCGCCAGGAAGCCAAGCTTCCCGGACAATCTCGGGTTTGTGGCGTACTGTGTCTCGAACACTCGACCCTAGGTGAGCCTATTTCCTTCTGCTCTTTGTTTTTTTCTTCTTTTTGTACTTTGTTGTTGTCTTGTACTGATGTTTGACCACCCACGTGGTGTGATGTGCCTAGCCGCAGGGTAATGCCACATACTTCTCACAGGCGCTACTCCCTGAGCATCCTCGAGGGGTCGACCCACCTCACTGATGGCCGATAGGAGGTGTTAATCCTTCCCTTCTGCTTCCAAAGCGGAAGGGGATTTAACTTAGTGGGACGAGCAAGCGCTCGAAGCCTACCGAGGTTAGGGTGGACGGAGCCCCAGCAATTAGCTGACGTCGGTTGATCCTCGGCGAGGTGGAGCCTGAGGACAGGGAGGACGCCATAATTTCTGAGGCAGCGTTGGCCTCTCCCCGTGCCGTTCTGGTGAAGGTGCCCAAGTGGGTATCTTCAAAATCTTTCTACCTGACATCGAGGTAAGGTAGGAGTTGGATTCTACATGCAGCCCTTTGTGTCTGTTGCTGATTTGCTTTTGTCTCGATCTGCAGGGTGGACGGGGTTGATCTCCCGTTGGGACCGGTGGTGACCCGATCGCTCCTAGACGCCGGTACTGGTGTTGAGGCATCGGATGCCAGGGAGGCTGTGGCCGTGGTGGGCGAGGAAGGTGACACGGCCCTCACCGATGCAAGCACCGTGGACCCAGCCATTGCCCTAGGGGGTGAGGATGTCACCGTGGCACCAGAGGCAATGGTCGATCCTCCGGCCGTCGTGTTAGTTGCTGCTGTCGAAGGTGTGG
>KE371418.1:315350-329120 GCA_000418225.1 Zizania latifolia | reverse complement strand
CGTCAACACGGTACTATCTTGATTGGGTCTAATCTAAGGTGTTGACGGAGATGCATGATGGTTAATTTGGTTCAATCTATTGACCCGACGTTCATCGGAGCTTTAGCCGATGGTTTATCTGTTATTCTATCGATCGGTTTAATCGTATTTGTAATTCTCTCGGTAACATGTCTTTATACTACATCGGTTTAGTTTGAACTGTAGAGATTATTACGCCCGAGTGTTAGCACTAGAGCCGATTGGTATGATTTATAGTACTTTATATATACTTTTCACGATGCATCGTAGTCTTCACGTGCACTATCGAAGCCGATGCCGATAGACTATCGCCGATAGCGTTAGGACATCTCATGGTTACTTCCTTATCAATTGTAGGGTCAAATTGATTGGCATGCCTGCAAACACCTCCAGGCTATTTAGGACATGCACTGGAGCTAAGCAGACTCTCCTAGGATTTCGAGTTTGCAGACGTACGGATACCAATGATTTTTGCATCAACACATACATCATAGCCTTTGAACCTTGAATTGCGAAGCTATTCCACATATTCAATCTACAAACTCTCAGAGTCCCAAGACATAAGGTTATTATCCTCTGGAAGACCCAAACCTATCTAAATTTTGGCTCTCTACTTGATTGAGTCGACCGTAGAGCTTAGATCGCAACGCTTTCATACACAATAAATACCATCTCGGGTATCCCCATAGGTGGACTGCTTGGGAATACACTAACTATTGGGGAACGGGTAGGCTATGCTAGCATAAAATAAAACTTTTTCTACCCCGTTCAACCCAGGAATCATGCGAGTAATGGGATCATGGATCATTACCTCTAGTCACGAGACACGCTAGGGCAGCGAAAGAAGAGTTGGGGAAGCGCATCCTCGATCAACTCCTCCTTGCTCCGTCAAATCGTTGGCGGCGAAGTCGATGCAGCCTTGCGATCCTCACGTCGAGATGATCAGTGCCACAGTCGCGGTGGCGCCTCTATGGTATCCACATGTACAGGGATGGGATCACCTCACGTCGATATGCTAGTACCACGCGCGAGGCTAGGGGAGATGCGGCCACAGCAGGTGAGGCCAGGGGAGAGGTGGCAGCTAGGGTTAGGGGAGGTCCAACAACCTTGTGCGCCCTAGCCTCTCCTCTCCTTATATAGAGCCCACTGATGGGCCTTTAATCAACATTAAAGCCCACCAGATCTAATCTGCACATTTGGCCTAGAAGTTTTGGCCAAGGCCCGGAACTTCCAAAAATAACATTCTGTATCGAATTTATTTTGGCCCGGAAGTTCTGGTCACCGGAACTTCCGAAAATAACATTCTGTATCGAATTTATTTCCGCCCAGACGTTTTGGCCGAAGCCCAGAACTTCCGGTTCATCTAGAATTCGCCTCTAGAGCAGGCCCGGAAGTTTCGGTCCAACCGGAACTTTCGGTTCCTCTAGAACTCGCCACCAGGGCGGGCCCGAAAGTTCTGGTCCAACTAGAACTTCTGGTTCCTCCAGAACTTGTCTCTGGCCATATTACCATCAATCTCGTACTTGCACTAGAGTCAATACTTGCAAGCTTTAAATCTCATCCCCTTAAGCGTGTGACCCGATAGGTTCATATGTAAACGGCCGCTACCTGGAAACCTTTTCCAGATCGCAAGTCAATAGCGGTACCAAGCAGCACATACTGACCCCCCAAATACATACAAAATCATATTTCCTGAACCTTGATATACACACGCACCAATCCTTTACCACACGACATCCATCAAGCTCAAGGCGAGATACGTGCCACCCTTATGATAGCTCAACACTTCACTCGATCAAGTAGTGGATTAATCATGATTAACTCTTTAATCATAGTGGCATGGTCATCCACTTTCCCATATCTTTAGAAGAGATAACCCGAGACGTTTTCCAGTCCATATCTCATATGGTGTCCTCTCTACAGATTTAGATGGAACCCTATTTAATTTGAAAGCAGCAGTTTCTAGAGCGTATCCCCAGAAGGACAATGGAAGATTAGATTGACTCATCATCGACCAGAGCATGTCTAACAAAGTTCGGTTCCTCCACTCGAACACCCCATTCCATTGAGGCGTGTCAGGTGGAGTCAGCTGTGAAATAATTCCACATTGCTTTAGATGATCATTAAACTCATGGCTCAAATATTCACCTCTACGATCCGATTGTAGAAATTTAATTGTCTTGCCTATATGATTTTGTACCTCATTCTAGAACTCATTGAACTTTTCAAAGGATTTCGACTTATGCCTCATTAAGTAGATATAACCAAATCTACTAAAGTCATCGGTAAAAGTAATGAAGTACTGAAAACAACCTCTGGCCATAGAACTTATTGGTCCACATACTTCTGTATGTACAAGGGCCAACAATTCATTTGCCCTCTCATTTTGACCAGTGAAAGACGTCTTAGTCATTTTGCCAAGTAAACAGGACTTGCATGTGTCAAATGATTTGAAATCAAATGACTCTAGAAGACCATCTTTTTAGAGCTTCAGCATGCATTTCTCATTTATATGACCTAAACGATAATGCCAAATAAAAGTGGGATTCAAATCATTAAGCCGAGGCTTCTTTGTATTAATATTATAAACAATTATATCCTCAAGATTCAGAATATATAATCCATTCAACAATGAACAAGTACCATAGAGCATATCATTCAAAATATCAAACAACACTTGTTCTTTATTATGAATTCATAACCATCTTCCTCTAAACATGAAGAAGAGATACTGTTTCTGCCCAAGGCAGGAATGAAATAACAATTATTCAATTCCAAAACTAATCCTGAGGTAGCGATAAAAAATAAACGCCGACGACCAACGCAGCAACTCTTGCACCATTGCCAACGCGCACATCCAATTCGCTTCTTGCGCACCTCCTTGTCCTATTCAGTCCCTGCAACAATTTGCAAATATGAATCGTTGATCCGGTATCAAATAGCCATGAATCACTTGGACGAGTAGCAAGATTAATTTCAATAATATTTATACCTGAAGTGGAAGTCTTACTTCCCTTCTTCTTTTTGAGTTCTTCCAAGTACAACTTGCAATTCCTTCGCCAATGACCAATCTTATAGCAGTAATGGCAAGTGTAAGAAGTAGCAAGGCCAACCTTAGACTTTTCAACAGGTTTAGGCTTAGAGCTCGAGATCTCATCTAAAACTTTAGCCTTGCCCTTGCATTTTCTCTTCTTGCTATCCTTCTGAACCGTCATCACATGACTAGAGCTTTTCTTAATGCTTTCCTCAGCAGTCTTTAGCATTCCATGCAATTCAGCCATGCTTTTTTCCAAGCTATTCATATGAAAGTTTAAGATAAATGGCTCGAAGATCACAGGGAGCGACTGGAGAATCACATCCGTAGCCAACTCTTGGCCAAGAGGAAAACTAAGTTTTTCCATGCTCTCAATGTAACCAATTATCTTAATCACATGAGGACTGACTGGACTGCCTTCTGCCAACCTACACACAAATAAGGACTTTGAGGTGTTGTACCTCTCGGCCCGAGCATGGTTTTCAAACATGCCTTCGAGTCCCACGATCATATCGTAGGCATCCCTGTTGTCATATTGCTTGTGAAGCTCAGAGGACATACAGGCAAGCATGAGACAACTAACATCAATTGAATCGTTGGCGTGCTTCTCATAAGCCCTCTGATCCACGATAGATGCATTATCAGCTGGTTCATCAGGATGGGGCTCCTCTAGAACATATTCCTTTTTCTCTTGTTTGAGAACAATTCTCAAGTTTCTATGCCAATCAATAAAGTTTGTTCCACAAAGCTTTTCTTTTTTAAGAATTGATCGCAAATTAAAACTGGAAGTGTTACTAGCAGTAAGTGCCATGATCTACAACAGAAAAATGCAAGTTTTAGCACTACGGTAATGTGAATATTCTATCAAATAAAAGATACTCCACTACATAATATACTATCGTTTTCCCTCTTACGACATGAAGTTGGACAAGATCCATATTCAACTAACTTCTAGTGAGCTTTGGCATCACTGCTAGAAAATTAGTGACATAGGTAAGCAACACTTTGCTAATCACATCCCTGTGTGACTCTTGTTCGTTGGGGTGGCATCCAATGCCTCGACGCCCAACTCCATGCCTCAAAGCCCAAAACCATTTTGATAGCTTTGTTAAGCAAACCAATACTATACTTGTGGATGTTTGACATCCACCCTAACTGGTTAAGATAAAAGATGGCACCCTGCTTTGGCAAATCTACCATGCAATGATCAAAAACCTTTGTAGGTGCAGCTATTGGGAAGGGCATCAATGACTCTTAATTTTCTGAGGAAAACTATTCTAACATGGTAACGTTGCCTACCGCATACAAAACATGAAAGAATAGTATGACAGGAACATAAGTAAACATCATAGGCAATCATATTAACTGTGACATAGTATGGCCTTTCTCACATGGTGATCTCCATCTCCACGGTTCCTGTCCTTTGGATCATCACGCTTCAAGCCTCCATGATATTGTATCAGTCTATTACATCTAATAGCACTATACAAATTACATGAGAAGAAGCATCACATGTCGACACGCAGGTCATACAACAATAGCATAGCCTTGGAATGTAATTAACCATGACACGTAGGCCATGAAAATTACATACATGCATCACAAGGCCATACCAGTCACAACATTCTCTGCAAAAATGAGTTAAGCATAGAATTTATGCGTGACTGAAGAGCAAACCCGAAACTTCTGGCTCAAAGCCTAGAACTTTTGGCTCAAGGCCCGGAACTTCCAAAATCACCATTCTGTATCGAATTTATTTTGGCCTAGAACTTCCGGGTCAAACCCGGAACATCCGAAAATAATCTTCTGTACGAAAATTATTTCGGCTCGGAAGTTCTGGCTGGAGACCAGAACTTCTGAAAGTCCGATGCAAGAATAATAGATCTAATCTATTTCCCCCACATATCATCTATATGTGTATGATCTAGATCAAACACTACGTACGTAGGCTCTGATACCACTGTTGAGAAAAGGGCAGGCTACGCTAGCACAAAACAAAACTTTTTCTACCCCGTTCAACCCAGGGACCATGCGAGTAATGGGATCATGGATCGTTACCTCTATTTGGGAGACGCGCTAGGGCAGCGAAAGAAGAGTTGGGGAAGCGCGTCCTTGATCAACTCCACCCAGCTCCGTCCAATCGTCGGCGACAAAGACAATGCAGCCTTGCTATCCTCACATCGAGATGATCAGCACCACAATAGCAGCGACGCCTCTACGGTATCCACATTTATAGGGATGGGATCACCTCACGCCGGTATGCTAGTACTGCGCACGATATTAGGGGAGATGAAATGCGGCCACACCAGGTGCAGCCAGGGTAGAGGTGGCGGCTAGGGTTAGGGGAGGTCCAACAGCCAATGGGCTTTTGCGCCCCAGCCTCTCCTCTCCTTATATAGAGCCCACTGATGGGCCTTTAATCAACATTAAAGCCCACCAGAGCTAATCTACACGTTCGGCCCAGAAGTTTCGGTCGAGGCCCGGAACTTCCAAAAATAATATTCTGTATCGAATTTATTTTGGTCCGAAAGTTCTAGTCTAACTGGAACTTCTGAACCCAGAACTTTCGGTCCAACTGGAACTTCTGAAAATAACATTCTGTATCGAATTTATTTATGCCCGGAAGTTCCAGCCGAAGCCCAAAACTTCCGGTTTGTCTAGAATTCGCCTCTAGAGCAGGCCAAGAAGTTCGGTTCCTCTAGAACTCGCCACCAGGGCGGGCCTGGAAGTTCCGGTATGACCAAAACTTCCGGTTCCTCTAGAACTTGTCTCTAGGGCATATTACCATCACTGACAACGGTCGACGGGGGCCTGGACCCGACCATTGCCCTCTTGTCAACCATTCGCGCCTGCACACTCGCGCTTGCGCCTGCCATGCGCTGCCCCTGCCCATTGCTTGCTGCATGATGTGTGCTCGACAGGAGCTCCTGTCGACCATTCAACTTTATTTTAAATAGATTTTATTTTTATCTTCTTATTTACCCTCGGTTGGTAAACAATGAAATTTTATTTTTGTCAATAGCCTTTGTCGAGTACTTACCTATCAATTTATAATACTGTTTTTACTATTACTTCGGTCTTTTACTTCTACTACTAATTTATTAATTTTATTTTAAAAGTAAATTTTTGGTTGGAAGGTGGTAGTATTTTAGTGGAGAGAACTTCACAGCATAGTTTTTTTTGCCAAAAGAGAATATGAATTAGGTTATCATGTGATTATATGTACAACACACTAACTCTTCTATATTAACACATCATCCATTGCAAGTATAGTCCATCCTGTTGCAGGTTTAACGGTGCAAATTTTTTGTTTTCATGCTCCAATTCGTATAAATATTTCAGTTTGTTAATTCCATTGTGGAGACCATTCCAGTTTGTCTCTTAGAATAGAATATTTCTGTAGTAGCCAATACCAGTGTATCGTATCAAGGTTTTAAAAAATAATACAAAATTATTTTATATAATATTTTTATTTAAAATATATATCAATACACTACTACAGGACGCGACATTAGTATTGGTTGAAAACCTCCTTTGGTCCCAGTTTTTGATCCGGTACTATCCATTCGGGACTAAAGGGGTGGCACATTAGTACTGGTTATTCAGCCGACACTAATACACCTATTTAGTCCCGGGTGAGGAACCCAACCCAGGACTAATTCTCCATGCATTAGTACTATCAGGGATGTGACCCCTGAGTACCCCACAATTGAGCTTATCAGTCTGGACCGAGAGTAGGCCAAGTCTAGCATTATCGTCCGGTATGGCCCATGGAGGGGGGTTTGGCTCTGATAAAGAAGGTTGAGTCCTTATTGGGTGACTAGACTCCAGATATGGTACGAATAGATATGTTTGTACCAGAATCCTTGTAATTAGGGATTTAGCACCCGAGTTCGGTAGGCAATCTTAGATCGACTCGGAATCGAGTTCTTGGTTGTTAGGCTCACCTCCTGAGTATAGAAAGGAGACGAGACACCCCCTAAGAACAAGTTATTCATCTTGCTTTCGACGCCATAAGCCTTGATAGCTTAATTGCGTCGTATTGTAAACTCCACCATCATATTATACACCAAAATACTAGATGTAGGGTTATTATCCTCCGGGAGACCTAAACCAGTATAAACCTTGGCTCTTATGTTCTAGAGTCGACCATCGGGTTCAAAGGTGTTGTGCTTCCCTTACACACATCTAATCACCACCTCGGGTAGCCCCTTGGGTGGATTGCACAGCGATTCACCGATAGTTGGCGTGCCAGGTAGGGATCACGTCGCTTTCACCTATATTCGATGGCATCTTCTTTGGATTTCCTTGTGCCGGCCAGCTCCGTATTCATGTTCAGGAGTTTGGCGTTCATCGAGGATTCGACGGGACTGCTTGTCCTATCGTGCCCATCATCGAGTGCTGCTCATGGGTCGACCAAGTCAATAAGTCTAGCCTTTCCTCTAGTCCTCGAGCGGGACAGTTGGCCGAGCCATGCCCGAAGCCCGGTCGGTCCCGAGCACTACATTATCTTCTCCAATAAAAAATGTCGAACTGTCTAGCGTCAGTGGATAGAGGCCAGGTCGGTCAATGGGCTTGAGACTGATCGACGATCAAACAGCCCTCAATTTCTAGCTAACCTCATCATGATGACCAACGGAGCAGCATCCACGACCAGCAGCGAGCAGCGTCGACGCACCGAAGGCAATGAGATCAGACAAGTCGATGGGGTTCGCCGAAACTCGAGGACAAATTCACTCTGGAATTCGACGGTTAGAAGGTCTTCAAAACTCCAACTGTCAATTTGGTGCAATCGAGAGGGCTCTTCGCTCTCTTCCTGAGACGTCGGTACTGTGACGAGCAAAAGCATTGGCCTAGGTGGCAGCAACACAAATCAACACCCTGGCCCCAGTTCCGGTTCGACCACCGACTCCTTCCCCGCAAAATAGGGAGAACAATAGCCTAGGTTGGTACTGGCCATCGCACGACCAAACCCCACCAGTCAACGGTCCACGTGGTGACCGTCTCACACCACCGCCGCCCCCGGGAAGACGGAACAGGATATGTTCTGAGATCCATAGGTGGGTAGACGATCGAGATTACATTGAAGGCGGTGGTAGTAGTATTGGCAGCAGCACTAATAACGTGACTCTTATGGAAGCAAAGGCCAAAATCATCGCAACTGCAGAAGAAGCAGAAGCCGAGATGATCATGGCGGCTTCCCCGCGTTCATGAGTCAACTGAGACAAGTAAGGTGGCCAAGGTCATTTCGCCCGACAGGGATCGAACCTTATGATGACAAGACGAATCCCTTGCAGTCGCAATGACTCTACTACATGACCATCCATGCAGCCAGCGGTGATGAAAGAGTAATGGCTAATTACCTCCCTGTTATCCTCTCTTCGTCCGCCAACAACTGGCTATCTAGCTTGCCTAAGAACTCTATCAACTCCTAGGTGCAAGTCCTCTCGGCTTTCATCGACAATTGCCAGGGGACCTGACAGAAGCCTGGGACTCGATATGACTTGCAGCAACTATGGCAGAAGGAGGATGAGTCGCTTTGGAGCTTTATTTAAAGGTTCTTCGAAAAAAGAACCACCATCGTGGATGTCGAGGAGCATGACATTATTAACTATTTCATCGAAGCCCTGCACTATACTTCCGAGCTGTATGGGGCCCTCATAAGGAAGAAGCTAAAGACTATAGCATGGATGATCTCGATTGTAAAGAGTTACGCCGATAGTAAGGACGCTCGAAGGAAAAAGATGGAGCGTTCATGCCACGAGAGCCGGTCTCACCAAACCAGGGACGATCGCCCTCGATCCCCTCGATGAGAAGATGATCGACTAAGATCCTCCCGAGGCAAGTAAGATCGGAAAAGAAAGACAGAAAGAATTATAGCGGCGACCTATAGTTCAAGACGCCAAGAAGACGAAGCCATGTGGGAAGAGTTGGACAAGCCCTGCTCGATCCTTCCTAAGGCAATCATACCATGCATAAGTGCTATTCCTTGCAAGACACACTAGTCAAAGAATCTCGAAACAATCCCCGCCAAAGCAAGCGACGCTGGGATGACGATGATGACCTGTGAAAAGATAATTGACCACACGACAACAACGATTTTTAGGAACCTCACAAGATGGTTAACATCGTCTTTGGAGGTCCATCGTCAGCCAAGACCAAGCGGTAGCGGAAGATCTTGGAACGATGGATCAACGCTGCCGAGTTTATGGAGGTTCAATAGCTACGATGGTCAGAAGTCCTGATCACTTTCTCCTGGGACGACCAGTGGACCAATGTCCCGAAAATCGGGCAATGGCTACTAGTCGTCGACCTATTAATATTCAAAGTACGAATGAGGTGAGTCCTGATCGATGGGGGAAGCGGGTTGGACATCCTTTTTTGCTAATCCCTTGTTGACATTGGCATATCAGTCAATAGCCTCCAAAAAGAGGACAACTTTCCATTCTATGGCATCATACCTAGGCAAGGCTTGGTACCTCTTGGCTCAATCACCTTGCCGGTTATGTTTGGCTCTAGGGATAATTACAGGACCGAGCATATAACATTATGGGTCGCAGAGTATGACATCCTGTACCACGTCGTCCTCAAAAGACCTTCCATAGCCAAATTCATGGCCGTTGTGCACTATCCGTACCTGGTACTCAAGCTACCGGGTCCTAACGGAGTCATCACTATGCGGGGAAACATCGGCACTTCTCGCGCATGCGAGAAGGACAGTCTCACCCTGGCTGAGGCCATCGACCTATCGTCCTGCATGGAGGAAACCCTCAGACAAGTTCGGGCAAATCCCCCTGAAGCCTCGAAGATACCAGCTAAAGCACCGTCCTCCTCGGGGATCTCCACTGCTCCCTCAAGCACCAAGAAGATCATCCTCTCCGAGGCCGACCCATAAAAGATAGCGACAATCAGGGTAGGACTCAACCCTAAACCAGAAATCACGCTCGTTAGCTTCCTACGCTCTAACGTAGACATCTTCACATGGAAACCGTCTGACATGCTTAGGGTTCCTTGGGAGCTGATCATGCATGAACTCTATGTTTACCCGACTGCCAAGCGAATAAAATAGAAGCTATGGAGGTTTGCATAGGTTAGAAAAAAGGCGATCAAGGCTGAGAACACCTGCCTCCTGGCATTAGGATTAATCCGTCAAGTCTACCACCCAGAGTGACTTGCCAACCTAGTCTTGGTCAAAAAGAAGATGGGTCAATGGCGAATGTGTGTCGACTACACTGACCTAAACAAGCACTACCCGTAGGATCCCTTCGGATTGCCGTGGATAGATCAAGTCATGGACTCAATAGCAGGATGTTCTCTCCCGTGTTTTCTCGGCTGCTACTTTGGGTATCGTCAGATCAGGCTCAAGGAAGAAGACCAGGAGAAAACGACTTTTATCACGCCCTTCGGAGCATACTGTTATACCACCATGTCATTTGGGCTCAAAAATGCAGGGGCAACGTACCAGCGGACCATCCAGCGATGTCTCTCAGATCAAATCAGCGACAACGTTGAAGCCTATGTTGACGATGTGGTCATAAAGTCCAAAGAAGAAGATAACCTCATCAACGACATCGCTGAGACATTCGAGAACCCGCGGAAGTTCTGATGGAAGCTCAATCCTGATAAATATATCTTCGGGGTACTTTCTGGGCAATTACTCGGGTTCATCATCAGCAACCGGGGTATCGAGGCCAACCTAGATAAGATAGCTAAAACAATGAAGACGAAGAAACCCAATAACGCCAAAAAGATTCAGAAACTCATAGGTTGCATGATGGCCCTCGGGAGATTCGTCTCTCAACTGGGAGAAAGGAGAGCTCCTTTCTTCAAACTATTGAAGAAAGAAGAAAATTTTCCAATGAACGGTCGAGGCTGACGAGGCATTTTTGGCACTAAAGAAATTCCTGACCTCGCCTCTGATCCTTACAGCTCCAAACCTAGAGGAGGTACTTCTCCTCTATATCACAGCCATGACCAACATCGTTAGCATGACTGTGGTAGTCAAGCGACTCGAGGAGGGACATGTTTTCCCAGTCCAAAGGCTGGTATACTTCATATCAGAAGTCCTTGACCTATCAAAGGCAAGGTACCCACAAGTACCGAAGCTCCTTTACACCGTCTTGCTCACCGCTCAAAAACTGAAGCATTACTTCCAAGCCCACAAAATCATGGTAGTCACAGAATACCCTCTAGGGAAGATACTGTACAATCGGGATGCAACCGGGCGAATCATAAAATAGGCCATCGAGCTGGGGGAGTATACAATGGAGTTCCGATCCCGCACTGCCATTAAGTCATAGGCTCTACCAGACTTCATAGTAGAGTGGGCCGAGATCCAACTGCCCCAAAGCAGAGAGGAAAAGGAGTACTAGACGATGTACTTCAATGGCTCCCTAAGCATAGATGGGGCAGGTGTATGAATTCTCCTCATATCTCCAAAAGGGGAAGAATTACGTTACATGCTGTAGCTACTATTCAAGGGATCCAACAATGCGGCCGAATACGAGGCCATGATACATGGCCTCCGGATAGCGGCATTGCTTGGGGCAAAGCGACTCATGGTCTAAGAAGACTACAAGCAAGCTATCAGCCAGGTTAACAAGGACTGGTCTTGCACCAATGACAAGATAGATGCCTACTGCACTGAGGTTCAAAAACTTGAAGGCAAGTTATTTGGCCTAGAATTTCACCATATCTCCCATGACAATAACTCATCGACCGATGCCCTAGCGCGCTTTGGGTCCTCCTAGGCTACGGGTCCCAAGGGCATCTTCTTTCAAGAGCTCACCGAACCATCGATCAAAATGATGAACACCAAGCCACTAGCCCGCCGGTAATCATCGCATGGTCGAAGATGTTGATGACTGGTGGCAGCCCATCATCGAGTACATCTTAAAAGGCACAACCTCAGAGGACAAAACCTTGGCTGAACGCCTGACATGTCGAAGAAAGCAATACGTGGTTATCGGGGATAGGCTGTACAAGCGTGCTGCATCAACAAAGGTACTTTAGAAGTGTATCCTTCCAAGCGAAGGCCTCCAGATACTCAACGAAGTCTACAAAGGAGCATCTGGCAATCATGCCAGGGCTAGAACTCTGGTCTAGCAATCAAGTCAGTTCTTCGCCAAGCAAAGTCACCTGCCAGCACAAGCCCTTCAAATAATCCCGCCAACCTGGCCTTTCGCGTGCTAGGGGCTCGATATGGTCAGACCTTTTCAGAAGGCTCCTCAAGGAATCGACTGGCTACTGGTGGCCATCGACAAGTTCACTAAGTGGATACAAGTGATGCCACTAAAAAACTGCATACCCAAAAAAGCAGCACAATTCATTGAATGAATCACCTATCGGTTCGACGTCCCAAATCAAATCATAACCGACCTTGGCACTCAGTTCACAACAAATGATTTCTGGGATTTCTGCGAAAAAAGATTGATCGAGGTCAAGTATGCGTTAGTTGCACACCCTCGGGCCAATGGGCAATGTGAGTGTGCCAACGGGATGATTCTTCAAGGTCTAAAAGCCTGAATCTTCAACCCCTTACAGAAGTACACCGAGAGATGGCTACAGGAATTTCCCGCATTACTCTAGGGGCTCCGCAAACAACCAAACAGGGGCATGGGACAAACCCCTTTTTTCTCATCTCTGGCTCTGAGACGATCCTCCCAAGCAATATGCTGCACAAATCCCCTCGAGTCTAGCGCTACGACGAAGGAACAATAGTGCAAACTAGGGCTAAAGATATTGAATCCATTGAAGAAGCTCGGATAGTAGTCGCAATACAAGCAGATCGATATCAACAGGCCCTCCGACGGTATCATGACCACAATGTACAAAGCGGAAGTTTTAAGGTCAGCGACTTAGAACTTCGCTAGGTACAATCAACCGTCGGGATGCACAAGCTCTCTGTCCCCTGGGAAGGACCCTTCATCATTGCCGAAGTAACAAGACCAGGAGCCTATAGGCTAGTATGAGAAGACAGACAAGTAGTACCAAACTCATCGAACATCGAGCACCTCCGTCGATTTTACACCTAACAATATTTTGTAACTTTTGTTACTCCTGTTGCCAATAAATTATGTTCAGGTACTCATCGACCCTATGGCGTTGTTTCTTCACCGACCTCACCGACTACTTCCCTCCCCCAGGCATGCCGCTGGGATGGGAAGGGGTAAGTCTTAGGGCTGTACACTCGCAGTCGAGCATATTTTCTTGCCGACCTCGCCGACTTCGTTGACCACACCGACTACTTCCCCCAGACATGCAACTGGGCCGGGATGGGGTAAGACTTCGGGCTGTACACCCACAGTCGAGCATATTTCCTCGTCGACCTCACCGACTACTTCCCCCAAGACATGCAACTGAGCCGAGAAGAGGTAAGCTTAGGGTTATACACCCACAGTCGAGCATCTTTTTTTGCTGACCCAAGCCGATTACATCCCCTCCTTGTTGGGCTCCAGATGGCTACTTGTTAACGGCAAAATTTCGTAAGGCCTAGGCCCAGTGCAGTTTTGGCACAATCGATGGAAGTCAAGAGTCCGGTCAAAGCACGGTCAATGAAGCCCAACTGCAATACGCACGTGTGATCGTTTATGTAATCGGCTTTTGTTGCAGTCATATCCATGTAGGACATCTAGACTATAAATATGTAACGTTTAGGCTTAGTTTAAAAAAAGATCAATCAACACAACAAACTCTCGACGCATCGCCAAACTTGCCAC
>KE371418.1:293118-308840 GCA_000418225.1 Zizania latifolia | reverse complement strand
CTACCATGGGAAAATAATATCGGCTCAAGGAGGATAACAGTGCAGAATTAGCTCACAGCCGATGATTATTATAATTTAATGACAGATGGTTTGGATGATTTGGCACAAAACCGGTTAAGGGCCCTCGAGAAAATCAAAGAAACAAAGCAAGGATGGCCAGATATTATAATAAGAAAGTGGTGCCTAAGTCATTTGAAGAAGGCGATCTAGTATGGAAACTTATTCTACCGATTGGGTCTAAAGATAATCGGTTCGGAAAATGGTCACCTAATTGGGAAGGGCCTTATCGGATACATCGCGTAGTCCCTGGTAACGCTTATCTACTCGAGAGCCTAGAAGGAGAACTGTTCGGGAAAGTGTTGAACAGAAAGTACTTGAAGAGATACCATCCAAGCATATGGATAAACGCTTAAGTCTACACAGAAGCAAAGAAAAGCAAACAACCGATACAAGAGTATCGCCTTAAGAAACGGCCGATGAGACTCATCGCCCTTAGATATTAAATTACAGCATAGCATTCAAATGTTTGAGCCACAACCGGCCCATCGGGCATGCATCAAAAGTTCTAAGACTAGAGATTTTAGGGCAGGTATGGGGTGATAGCTTCAATTGCCTTACTTCTGATATCATCGATACTTTAGATAAAGGCCAGGTCTTCTTCGTCCGACCCTGGAACTGACTTGATAGCCTGATGGTGATGACGTGCGCGACGGAGGGCTTCGGCAAGTTGATTTTCCTGCGCCTGGATTGGCTGAGGAAGGACTTGCAGGGTATTTTCTTCAGAAACTATCGTCACTCGCACCTCTGCAATCTTCGCCTGTATCTCAGCAAGCCTCGAAACCAGATCGGCCTCCTCCACTTTCAGCTGTGCTAGACGAGAAGAAGTGGCCGATGACTCGCCAAATAGATTGTCCAGACGGGACTTCTCCTGAACAGCAGCAACATTCATCACAATCTTCCTTGGTCAGAGAAATTAAAGAGAAGAAGCGAGAGCTTGAAGAAAGAATGGAAAGGGTTGCGACTATTATTTATGAGGATGCAATGCTTCGGAAAGACGGGCTAAAAGGTACTGGAATACGAAAGGTTTTCTGCAGATATGCCCATGATGCGACGTTTGGCAGGGATTAGCATTGGTAAAATTGTAATTTCGAAGCATCAGGTTATACCCACACTCCGAAATTGGGGGGCATGTGTTAACGGCAAAATTTGCTAAGGCCCAGGCTCAGTGCAGTTTCGGCACAATCGATGGAAGTCAAGAGTCCGGTCAAAGCACGGTCAATGAAGCCCAACTGCAATACGCACGTGTGATCGGATAAGGATACGAAGAAGCCAATAAAAAGAGAAGATGATTTTGTTGCGGAGATAAAGATAAATCAGTTGCAGTCGTATCCATGTAGGACATCTGGACAATAAATATGTAACGTTTAGGCTTAGTTTAAAAAAAGATCAATCAACACAACAAACTCTCGGCGCATCGCCAAACTTGCCACCGGCGAGTCCTTGCTCTCTCGCGGGGCTGCATCGCTCCGATCTCCAGCGAGAGGTAAGTTCTGTCAAACATGTATTGATTAGTAGATCTAAGGCTTCATCGGTTAGGTCCGACATCTTGGTCTATTTATCAGTCATGCTGTATCAGGTGCGTGGTTTAGATCAAATATATTAATTTGCGGCTTCATCGGTTTAGTTTGACATCTTAGTTTATGTATTTGATTCATATCACGTATCGTTCATCTGGATGAAGTGTTTTATGATCTGTTTAGTACTGTAGTTTGCTATGACTTAGCGACTGTCTTGGTTCGGTTCAATCTTGCGGTCATAGCGAATAATAATGTGAAAACTGATCGGGTATGCTACGGCCAGATTCTATCGGAGTATAAGCCGATAGGTTATCTTTCTGCGTGTTTATCGTTGTATCGGATAGCGGAATCGGGCAGTCCATATCGGCCTAGCGTTATTATCTTGTTTTTACATCTCTATATCGGACCCGATACTACTCCAGGATTATCGGATGGTTCGGGCCAATGATTTTACCCCTATAGATCATACAGTAGATTTATTTTTTTATATTATACCTCTGATATGTCATGTCATATGATTTTTACTGTGTTATCATTACGTTTCATTTAATAGATAGTCCGATACGCGTTGAAACCATCGGCTCGATAGCCGATAGGCGTTACTGCTTACGTTCTTTTGTTTATCTTATCAGTTGCAGGATCAAACTGATTGGCACGCCACGAACCACAAATTTAGGACCTGCACTATAGTTAAGCAGATCTCTTTGGCCACGCGTGTAGCCAAAAACTTCACCAACACTACTGTGCATGCAACTGGACCTAGAAGAGGGTAGACTCTTTAGTCGTACATCCGCAATCATGCATCTTCACCGATCTCGCTGACCTATGTAGACTACATCCCCCTCCGCGTTGGGCGCCACATGGTCGCCATGCATGCAACTGGACCCAAGAGAGGGTAGGCTACTTAGCCGTACACCCGTAGTCTCACATCTTCATCGACTCCCCCGATACACCGTGTGGGTGACTACACATGATGCACGGTAACAATCACGTATGGCAAGGATATCAAATTGTCTTCATTTTCAAGACTAATTTTTTATAGGGACTACATTACTTCAAAGAAGAGGACACGACACTTCTACATTACTTCAAAGAAGGGGACATCGACGCCTTCACATATTCAACAGAAGAAAAAGACAAAAAGATGGCCAGAGATAGCATTCTGCAAAGAAAATGTAGTAGCTACGGGTGACAAGGTTCTCACAGCAGATTCACATGATGCAGTATCAGCCTGTCACGACCACCATGAGCACCAAGGTTCTTGGAGGCTGCTGCAATGGCAGTAGCGACTCCACACGTCCCTTGTTTCGTCTGGATGAGATAGTCACTGACCCTGAGAAACTAGCATAAAGGGACACTGCCTTCTTCACTGAGAGGAAAAACAGCGCGGCCTTGGTGACAAGGACAACGACTGGATCCAGGGCACCTACTTCAGCGGATGTCACCAGCTTCTCTCGTCAGATCGGGCCTCTATCTTGGCACCTAGGCATTAAGGTAGGCAGCACGAAAGCACCCAGTGGTAGGACATCGGTGAAAAGGACAACACTATGGGAAAGCTCCGAGGATGGCACAACATCATCCTGCATCGCACCAGATCAAGGATCACATATTATGCAATAAAGACAAAGCAAATTCATGTGAAGACGAACATACCAAACAAACCTAAAGTCGTGAACTCTCAACGTTTAGACCTACAAAGTTCATGGTCAAGCCAACGCACCACAAATCCTTGGAGCGACAAAGCAACATCAACAGCAACAACGAAGATCCTTCCCTTGCCAGGTACATCAGAGATCAAGAGGAATGATAGGAGAGCCTTGGTAAATGGCCCAACAGAAGAAACACACAAGGATGTGAATGAGCTCCGTTGCAGAGGTGAAGGGGCTACCACAGTTTAAATAGGGGTGCTGCCTCAGACGTCAGCCACGATCACCGCTAGGAGCGCCACTTTGGTTACTTCGTGCTTTATGGTGAGCAGGATAGGACGTTTCACCTCCTTATCCGCACCTGCATTATGCGCTCATGCATAGCCCAATCAGAGGTAAAGCGTCCCCCTATCCTTTTGTCTACCATGCATTAATTGCGGACAGAGGAAAGGATTATAAATCATCTTTTTGGGCGCACTTGTGGAGTCCAGGATGTTTGGGTTCATCTGCGCTTGTGGGTCCCACACCTGGGGGCTCGTGTGCCTGAGGACCCTAAGGCCCAAGGATCTACGTGCCCAAGGACTTGTGCGCTTAGTGGCTCCAATGACTCAAGGGCTCGTACGCCCAAGGACTCGCAAGCCCGAGGACCTTGCCTGCTCAAGGGCTTGAGCGCTAGAGGATCCATGCGCCTGAGGGCTTGTGCGATTGGGGCCTTCCATGCCCGAGGACTCACAAGCCAGAAGGACTCAACATCAACCATACTCGAGACCATCACGGTCTCGGGACTTTAGCAACAGTCCTCTCCTGATCATTTTTCAACACAGGCGATTCTAGGAGACAAGATCATCAATGAAGTTTCAAATGGGTTCCTTGAAGGATTCATCAAGTGATATAATTTCTAGAAAGCTTTCCTTGCAGATTATGTTTTGATCCTTGAGCTTAATATTCTATTTAACTCGAGGCTTGGGACCTACACCGTGTGGGTGCACCTACACGATGCACCTCACATAAAAGAAGAAAATCAAAGTTTTTTCAAGACCATCAGAATTTAGTAGAAGTATCAAGGTATCAGATTAAAGGAGAGCTCCTCCCAGCTTGTTTAGTCGAATATTTTCAACCAAGCTAGGAAGAGCTCGGGGGCTGCTATCGGAGATGTGACTCCTGAGTACTCCACAATTGGGCTTATTAGTCTAGACCGAGAGCAGACCAAGTCTAGCATTACCATTCGATATGACCCATGCAGGGAGGTTCGGCTCTGATAAGGAAGGTTGAGTCCTTATCAGGTGACTGGACTCTAGATATGGTATGAAGAGATATATTTGTATCAGAATCCTTATAATTAGGGATTTAGCACCAGAGTTCAGTAAGCAATCTTAGATTGACTCTGGATAGAGTACTAGGTTGTTGGGCTCACCTCCTGAGTATATAAAGGAGGCGAGACACCCCCTAGAACAAGTTATTCATCTTGCTTTCGTTGCCTTAAGCCTCCATAGCTTAGTTGCATCGTATTGTAAGCTCCACCATCATATTATAGACCAAAACACTAGACGCAGGGTTATTATCCTCTAGGAGACCCAAACCAGTATAAACCTTGGCTCTTGTGTTCTAGAGTCGACCATCGGGTTCGAAGACGCTGCGATTCCCTTACACACATCTAATCATCACCTCGGGTATCCCCTTGGGTGGACTGCTAGGCGATTCACCGACAAGTACAAACTAAGACACATAGTCGGTACTAAAATCCATAACTTTAGTGCTGGCTTGTCTTCTCAGCCAGTACTAAATACATAGTTTTTTAATTATTGTCTACTGTGATCTTAGTTAACTAGTGAAGATTAACATTATTTTAATTTTAATTATTTAAGCTAAATTCTTGTCTGTTGATAGATAACTGATGAAATTTAATTTATTTTTTCTGTCTGATTTAGACTAGTAAAGTTTAATTTAATTACGTTCTTTTTTCATTTAATTTTCTGTCCATATCCCGAGTATGTCATTAGCTACTTCTCGAGAACCTTGATCGGCTACCTCAAGACAACGTTGATTGGCTTCCTGAGAACATTGATCAGCTTCCCAACAACATCGGCACGCGCATGTTGGATTGGCTCGTTACTCCAACACTTCTTAAGCTGCTCTGCGTGTCTAGTGGTAACAATCTATGGTCCCTATCTTTGCAAGATTTCCTGGTGTGCATGGTAGAAAATTTTTGTTTTTAGCTAGTGTAGCATCCGCGTTCCCCAACAATTCTTCACAATGAATTTGAATTTCATTTCACCTGAAATTCTCCATAACTAATTTTGATTTCATTTCACTTAAAATTCTCCATAACTAATTTGTATTTAATTTCAATTGAAATTCTCCACGACTAATTTGAATTCATTTCAATTGAAATTCTCTACAACTAATTTGAATTTCATTTCAATTGAAATTATCCACTACTAATTTGGATTTCATTTCAATTGAAATTCTCCACAACTAATTTGAATTTCATTTCACTTCAAATTCTCGACAAATAATTTGGATTCATTTCAGTTGAAACTCTCTACAACTAATTTGAATTTCATTTCACTTAAAAATCTTCACAACTAATTTGGATTTCATTTCACTTGAAATTCTCCATAGCTAATTTAAATTTCATTTCACTTGAAATTCTCCATAGCTAATTTGGATTTTATTTTAATTGAAATTCTCCACAACTAATTTGGATTTCATTTCACTTAAAATTCTCGACAACTAATTTGGATTTCATTTCACTTGAAATTCTCCATAATTAATTTGATTTTCATTTCACTTGAAATTCTCCAGAACTAATTTGAATTTCATTTATCTAGAATTCTTCACAACTAATTTGAATTTCATTTCACTTGAAATTTTCCGCAACTAATTAGATTTTATTTCACTTGAAATTCTCCACAACTAATTTAAATTTCATTTTAATTAAAATTTTTCACAACTAATTTGGATTTCATTTCACTTGAAAGGAAAGGGAAATGAAGAAAGAGGAAAGAAGGAAGAAGGAAGAAGGAAAAAGGAAAGGGAGAAGAAAGAGAAAGAAAGAAAGAAAGAAAAGGAAAAAGAGAAAGAAAGAAGAAAGTTTTTTTAGAAACTAAGAGATTTTTTAACGTCACCGAAAGTTATTTTTCCTTAATATCATGGGTTTATAGTCAATTCATTATTTTATAACAAGTAAAGTGATCCTACATTTCTATGCATAAAAAGAATTATATTGTCTGTAAGATTGAAACACACTAAACATGGCAACTAGAGGGGGGTGAATGGTTATAGTACCCCAAATATGACAACAAAAATGAAATCAGAAAACTGATTCCCGAGGGCTTTGGAAATTTCCCGAGGACTGAAAACAGCCTGACCAAGCAACGGTAAAATATACGTAACTTTTGATCCGTAACACGGATTGATCTGAAATTTTAACACGAGAAACTAGACTTCAATACGAAACTTTCTTGAGTGGTTTCACTCAAATCTGAGTTCCAATCAAAAGTTATGATCCTCGGGAGTTGCTGTAATGTAAAAACAGAGCACCTTAATTACTCCTAAAATACGAGGAATTAGCCAATAAGACTTTTCAGACCTCTTTCTTAATGTCCTAGCAAGCTTTCGGATGAATCAGTTCGAATGAAATTGCAAGTAAAAGCGAAATCATAGAATATACCAAAACAATGCAAACCGATAAACATTAAGAAGAAAGAACATGATACCACCGTCCTTGACGCTTGAAGATGAATCTTTGTTGTATAAGAGTGTTTACAAGGTGCATCCAAACCACCCCTCACCAAATCCACATTCAAAACTCTAAATTGAATAGCAAAAGGCTAAACCCTAATTTTTCTCTTGATTGATCTCTTCCTGCACGTTTATTTTTTACTCTCCCCTCTAGCCTATTTATAATCCTTTATGGCTGCCACCATGAGCCATGAAATTAACAACTTTTGGAATCCTAATGTTATTAGGAATCCAAATCTCTTATGAATTCTCAAATCCCAACTGCTTCCGAATTTGCCTCCTTTCCATATCCGCAGATGGAAACCTCTCTTTCCATATTCACACACAACCCGCGTACGTTATATGGAAACATCATCTTCATATGCAACATCCTCTAACCTGAGCATCCTGCATAACATCCTTCTGAACCCTATCTCCTCCCCGAGCCTAGCTCCAATCCCATCATCGACCATGACTCATCCTCAAGCAATGCCTGCACATGAACAAACCAAGAAACCTTTTTCCTAAGCACAAGTTCTTTCTAAATTGACTCAATCAGTCCAATCAATTAGAAACATGGTGTATTTATCGAATAAACAATTTAACGCATATGATCCGACTCGAACATCAAAAGTCCGAGTGATCCAAAATCACGAGTGCTTTCCTGGGTGCTGAATTTTCAAGAGCTGAATTTCTCGTGGCTAAGTGCTGAGAGCCTGAGTGCTGAATTGTTTCGAGTGCTAAGTGCTGACTACCCGACAAGAGTGCTCGACAACTCGACTAAAACGTTCGACCACTCAAACCAATCAAAACCAATTTATTCAAAACATATCAACATCAAACTAATTTGTTCATCACAAATCAATGATCATACACATGATCTCACATTCTCTCCCTTGATGAACACATTCACAACACCATTAAAAAGCACGAAACAAAATTTTGATTTTCGAAAGCAGAAGCACGAAGAAAGAAAAAAATATCCCTCGAAAATTGGTTGCAAAATTTTTTCTCCAGCAATTTTTTTCTTCCACGGTTAAAGTTTTCTCCCCCTTTGAAAATGATTTCATCAAGTAAAGCAAAAGAGAAATTATCATGAGAACACCAACTTTTTGATTTCTAGATTTGAGAGCTTTGAAGTGTACCTAAAGCAATCCATGTGATAAGGTTTGCAACACAAATGAAATAGATAGATCAACCAGCCAAATATCAAGCCTAAAAGCCTCAAGATAAAACTAAGGCATAATTCTCAAGTTCAAATAAGCACTAAAATTGAATGATTTGAATGATTTATAATGTTGGCTTTCACTAGGACCAATCTAAGAGAAATACCTCACACACAATTCAGTTGCGTCCATAAAACTAAAACAACGCTTAATGCTCTTAAAAGTATAATTCATAGTCATTGAAAAATTCAGATTTGATATATATGCAACTTTTGTTTGAAATTTTCACAATTTCCTATCTCAGCACAACGACCACTGTCTATTGACAGATGATGCCACCTGAGCTTTGGTCACATGACCTATTGTGAGGTTCTTGCACACGCAAGCAGTCCCCATTTCAATGGTCTGGTCATCTATGATCATCTCCAAGTTCACATCAAAGTGTAATGATAAGCAGTCTCGTGAGATGACCTAGACAAAACAATTTTTTCATGAATGCAGAATTTATTATGCTTTTGCACACTTTTCTTTTCTTTATGTGCTTTTGCACACTTTCTTTCTTTTTGAAATTTTTTCATTTAGATTTCATTGTTTGACATTGTACGAGCAATAGTACCGCCAGTACTAAAATTGAAAGCACTATCATGATAAAATAAACATAGCTAGAACATATGTAAGCATATTTAACTAAAACTAGCCACTAGATCAGCACAACATATTTCTTTATCCTTCATATGAATATTTATGTGTAATGCATCATATACCTCAAAAACTATGTCATATAGACTCATAAAAAGACTAAAAGACATGAAAGCAAGACTAATGATCCATAAATTTCATAAGACATTTCTAGCAAGCACAAAGATTAACTGAAGGTAAAAATCAAAGCTCCATGTTTTGTTCTTTTTATTTTTCATTTTGAATATAAATAATGCATAAAAAATAAACATGAATGCATTATGATATAAATGAAAAAGCAAACTCCCCCTCAAAACAAACCCACGGGATAAACAACGCTCAACTCCCCTCGAAGAAAAGCAAAGCGAGCCGTCAGGTAACAGCGCCCATCTATTGATTTGTGCACTGCAATTGGGACTAGTGTGCTTCCTGCTGCTGTCGCTTAGATCTCTGTGGTCTGTTGGTGTAGGTGAGGTGTGACGTATTTCTCATAATACAGCCTTAAAATATACTATTACAATAAAATGTTCCGGTAGCTAGTTAGCCTAGTCAAGTGCATATAGGGATAGATGTTTACAATTATGACATGTGGAAAGTGCTTACCATCCTGTTTTTCATGATGACTGCGGATTGATTATGTCGATATATAATTGCGTACCGAAGGATGTCGTAGCCAAGATGTCTTGAAGGAGAGCATACCTTTCTGTCGTTAGATCTGTTGGATTGCCGAAATGGTCTTTAGTTGGTCGGTGTCGCCTTCTCTAAATTTCTATTTTCCCTTCTTCTCAGCTAGTGCGTATCCAATAGCGTCATCTGCCATTATGAAGAATTAGATCAGTACATTGACAAAATAGGCATGCATGTATAATAAGTAATGTGAGCTTGTTATATATACCAATATCACTTGTGTCTACTTTTATAGCTTGTGAGGCTTTCTCTTCTCCATAATTATTGAAAATGGTAGCCATGGGGGACAGTGGGGCTCCCGTTGTTAGTACCACAAAGTCCCCATCTGCTAGGAAGACTCGGTCAGCAAATGCAGACCACCCTTTAGTCAGGCATAACATGCCTCCACAGTTTTCAACCTCAACCATATTAGTACAACCATCTCTTGTTAATATCTCAAGAGTGTTACCATCATGAATGTTATGGTGATTGATGAAGCTTTTTGGTAGAAACTATAATAGTGAGATAACATCGCGTCAGTTTGTTATGATTTTGTTACCATATAAATAGAAAATACAATGTATGTACCATGTGACGCCTCAGGAAATGACTAACTTAGTGTAGGCAACACTTGGAATTATAAGCCAACACCTAAAATAAGCAATTGTCAAACCAATTTCACTTGAGATTGTACAAAAATTGATGAACTAATCCACATTACATATTCATCTACACTATGTCACTTGCATTTGTAAATTAAATTGAGATGCATTGCATAACTGATACTAAATATGCAGCATTTGCATTGCATATTTGAGTGAGTGCGTACTGGTCGACCGGAGCAAAAATGAAAATCACATGTGCATTGTAGTACTAAGATTGTTGACAGAGATTACTACATCTATACATAGCATTTATAGTATAGATCAGCCAAATAATAACATCTCATTATACAGTATTCAATCAACCCTAAAATTGAAAAAATGAGGAAAAATAACATACCACAGGGGCAGCGGGCCTACTGGACAGTATTGATCGAAATGATCGGTATGCGGTCGGTATTGGCTAGTATTGACCGGAATGACTGGTATTATTGGGGATACGACTCCCGGATACCTCAATATGAGGTTTAGTAGTCTAGACCGAGAGTGGGCTTAGTCAAATTTTTGAGTTCGATACGGTCCATGAACAGGAGTTCGAATTCGATAAGAAATCTTTATGCCATATCAGTAAACCGTACATCAGGATTAGATATTAGAGATAAATATATATAAATATATCCTTGTAAATAGGAAGTAGGCTAGAGTCCGGTACATAATTCATGATATATAGGAAACCTAATCTGGTAAAAGTCCTAGTTCTGTACGTCTTGCCCTTTGACTATATAAAGGAGGCAAGGTACCCCTCCAGAGGCATGCTTTTATATGCTCTCAAGTTGTCTAGCATACATCCAATCTATAATCTACAAAATATAGAACGTAAAGTTATTATCCTCTAGGAGGCTCAAACCTGTGTAAAATATTTTGGCTCTTTTGTCTAGTGTCGACCATAGAGTTTAGATCACAACGCTTCCCTACTCGATAAATACTATATCGAGTACCTCTATAGGTTTACTACTCAGCAAAACACCGACAGGTATTGACCGGTACATCATACGTACCGGTTTGAGTAGCGAAATAGTACGTACCGACTATTCCGGCTGGTACCGAAATGAAAACTGATAAGCTTGCCAACAACTGCACGTATGACAAATGATTATGCATGCATGGTTGATCCCTGTTAACCAGTAGCCATCATCATTCATCTCTTCTCTGAGATGATTTGGTCCATCGATTTTCATGGATCACATTTTGAATATAATCATCATTAATTAGCAAATTTTTATTAATCCATCTCTTTACCTGCCTTCCCTCGATCTATGCTACTGGGCGCACCACCACCTCTCCAACATACATGCTATACAAATTTATGATTTTATTCTTCCATACCACTTATTTTTGGGACAATTTTACCCTTTTTAATTTCTAGAACCACTAATTACGACAATTCTAAAAATTATTTTTAACCCTTAGATGTAATAAAGAACACTAACGTCTTTAGTCTAACTTCTAACTGATATATATTGGTATATTCATATTTAAAAATAATTCCATATGATATTAACTTTATAATTGTTGATGACTTATACCATGAAAAATATAAATGGTCACAAATGTAAGTTTAAAAACATAAAAATGTACACTTTATATTTTTATATTTTATGAGGAGGGCGTAATCTACCCTACTATATAATTGACGTAAGGTGAGCATAGCCAAGGACAACCATGGATAACTATCTGACAAATCACAATGATTCATTCACTTATATGTTAAATCTTAACCCTTCCCTCTAATCTAATCTCCTCTCCAGCCCCATCTCTACAGTCAGCACGGCGTCGCGCAGAGAATCGACCTCGCTCCTAAAACCTTCTCCTCTAATTTTACGAATGACCTCACTCTCCTCCGTGCCGTGCTGCGCCCCTCCCTTTCACACAACCACTACTACAAAAACAGTCTTTAGTGATGGAGCTTTACTGATGGATAAATGACGTATGTCACTAATACACTTTTAGTGACGGACCATTTTTTACACGTCAGTGATGTTGTCTTATTAGTGACGGGTCGTAATGTGGCCCATCACTAAAGAGGGGGCACCCCTATTAGTGACAGGTCATATTATCACCTGTCACTAATGGCTAGATCATTAGTGACGGGCGACAACTATCGCCCGTCACTACTGATGTGTATAAATAGGCGGGCGCCAACAGAACACTTTCATATCACGCAGAACCCTAAACCCTAGTGGCCACGCATTCTCCTCCGCCGTTGAGCTCCATGTGTTCTGGCGTCATTCTCCTCTGCTGTCACGGCCTCTGTCCCATCATGGCCTCCTTCGTCAGTCTCCATTTCGGCATGGCCTCTTCCGTCCATCACGCCCTCCATTCCATCGCTAACCCTCCTCGCCGCTGCCTCGTCTCGTGCATTTTCCTCCTAAGGTCCTTCTAAATCTCCTCCTCCTCCTACTCCTCCTACTCCTACTCCTCTGTCGAGGCTAGGGTTTGTTACTTGTTGCTTTATAAATATGTTGCTTTATGAATATATTGCTTTGTGCATAGCTCAATAAAGAGAAGGCTATTAGTATGAGGATGCATGTGTGATATTTAGACTCTTTTTTTGTTTTGACAAGCTTGTTTATGCAATGATGTTACATTACGTGCTATAAGTATTGTTTAGTTGTTTTGTTCATGGAATAATCCTACATTATGTGCTTACTTTCATATAGTTTAGTCCTTTACGTTTCTTTTTCATCAATATTCTTTAGAGGTAACATTTAATTAATTAGTTGTCACACACAATATTCAGTTTTGTTTATTAGGGTTTACGCAAGTATTATTGTACTTTTTTCATCGTTGTCAAATATAACATGAATTAGGGACATGGCAAGCCTCCTAAGTGATCAACTGGGCACTCCTACCAGACAACGTGCTTCTAGCAGTAGGTGGCTCCCTATGGTATTATTTTACTTTTTTTCTGTCCTATACTGCAAGTGCTATGTTTAGTTATAGTAATCTATACCAACAATATAGGTACCGACTTATATTCCTAACAGTTATCTCCTGAAGATCAATCATTACATCCACGGTGAGCGTCACCAGGTTTATACATTGTACATTGCATATTCTATTTATGTGGTAATGAAACTAACAAACTGATACGATATTATCTCACTATTGTAGTTTCTAATAAAAAGCTTTGACGATATCAATAACATTCACGTTAGTGACACCCTTAAGATATTAACAAAATATGGGTGCACCACTATGGTTGAGGTTAAGAGCTATGGAGGTAGGGTATGCCTCCACAAAGGGTGGCCCGCATTTAGTACCTAAGTTGCCCTAATAGAAGGGGACTATGTGGTACTAATAATGGGACCCCCATTGTCTATTATGGCTGCTATTTATAACAACTATGGTGAAGAGAAGACTGCAATAGCCATAAAAGTGGATGACAGCGATAGCGGTATCTATTGCAACTGACATTACTTAATAGATATGCTTATTTTGTTTATGTACTTAAATTGGCTTTTTATAATGGCAGGTGAGGGTCCCAGCAATGCTCCAAAGAAGAGGAAATAAATAGCCAGGGAGCGCGACACTGACCAAATGGACCAACTGAAGGACATATGTTATTTTAGAAATTATACAGATGTAACTCGAGCAAGGAAGACTCTCCTACAAGACATCTCGATAAGTTTATCCTCTGCACAATAAATAACTCGATCATCAACAAGAAATTAGTGCTATGCTCTTTGCACGTGTCAGAAAAGCAAACATCTATATATATGCACTTGGTCTTATCTAACTAGCTTTATACAAATTTTATTGTAATAGTACTTTTTAAGACAATATTATGAGAAGTACATCACACCTCACCTACACCACCAGACCACCGAGATTCAAATGGTAGTAGCAGGTACTGAGGCAGTCCCAATTGCAGTGCATAAATCCATGGATGGATGGTGCTACCTAACTCTTCGAGATAACACGTTAGAAGTTGGCACGGTATGCGCCTTCCATTTTAACATCAACAATGGTGCAATTGAGGTTGTTATGTATGTGGTGTAAACCTAGGGTATGATGTCTTCCTATACATCTTCCTTTTTCACTGATAACCATTGTGCATATTATACTGATTCTTTTTTCTTTAGGGAGAAGAAGTACAGGGTGACCATAAAGACACTGCAAATCTAGAAATGTATAGCCTTAAGCAATTTATGGCAGGTAAACAGAGAGAATCTCTGTATGACACTATTCAAGCTCTTGATATCGCTCTTAGGGATTCCCTAGTGGAAGTTAGAAGTTAGATGTTAATCTTATGGAACTTTATTTTAGCCATGCAATTTCTTTGAGATAACGAGTTAGAAATTAATATATGTGATATTAATTTTGTTATGAATCTTCTGTGATGAATTGTCTATGTTCTGCGATGAATTATCTATAATATGCTTTGGAATGTTAGATATGTTGGCTGCCAAATCCTAGCTTTGATTTAGGATGGAGCCTAAAAATAATTATTTTTTTAAAATGACCATAATATTAATGACGGATAACAATAATCACCCATCACTAAAGAACCCTTTAGTGATGGGTGACATTATGACCCATCACTAAAGGGCCAAAACAGGTGAGCCAATAGGCCCCCTTTTAGTGACGGGTGAATATTGTCACCCATCACTAAAGGCTGACCCTTTAGTGATGGGTAAATACACATCACTAATGATCTATCTTTACTAACGCAATAAGAATGATGGAAGACTTGCTCGTCACTAATGGAGGTTATTACCTATCACTAATAGGATTTTCTATAGTAGTGAGCATCGGCCCCCACCCTCTGCGTGGCACTGCGCTGCTCCCCACCCTCCTCACGGCACCGCGTCACCCTCGCCGGTCAGGCCTTCGATCTGGTATGCAGCCTACTGCTGCCACGACTACCGCGCCTATGGTGCACGGTGCAGCACTACAAGTGGGGGCGACGCAGTGATGCCTCTCTCATCGCGCACCTCTCCGTTGATGCCGACGCGGAATTTGACCCGGCGCACCCCTACGCCAAGGTCTGGATGGTCATGCACCCCTCGGTGCCCTCCTCCCTCCTCATTGACAACGCCATGCTCCTCAGGGACAAGATTGCCCATAACCATGACACGCTTGTCCTGTGCCACTAGCCCCTCACCCCGCCACCAAGCAGGCCCCTGGCCCCCACATCGTCGGCTGCTGCTGCCCCCACCGTCTTACGTGAGGTAGGCGATATCCCAGGTTCTTCACCTGTTCATCTCTACTTGTTTCATGGTGCGGGTGGTTGATAGTTCCAATCTCGTGTTACCGTCAGCCACTCCTTCATCTGCATCCTCCCTTGACTTGACGTGGGAGCCACGCTGGTGACGACCATAGCAACGGCATCGGAGACGCTGCCTAGCTCGGAGGCCGTATCCCACGCCTACATGTTCGCCTCTGCGTGGGAGAAGGTCAGTCCCTCTTTCGCTCCCCATGCTATCCTTCACGCGTTGGGTGGGTGCGATTCAGTTGTAGTTTGGTGGATCTGATCTAATTGATGGCCTTGGATTTCCATTCCTGCAAAATGCACACTTCTCGGAGCAACAGAGTGTTAAGGTTAAATCTTGCATGTTTAGATTTTCTAATTGCATGCGGATACTCCTGCTATGGATGCCA
>KE371418.1:230490-241802 GCA_000418225.1 Zizania latifolia | reverse complement strand
AATACAAATGACTCAAATATCCTCTTCACGAAGGTTCGCTACAGACTCCGGCCCACAGGGCAAAAACGTAAAATAACCCGACAGATATTATTCAGTGCCAATGCTTTTCGTAGCCGCTACGACACCGTTATCTCTGACGGAAAAACACTTTTCTGGTAGATTTGACAGTTTTAAGCCGAAGCCGTCAAAGCATCCGTTGCCTCCGCACCGTGCACCCGGATTGGACCGATCTGACCCCGTGGCTCCTCAGCCAGGCGGTCGATCGTCCGTATACCTGAGTCGCACTGGTCGACACCACGACGGATCACGTCTGCTTGCCGCTTCTGCTCCATGCACCCGGATTGGACCGGCACGTCCTCGTGACCCCTCTGTCCGACGAACGTTCGTCCGTGTACCTGAGTCACACGCGAGCTCCATCACGACAAGTCACTGTGCCTCCCCTCGGAGGACTTCTCCTCATCTTCATCCTTCTTCTGATCTTCACTTTTCCCGTTGACAATCACTCATCATCCCTATGGTATACACCATGGCTCCTCACTGGCGTCACTACAAGATCTACTCGACGGTGCCCGGCATCACCTCATGCTCCACCCGACCATGAACTCCTCGGTATTGAGCTGCTTCAACAAAGGGTACATAGTTATTGCCATTGCTTCACCAAATCCTACCGCTTACTCTCCTCCATTGTTGTCACCTCTTTATCTTCTTCTTCTTCATCATCGCCTCTCCTCCTCTATTTTGGCTCGAGGTAGAGGCCTCACCAAAGATGACCACGTGAAAAGCACATCGGAACAACGACAAAAATGATGAAAAGAGCCCCTCCATGACCACCTCGGATCTAATCTTCTTCTTCATCATCATCACCTCTCCTCCTCTATTGTGGCTCGGGGTAGAGCCCTCACCGACGATGACTACATGGAAATCACATCGGAACAATGACAAAAACGATGGAAAGAGCCCCTTCATGACCACCTCAGATCTAATCGTCATCTCATTTGAACTGAAAAAACTAAACGAACCTATATAGAACAGATCTGAAATGAAAAAAAATCGACCTTTAGTGACACATGAACATCTATACCCGCCACTAATAGTCCACCTTTAGTGACGGGTATAGATGTATGTGCGTCACTAAAGGACTTTAGTGACGCAAATACATCTATACACCTTTAGTGACGCACATACATCTATACCCGTCACTAAAGGTGGACCATTAGTGACGGGTATAGATGTATACCCATCACTAAAGGTCACCATTAGTGATGGGTGTATGCCCGTCACTGATGATAGGTTATTACTGACGTGATAAGAGTGACGGGTACGATGCCCATCACTAATGACTGTTATGACCCGTCACTAATAGCCTTTTTTTAGCTAGTGGCAGTTTCTAGAGCGTATTCCCAGAAGGACAATGGAAGATCAGATTGACTCATCATTGACTGGACCATGTCTAACAATGTTCGGTTCCTCCATTCGGACACCCCATTCCATTGAGGCGTGCTTGGTGGAGTCAGCTGTGGAACAATTCCACATTGCTTTAGATGATCAATAAACTCATGGCTCAAATATTCACCTCCACGATCTGATCATAGAAATTTAATTGTCTTGTCTATATGATTTTGTACCTTATTCTGGAACTCCTTAAACTTTTCAAATGATTCAGACTTATGCCTTATTAAGTAGATGTAACCAAATCTACTAAAGTCATCGGTAAAAGTAATAAAGTACTGAAAACCACCCCTGACCGTAGAACTCATTGGTCCACATACATCTGTATGTATAAGGGCCAACAATTTATTTGCCCTCTCACTTTGACCAATGAAAGGCGTCTTAGTCATTTTGCCAAGTAAACAAGACTCTTATATGTCAAATGATTCAAAATCAAATGACTCTAGAAGACCATCTTTATGGAGCTTCTGCATGCGCTTCTCATTTATATGAGCTAAACAACAATGCCAAACAAAAGTGAGGTTCAAATCATTAAGCCGTGGCTTCTTCGTATTAATGTTATAAACATTTATATCCTCAAGATTTAGAATATATAATCCATTCAACAATGGACAAGTACCATAGAGCATACCATTCAAAAATATCGAACAACACTTGTTTTTTATTATGAATTCATAACCATCCTCTTCCAAACATGAAGAAGAGATAATGTTTCTGCCCAAGGCGGGAATAAAATAACAATTATTCAACTCCAAAACTAATCCTGAGGGTAGCGACAAAGAATAAACGCCGACGGCCAACGCAGCAACTTTTGCACCATTGCCGACGCGAACATCCAATTCGCCTCTTGCGCACTTCCTTGCCCTATTCAGTCCCTGCAACGATTTGCAAGTATGAATCATTGATCCGGTATCAAATACCCATGAATCACTTAGACAAGTAGCAAGATTAATTTTAATAACATTTATACCTGAAGTGGAAGTCTTACTTCCCTTCTTTTTCTTGAGTTCTTCCAAGTATAACTTGTAATTCCTTCACCAATGACCAATCTTATGGCAGTGGTGGCAAGTATCAGAAGTAGCAAGGCCAACCTTGGACTTTCCAATAGGTTTAGGCTTAGAGCTCGAGATCTCATCTAAAGCTTTAGCCTTGCCCTTGCATTTTCTCTTCTTGCTATCCTTCTAAACCATCATCACATGACTAGAGCTTTTCTTAATGCTTTCCTCGGCAGTTTTTAGCATCCCATACAATTTAGCTATGCTTTTCACCATGCTGTTCATATGAAAGTTCAAGATGAATGACTCAAAGCTCGCAGGGAGTGACTGAAGAATCACAACCGTAGCCAACTCTTGGCCAAGGGGAAAACCAAGTTTTTTCAAGCTCTCAATGTAACCAATCATCTTGATCACATGAGGACTGACTGGACTGTCTTTTGCCAACCTGCACGCAAACAAGGACTTTGAGGTGCTGTACCTCTCAGCCCGAGCTTGGTTCTCAAACATGCCTTTGAGTCATACGATCATATCGTAGGCATCCATGTTCTCATATTGTTTCTGAAGCTCAGAGGACATACAGACAAGCATGAGACAGCTAACATCAATTGAATCGTTGGTGTGCTTCTCATAAGCCCTCCGATCTACGGCAGATGCATTATTAGCTGGTTCATCAGGTTAGGGCTCCTCTAGAATATATTCTTTTTTCTCTTGTTTGAGAACAATTCTCAAGTTTCTATGCCAATCAATAAAGTTTGTTCCAGAAAGCTTTTCTTTTTTAAGAATTAATCACAAATTAAAACTAGAAGTGTTACTAGCAGTAGGTGCCATGATCTATAACAAAAAATGCAAATTTCAACACTATGCTAATGTGAATCTTCTATCAAATAAAAGATACTCCGCTACATGATATACAATTATTTTCCCTCTTACGACATGTAGTGGGACAAGATCCATATTCAACTAACTTCTAGTGAGCTTTGGCATCACTGCTAGAAAATTAGTGACATAGGTAAGGAACACTTTGCTAATCACATCCCTATGTGACTCTTGTTCATTGGGGTGGCATCCAATACCTCAATGCCCAACTGCATGCCCCAAAGCCCAAAACCGTTTTGATAGCTTTGTTAAGCAAACCAATACTATGCTTGTGGATATCCGACATCTACCCTAACTGGTTAAGATAAAAGATGGCACCCTGCTTTGGTAAACCTACCATGCAATGATCAAAAACCTTCGTAGGTGCAGCTATTGGAAAGGGCATCAATGACTCTTAATTTTCTGAGGAAAACTATTCTAACATGGTAACGATGCCTACCGCATATAAAACATGAAACAATAGTATGACAAGAACATAAGTAATATCACAGGCAATCATATTAACTGTGACATAGTATGTCCCTTTTCACATGGTGATCTCTATCTCCACGGTTCCTGTCCTTTGGGTCATCACGCTTTAAGCCTCCGTGATCTTATATCAGTCTACTACATCTAATAGCACTATACAAATTATATGAGAAGAATCATCATACATCGACACGCGGGTCATACAACAATAGAACAGCTTTGGTCCGTAATTAACCATGACACGCAGGCCATGAAAATTACATACATGCATCACATACATCACAAGGCCATACCAGTCACAACATTCTCTACAAAAATGAGTTAAGCGTAGAATCTATGCGTGACTAAAGAGCAGACCCAGATCTTCTGGCTCAAAGCCCAGAACTTCCGGCTCAAGGCCTGGAACTTCTGAAATCACCTTTCTGTATCGAATTTATTTTAGCGTAGAACTTCTGGGTCAAACCCAGAACTTCTGAAAATAACCTTCTGCACGAAAATTATTTCGGCCCGAAAGTTCTGGATGGAGCCCAAAACATCAAAAAATCCGATGCAAGAACAATAGATCTAATCCATTTCCACCACATACCATCTATATGTATATGATCCAGATCGAACACTACACACGTAGGCTCTGATACCACTGTTGGGGAACGGGTAGGCTACGCTAGCATAAAACAAAACTTTTTCTACCCCGTTCAACGTAGGAACCATTCGAGTAATGGGATCATGGATCGTTACCTCTAGTCGCGAGACGCGCTAGGGCAGCGGAAGAAGAGTTGGGGAAGCACGTCCTTGATCAACTCCATCCAGCTCCGTCCAATCGTCGGCGATGAAGACGATGTAGCCTTAAGATCCTCACGTCGAGAAGATCAGCACCGCAATAGCAGCGATGCCTCTACAGTATCCACACGTACATGGATGGGATCAACTCACGCCGATATGCTAGTACCGCCCACGAGATTAGGGGAGATGAGATGCGGCCACACCAGGTGTGGCCAGGGGCGAGGTGGCGGCTAGGGTTAGGGGAGGTCCAACAGCCAACAACCTTTTGCGCCCTAGCCTCTCCTCTCCTTATATAGAGCCCACTGATGGGCCTTTAATCAACATTAAAGCCCACCAGATCTAATCTACACGTTCGGCCCAGAAGTTTAGGCTGAGGCCCAAAACTTTCAAAAATAACATTCTGTATTGAATTTATTTCGATACGAAAGTTTTGGTCCAACCGAAACTGCTAAACCCGAAACTTCCAAAAATAACATTTTATATCGAATTTATTTCCGCCCGGAAGTTCTGGCCGAAGCTCGGAACTTTCGATTCGTCCAGAATTCACCTCTAGAGCAGGCCTGGAAGTTTTGGTCCAACCGGAACTTCTAGTTCCTCCATAACTCGCCACTAGTGGGCCTAGAAGTTTCGGTCCAACCAGAACTTCCGGTTCCTTTAGAACTTGTCTCTAGGGCATATTACCATCAGGGTGAACACCCGTCACTAATGTCCTGGCTTCACTGACATGATATGAGTAATGGGAGACATGGCCATCACTAATAGAAATTATTACCCATCACTAATAGGATTTTCTGTGCTAGTGCGTGCAAGCAGCGGGGTTCATGCGACATGGTGAGGTGCATAGGCGATGTGGCGTGCATGACACCGTGGGGCACGCATGACGTGGGCATGGGGCGGCACATGGGTCTAGTATGACTAGGCGGTTCCCGTAGTGAAGAGGCAGAGGGAGAGACGAGGTGGTAGGTGCGTCGTCTCACTAACAAGATTGTCCCACATGTTAGCCGAGCTTCTCAGTAGCCTACTAGCAATGACAACCACGTAGGCAAAACCATCGTCCCATACCACCTAGGGGTTATTTCCTCGGTACAGAATAGATGAGGGAGTTATGGATCCAATTTTGTATTTTAGGGGTACATGTATCCTTAGGTCTATTCTTGGGGTTAGTTATACTTTTCCACTATTTTAAAAGTTCTTAAATGTTTGTTAAACCACTAGTTCTACAAAATATCCATATTATGACTTCCTTTAAAATCCTATTGCGTCAGATGCATTTTGTGTTTGACTTATTGAGTATGATTAGGGATGGCAACGGGTCCGAAACCCGTTGGTTTTATGAAAACCCGCCCATGAAGCAAACCAATGAAACCCATGCAAACCCAAACCCATGAAACCCATGGGTTCAAAACCAAACCCATACCTAAATCCATCAGGTACCCAAAACCCAACAGGTAACCCGTGGAGTCAACACAATACAATTCACACTCCACAAACACAATCTTTTTCTCAGTCCTCTCTCATATAATTCTATAAATGGGAATATCCAATAGCCACAGAAAGTTGAAACCTATTATACTCTACATGTACATTACAACATAAATGTAATTAAAAATCCACAACAAATAGGGTTTTATCAGATTATCAGTTTATCGGGACACAATTTGAAATGATGAAATCACTCAAGATAACAGTTCTCAACCACTAAAGTCTCAATATAACAGTTCACAATGTCACAATACAACCACACCAGAGTTTTAAACAATACAATTCACAACCATTCAACATAATAGTTTTCACAGCAAATTGAAATACTCAATAGAAGGATAAGAAAGTAAACATAATAAGTTTCTTCATTTCTCCAGGCAAAGCAAATCATTCATTAATAACAGTGTTCTCAGTATCCTCCATTACCACAGAAAGCCCTATTAGTGACAGGTAATAACCTCTATTAGTGATGGACATGTCTCACGTTACTCTTATCACGTCAGTGAAGCTAGGTCATTAGTGATGGGTAATCACCCATCACTAAAGGGGGGCATGCTATGACCCATTAGTGATGGGTCATAATGTCACCTGTCACTAAAGAGTCCTTTAGTGAAGGGTGATTATTTAGACTCGTAACAAATAGTATGGTCATATTAAAAAAATAATTATTTTTAGGCTGCATCCTGAATCAAAGCCACATCCAACATTACAAACACATCACAGAACACCACAGACAATTCATCACAGAAGTTTCAGAACCAAATTAATATCACATATATTAACTTCTAACTCGTTATCTCAAAGAAATTGGCTAAAACAAAGTTCCATAAGGATCAAATGTGAGAAATAATAATTTACACCACATACAGAGTTGCCTCAACTGCACTATTGTTGATATTGAAATGACATGCGCATATTGTACCAACTTCTAACTCGTTATCTTGAAAAGATTAGCTAAAACTAGTAGTTAGGTAGCACCGTCCATCTATAGATTTATGCACTGCAATTAGGACTATTGTGCTTCCTGCTACTATCAGTTGAATCTAGGTGGTCTGTTGGTGTAGGTGAGGTGTGATGTACTTCTCACAATATTGCCTTGAAAAGTACTATTACATCTGTATGATTACTAAAATAACAGATGTTATTCAATTGGTCCATTTGGTTGGTGTTATCCTCCTTAGATTTCTGCTTCCCTTTCTTCTCAGCATTGGTAGGAGCCTCACCTGCCATTATAAAAAAGCCGGTAAGTACATATACAAGATAGGCATGCATGTCTAATAAGTAATGTGAATTCGTTATAAATAACGCTATCACTTGTGTCTATTTTCATGGCTTGTGATGTCTTCTCTTTGCCATAATTATTGAAAATGGTAGCCATAGCAGACAGTGGGACTCTCATTGTTAGTACCACAAAGTGCCCTTCTACTAGGGTGACTTGGTCAGCAAATACAGACCACCCTTTACTCAGACATAACCCGCCTCTACAATTTTCAATCTCAACCATATTGGTGCGCACAGCCATCTCTTATTGATATCTCAAGAGTGTCACAATTATGAATGCTATGGTGATTAACAAAGCTTTTTTTATAAACTATAACAGTGAGATAATATCGCATTAGTTTGTTAGTTTTGTTACCATATAAATAGAATATACAATGTATAATGTATGTACCATGTGAGGCCTCAGGAAATGACCAACTTTTAGAAGGCAACACTTAGGATCATAAGTCGATACCTATATTTTTGGCGTGGATTACTATAGCTACACACTTGCAGTACGGGATAGCAAAAAAAGTAGAATAATACCATAGTGGCGGTGGGCCTACTGCTGGAATCACGATGTCTGGCTGAAGTGCCATGTTGATCACTTGGGAGACTTGCTATATCCCTAATTCATGTTATATTTAACAACGATGAAAAAAAGTATAATAATACTGGTGTAAACCCTAATTCATGTTGAACAAGACAATAACACGGATCGCTCTTAGATATCGGGCTGCCAACTTAGTGGCTTCCTTGCCACTAGACTATATTTTAATTCATAGGTGTGTGTGATAAATAATTAATTAAATCTTTTTCCACAAGTATATTGAAGAAAAAATGACTTAAAGGAACAAATTATATGATAGTGTGCCTAATTGTCACACACATCCTCATACTAGGCCAACTCTTCATTGAGCGAATAGGAACAAACTACAGGAACAAAAATAGTGAGCCTAATTGTCACACACATCTTATAATAAGGCAACTCTTCATTGAGCGAATAGGGGAGCAAATTTGAAACCCTAGCCATCATATTCATCATTGCATCCACATGTTCACAATGAAATATAAATGTAACATAGAACATTAATTTAAAAAATAAAATTATCTGAATGTAATGAACACAACTTAAAAGTGACAACATAAACATAACATAAATTTTGTTACACATGATTGCTCTCAGATGTCGGGCTGCCAACTTAATGGTCTCCTTGCCACTAGGCTCTATTTTAATTCATAGGTATATATGACAACTAATTAATTAAATCTTACCCGTAAAGAATATAGAAGAAAAAAGTGACATAATGTAAGATCATTGCATTAACAAACTATAGGAACATAAATAGTAACCACATAATATAAGATCATTACATTAATAAACTATAGGAACAAAGTGAGCCTAATTGTCACACACATTCTCATACTAGGCCAACTCTTCATTAAGCGAATAGGGAAAATAATTCACAAATTAACAAAGTCACATATTCACAAAGTCACAAACCCTAGCCAGCAAGGAGGAGGAGACACGACAAGGAGGGTTGATTTGTTGAGTATTCAAAATACTCACTCTTGCATTCCCCCAACCAGAAGAGGAGTATGTCAGTGAACACGAAGGTGGAGCCCTTTGAGCTATGCCAGTCAAGTTGCATGTGGAATGGAGTTGTCACGCTAAATTAGGAGTCATTTATCTATTTATCATTAGTGTTTCGAGGTTTCAATAGATAAATGACTCATAGTTTAGCATGACAACTCCATTCTACAGGCAACTTCACTAGGATAGCTCAAAGGGCTCCACCTTCGTGTTCACTGACATACTCCTCTTCTGGTTGGAGAATGCAAGAGTGAGTATTTTGAATACTCAACAAATCACCCGAGAACAACATAACAAATGCATAGGGATAACAATGGAAGGCATAATATGGTTCTTTTACATAAAAACAACATCTAAGTAAATTGTAGAGGTTAAAAAGTAATTCTAATTAGTTGAACATCCTACAACAATATTAATCATCCACTGAATAACTTTACCCAGTGTCATCAGGCCCAAACCAACCAAACCACTCATACACAGAGCTGACCAGGTTAAACAACATTAATCAACATATTAATTAAGTATTTATGAGACTAATCACGAAAAACATTGCGTAGCTTGCCCATAACCGTGGGCACGACTATTCAAATAATTTTACTCTGATCAGAGGTGCACAATTTTACCCACAAGACATAGCCCTACAACATGTCACCAGGCGCCTTGATACGACCATAGTACCTCAGAAAAGAGCTGTGATACGACCCTTTCACCTAGATCCCCTAAGTTTTGCACCCCAGGCTACCATTCTATCCCACCTAGGAAAGACATACATGGTGCTCCAATCCGCATAGCAGTCACTACGAAAAGTGCAAAGATACCGATAGTCTCGATGCTCCACTTAAGATCGCTAAGCTTTAGGTCCTATCATTACTCATGCTGGCTTGTGGTAAGTGCTGTAAGGCATTACAACAGCTGCTCATGAACCGGTTCTTAAGTGTCATGAGTACGACCAGCAAAACCATGTACTCACAACCCACCTTAGTCAAAGTTTTAGTGGAATTAACCATTAGTCATTTATCATAAACCAAAAAGCTTAATAATTTAGCAATTATTAATACAGTAACATTAATGAACCATTTGAGTGATACTAGTTTCTAAGCTGGGCTAAGCAGATCTAATTTATCTAGCTAGATGATAATAGGGACCTAACTATTCAATATTAAACCGTGGTATTCAAGGAATAGTGTAAAACAACATGAGGCATTAGCGAACAGTAGGTTAAACCCTTCTTGATGGCATTCGAAAATAAATGCATATTTTGAAGAAAACCATAGCTTTAAACATGGGTCCAAACATGACCAATGAATGAATTCAGATGACTTGCCTTGTGACTCTGGTAAGTAAACGGGTGCTTCTTCGATGAGAACGGGTTCCTCAAGGATGTCGGGAACTATACAACATAAATGAACAATAAAGAATAGTATAGTAGATCAATCATGTCATGTCTAAAAGTATTTTTATTGAGTACAGCTCATTTTCTAGAAAATTGTGCAATTTAAATGGTCAAATTCGGAGTTAAAATGAATTGGTTATGAATTTTTAAAGGTTTTAGCATTGATCTAGAATTTCAGAAATTGAAAAGGATTTATGACGCAATAATCAATTATTTTCCTGAAGAAAAACTAGGTTTATTACATCATCACAGTGAAGTGGGTTTGGCGGACCGGTTCTGCCATGTGGCAGACACGTGGGCAAAGCACACTGATGGGGCACCGACGTGGCGGCCACGTGAGCGGACCACGCCAGCACTGCTAGTGAGCGGCTTGGGACCCTATGGTCACCAGTGAGCAGTGGCACAGTGGCCAGCGACGAGGGCAGCAGCAGCACCAAGGCAAGATGATGTCCTCATCAGAGGGGTCAGCGATGACTAGTGGCGAGGGGAGAATGGCCGATGACGAAGAACGTCGGTAGGGGCCTTGGCGGGTTCATGGCAGTGAGGTGGCTCCGGCGGTCAGCGGGCTCGATGGAGGGGCAGCCGAGGACCACTAGCGGACAGTGGAGGTGATGGATCGGTCAGCGGGGTCCGACCGGTGGTAGAGCAACTGCAATCGGCAGCTGGAGGTGGGCGAAAGCAATGGAAGCAGGGCGCACGTGGGGAATGACGGCGACGGCGCTAGGGCTTCGGCGAGAGGGATGGCGACGGAGGGGAACCCTAGAGGTTGGGTTTTATAGGGGAGAGGGGAGGAGGTCGGCACGGAGATGGTGGCGTGGTGATCATGGACTCGGCCGGTGGTGGGGTTTGCGGCGAGGTTGCTACGGCGCATGGGCTAGGCTCGGATTCATGGGGGAAAGGGCTGGGGCGAGGCGGTGCAGGCGAATCCGAGCTTGGATTGGGTGGATCCAGCCCAGGGTGGCAGATTGCACAATGGCGGGGCAGAGCTAGGGCGTGAGAATGGTGGGAGGTC
>KE371418.1:193233-204391 GCA_000418225.1 Zizania latifolia | reverse complement strand
GCTTGCTTCAAGAGCACGCCGGTTTCTAGACATAGGCATCCAGGTGCCTACCGCTTCGTCAGTGTGGCCTCCTCCTTCACCATAAGGCAAAGGCAAGGACAAGCATTCTGCCACCGAGCAATCAAGTCGCAGTGATGACTTGCTTCAGCATGTTCGGAGAAAGGTCCAAGAGCCCTCATTGGCCGGTGGGGTCACTCCATGATCCGAGGTTAATTATATGAGGCGGACTCTTGAGGCCGGGAAGGAAAGAAATGAGGATCCCCGGGTGTATGTGAGAGATGCTTCAGACTATAGGTTTCACTCGGGCTTCCAACAGGACTACTACAAAAGTTCCATGTTTCCCAAGAGGATCCGGTGGTCGAGATGCAGTGGATCAACTGGGCTGCGATTAAGAAAAAGGCCAATCCAATTTTTAACCAGGTGATCCGCATCTGCCAGGCTAAGAATCTCTATGGCCTCATGGAGATCAAGCAGAACTGGTGCGAAGAAGCAATCTACCAATTCAACTCCCCTCTTTTCCAGTCCGTGGACAATGATGAGCCACTTTTCACTGGCGGCTAGATAGAGTTGAGTACGAGGTCACACTCAGTGACTTCACTGCTATTCTAGGTCTAGATGCAAATGACCTCGTAGCCTACCATCTGGATCTTGAGCTCGTGCTTAGAGCTAATGCAATGCCATTTCTATATGAGCTGGGTTCAGTGTTTGGAGGCAAAACAGAGGGTCTCTCCCCGATTTTCTCAATGCTAAACAGTCTGTTCTGAAAGACCCTTCTGCCAAAGCTCGGTGATAGGACTTCATTGCTAGGCAATGCTCACAATCTGCTGTCGGTCATTAGGGAGGACCGTGGTGTGTTCAACGTCTCTCATTTCCTTTGGAACGAGATCTGGACTACTTCATTCTCTCCCACCAAGAGTTGTGTGTATGCCTCATACATGTAACTCGTGATCGACCGAGTCACCCGTAAGAAGATGGTTCATGAGGTTGCGCACCGTGGATATACACCTCGGGCACCGCCTTCCGGAGCGCCTCTAGGGCAGTCCTCGTCAATAGCTCTTCCTCCTTCTGCCAGGCCTCGACGTGCTCCTCGAAGATCAGCACCACAACCCAGCTCCTCTGGCTCACCAATCAAGAAGATTTTGTTGGCCATTTTCACAATGTGTCAGAACAGCAGTCGGTGGTAGGTCAAGGAGTTCGAAAGGCAGAACAAGGTGATCAACCAGCTACTTCAATAGTCAGGCCAGCCTCCCATGTGGCCTGTGTCTGATTCAGATGAGGAGAACGACTTCGTTGACTGCACCGACCCCTATGCCTACTTCTTTGGATCTAGAGCAAGGTCGTCCCAGCAGTAGCAGCAGCAACCTCCACAACAGTCCTCCTCACTGTCAGACGACGATGAGGGTGATGATGATATTGTTAAGAGCGAGGATGATTTCGAGTGAGCCGTCTGTTGCGTTCTCTCTTTTTTGTGTCTTTGATGCCAAAGGGGGAGAATTACCCAAGAAGTCATTAAAGTAGTTGCAAATTGCTTAGATTTAGGATTTCAAATTTTTTGGTTCCTTCTTTGTATTCCGTGTCATGAATAATGGGTTGTAATAATGTTTTACTCTTATGCTTGACATGGATGATAGGATGTAATGAACATTACTTACGCTTTATGTCTTTATGTTGAATTATGTTCATTTCGATTTTTAGTCCTAAATGTAGTTTTATATCATGTCTCTATCATTTTGAATTATGTTGTTGAATGATGCATGCACTTAGGGGGAGCTTAAATGTATATATTCATCTTTCATGCAATTTGTTTTTCACTTCTTTGGTCATATTGTCATCAATCACCAAAAATGGGAGATTAAAAGTGCATCTTGATGCATCTAGGCGCCTAATTTGTTTTGGTATATTAATGATAATAGTGATCAAATGCTACTAACATTATTGCTAAGATGGATGCAGGAATTAAGATCTAAAGTAGCATTGCAGCTCTATCAATTTTAAAGAAATCACCCTTGTAGTACTTACTTAAGCTCAAAATGTGTAAATTAAGTATATTTTATAGTTTCTTGAGTCTAGGTATGCCGTACTATCAAGAGGGATGCATTGATCATTGATCCAAAGCTAAGTACTCAAATCAAAATCTTTCTTAAATAGTTTTGTAAATTTTCTAAGTTGATTTTGGCTTTCCAGCAAAGTCAGACTGTCCGAATTCTAGCCGGACAATCCAAAAATAGACTTCTGTTAGTTTTTATTTGCACTACGGACTATCCAGATTCAAGCCAGACAATCCAAAAATAGGCTTCTGTTTGATTTAATTTTTAAGTCGAACTGTCTGGGTTCTGACCGAACAATCAAAAAATATGTTTCTATTGGATTTATTTCTCAAGTCAGACTGTCCGGAGTTGGACCGGACTATCCAAAAACATGTTTCTGTTTTAATTTTATTTGAAGCCCAAAATATCTGGATTTTGGCCGGATGGTCCGAAAATTGCTCTTTGTTGGATTTTATTCTATGGCCCGGAGCATCCGGACCTTGGTCGGATGGTCCGAGAATACATTTTTGATTGGATTTATTTTTGGCCTAGAATATCTGGATTCAAGCCGGACTATCCGAAACACTAGTTCTTTCTGATTTTATTTGATCCAGATCATCTGGTTAAGCCCGGACTGTCCGGATGAATAGTGCATGATTTATTGCTCTAACAGACAAATTTGGGACAGGGGTATAAATACCCTCCCTCTCCATAGTCAGGGTATGTGATTGCAAACCCTAGCAGCCCTGCCATTTTTTCTCTCGCTCTTCCTTGTGTGTTGATTCTTGTTTGGATCTTGAGGGAAAAATTGAGAGTTCTTCACATAATCTCCTCGTGTTCTTGATTGATCCACTCTTGAGAGTGGTTTTGGTGTGTGCTTGATGATCTTGGCTGTTCGTTGAGAACACGGCATCGGATCACGTCAATGTGTTCATTACTCTTAGAGATCGAGGTCTCCTAGATGGCTAGGCGTCGATCCGCGAGCACCCAAGGTGTGTGGTTGACCGGATGAGTTTGTACAAGGCTTCACCTCGGCTTCAAGGAGGTAACATAGTAGAAAACCAAGGCTTGCAGTGGTGAGCGCTTGGTGAGGATTAGGGTTGAAAGAGACCTGACTCCTTGGGGTTTCCTCAATGAAGACGTAGGATCGTTGGATCCGAATTTCGGAAAAAAATTGGTTGTGTCCTCATTTACTCTTGCTAGTTATATTTACTGTTGATCTATCTATTTGTTAGCAAGTATAAGTCTCATTGAATTCATTGGTTAGATCATTTTCTGCATTAGTTATTGTTTCAGATCTGTTGTGCTTGGATCATCCAGTTATACCCAGATAATCTGGACCTCAGATAATTTTCAGTTTCATCCGGCACCCAGAGTATCCGACTAAGTCCAGATAGTCCGGACCCTGGAAGTTTCAACTAACAGTTTTTGTTGAGAATTTCACATTGCCTATTCACCCCCCTCTAAGCAACTTTTAACTTGAACTTCCATAATAAAGAATCAAAAAGATGAATACTGAATGCTGTAATACATATTTTAAACAATTTCGAGATAACATATCTATTACACATAATTAAATAACAAGATAGTTAAGGAGTATAACGTAAGGTATAAACACATCCATTCAATATAAATTTAGTTTGTCACATACTTGCTTTAACTTTAGCGATAACCCAGATTTTCACTCGCTTTGCCGAAAGACTCCACACCTAAATCATAAAACAATACTCAGAAACTATCCTGTATATAAGCTCTACTATTATTCGGTATAAAAACTCTAAAACTCGAAACATCGGACATCCCGATAAAATACTACAAACATAGGTCCTTCATTGATTTGGACGTAACTTTTAAACCACTAATCCAAACTTACTAAATAAATATATCTTGAGCATCTACAGACCAACGACGCATCCATCATTCCTAAATTAAGAGAAAACGATGTGCTGTACTAGTTTTGGACCTGGCAACAGCACTGTTTTTAGTGTTTCTCCTAAACTATTAATCCGAATCATATGAAACCAGCGCCGTTAGAAAGATATCGAATACACCTATAACTTTTATTTAGATTTCGAGACCCGATTCTCAACGGATTAATACCAGTTTTAAAAATACGGTTTCAGCCTACCCAGAGAATCAAATTTCTAAAATATTCGGCGATCAATTCCATATTTATTTGAAATTTATATATCAAGGGACTACAAATAGGTTACCCATACAGCGAGAACCTTCAATTTAAGAAGACTTGAGGGTTACCCCAAAACCCCCCAAAATCCCCAAAGTTCTTCCTGTCTTCTTCTTCTTTCCTTCTCCCTTCTCCCCTTCTTGATTTGCTTGACAGCCGGGACAAGAGGAGCTGACGGCGGCTCGCCAAAGGGAGAAGAGGGTAGCGGCAGGCTGGGTGCTAGAGGCGGCAGAGCTGGCGAAGGGCGCAAGGAGGAGTGGCGGCGACCGGCTGGGCAATGGGAAAAAAGGTGTGATCAATCTCTGTGGACAGAATATATATACTTACCTCCTCCAATCTAACGGCCCATAATTAATCGTCCACTATGATCTCATCCAGAACTTGATTTTGACAAATAAATATAAAAATAGAACCTACTCGACGAGCACTACGCAACCACGAAACCCAATCGTCTATCGGAGCAATGGTAAAAAATTATATTTTTAGTACTTTTTATTAAATTCTAGGTATTACAACATCGGAGAGGGGCAGCGCAGAGAGACAGTGGAGAGGGGTGGCGCTGAGAGGGCGGTGGGGGAGGAAGAAGCAAATCGCGGGCCTGTGCAGTAGGATTTAAATGCGGGATGGGAAAAAATGGCGCCGGATTCGAAAAATATGGCGCCAGATGCAAAAAAATGGCGCCAGATGCGTAAAAATGGCGCGGAATGCAAAATTTTTGTTTGCCGAGTGCCGGCACTCGGCAAACACAAATTGTTTGCTGAGTGTCTCAAATTTGTCACTCGGCAAACATTTTTTTATTTTTTTATTTCAAATGTGTTTTTCATTTTTTTCTTGGCAATTTTTGTGAAACATTTTCAAATTTAGTGGGTAAGGCTAAAAATGGACTCAAAAAACATGAATATGATTTTTTTGATAATTTAGTTCATTATTTCATTCACTTGCAGTTTAAATTTGACATATTTCAATTTAAATCCTAGAAATACAATTCATAAATTAAAAATAGCTAATTGACATAGAAAAATTCCAATTTTTTTCATGGGATAACATACGCTGTATTTTAATTGTAGAAAAAGTTTCAAGTTCAAACGAGGATTTAATCATCAATTTGCTTTCAAACCCAATCCATTTCTTCTTTAAATCCTTATTCGTGCTCGGAGAATCTTCGGTTTCTGAACATTATACGTGACAACTTTCTCTAAACATTTTAAAATTTTATCACAACATCTACATATCATATCATAACATCATGACATGTCTCATATTTTTTAGACTTCATTTGATTTTTTAAATTAAAAAACCATTAAGCTCCACGTCCCTGATCGAGTGTCGCAACCTAGATTTTTTAAATTTTCTTTCCATTTAGTGAGTATGGCCTATAAATGGACTCAAAAATATGAATATGATTTTTCTATAAATTTTGGTTCATTATTTCATGCACTTGCAGTTTAAATTTGACACGTTTCAATATATATCCAAGAAACACACTTAATAAATTAAAAATAGCAAAGTGATCCAAAAAAATACTAAATTTTTATATGAGATATGCTATGTTATATTTTGACTGTAAAAAAAATTCAAGTCCAAACAAAATTCAAAAATCACATGGTCTCAAAAAACAATTTCACATAAAATGATGAGTGCACCGGGTTTGCCGAGTGTTTTTTAAAAAACACTCCGCAAAACATTAGTTCTGTCAGATTGCGTCGGCCTCCGTTACTGTCATTTTTTGGTTGATTTTTTGGCAAGTGTATTTTGGCCTTTCGGCCGAGTGTCAAAAGTTTGCCAAGTGTATTCCTTTGGCCCTCAGTGAACATGCATGTTCGCCGAGTACCCGAGAGAATACACATGGCAAACCGTGGAACACTTGGCAAAAATCATTTTTCCTGTAGTGTATATATATATTACATGGCATTCATACTCAGATAGCAGTATATATTACCAAACACACACAGAGTATATATTACCAAACACAGTGTGTGTGTTTGGTAATATATACTCTGTGTGTGTTTGGTAATATATACTGCTATCTGAGTATGAATGCCATGTAATATATATATATATGCTCTCTAGCTATATATGCATGCATTTGGATGTGTACATGGTGTAAATGATGCACTGGAAAAAGAGACACTGACACCCCCTGTATATATATATATATACACTAGCATATATATATATATATGCTAGTACATCATTACTAGCATATATATATATATATTCAAACTATTTATATTGTATTTTTTTGTAAATTTGAATTTAATTTGCCATGTCATAAGACATTATGTTGCTATATTTGTATGGCATTGTAACCAAAGTTTATATTTATACATTGGTTTTGTTGTGTTATAAAAATTTGAAGTACATACAAAAGTAGGCATACCTAACAAAAATAATCTCGGCTACACCAGTGCCATTACATGTTCATGGGTTGTAGGAAATCTCAATTTACGAACGAGCTAGCGAATCATTCATGTGAATTCAAATGTTAAAGTTTGTAGATTTCATGCAACAATTAATCAAAACATTAATGTTAAAAACTATATACCAATATGTGATTTTACACGGTTAGTATTCCTTAAGTTATATACACTCACTACCACATAAATGACCTTTAGTGACATAGCTTTAGTGACGGATAAAATACACACGTCACTAATATACCTTTAGTGACGGGTGTATTTACAACTGTCACTAAAAACCTACTTTTAGTGATGGGTCTCAATGATGTCTGTCACTAATGAGGAATTCCAAACTGCTAAATTTTAAATCAGTCTTTAGTGATGGATATCGTTGGGGCCTATCAGTAATGAGAGATCCCAAACTGCTAAATTTTAAATCAGTCTTTAGTGATGGACCTCAACCATGTCCGTCACTAAAGACCTACCTTTAGTGACGGGTGTGAGGTCTGTCACTAAAGGCCTTTAGTGACGGGTGTCCTATTGACCCGTCACTAAAGACCTACCTTTAGTGATGGGTGTCCTATAGACCCAAGACCGGTGCATATGAATTTTTTTTAAAATTTGGACAGGAAAAAGGACACTAGCCCAAAAATACACACCACTATTATAAATTCCCGTCTTCCCTCTACAGTCTCTACTCTCAACCATTCTACACTTTTCTCTCTTGCTCTCTCTACTTGATCTCTACTTTTATCATCTCGAGCTCTATTGATGGTGGATGGCATCACCCCAAGATCTACCCGACGGTGACCAACGTCACCTCGTGCTGCTCCATCTGACCATGAGCTCCTCGGTGCTGAGCTGCTTTGACAAAGGGTACATAATTGTTACTGTTGCTTTACCAAATCCTACTACCTGTGGCTCTCCTCCATTGTTGTCGCCTCCTCTCATCATTCTTCTTCATTATCATCGTCTCTCCTCCTCTATTATGACTCGGGGTAGAGGCCTCACCGACGATGATCACACAAAAAAACACCTCGGGGCGACAACAAATACGACGGGAAGAGCCCCTCCACTATCACCTCGGATCTAATCATCACCCTATTTGAACTGAAAGAAACTAAAGGAAGTTGTATAGACACTACGTCATCACACACTATTGCCATCAGCAACTATAGTCAGCAAAAGCCCTCTATAGTGGCAGAACATGTGTCAAAAAAAGCTTTACCGACAGTTAGCAAAACAGTCATGCTAGAAGCAGTCTGGGAAGGCTTTGCAAATAGTTTTACCCTATGCCGATAGTTAGGTTGTAGCCATATGCGACCCTTTGCTAAAAGTTATTGCCTATGCTGACGGTAAACTTCTCCCGACAGTGGACCTATGCCGATAGTTAGGTTGTAGCCATATGCGACCCTTTGCTGAAAGTTATTGCTTATGCTGACAGTAAACTTCTCCCGACAGTGGACCTATGCCGATAGTTAGATTGTTGCAGAAGGATATACAAGAAAAAACCGATGCACCATTCAAATAAAGCAACAAACTAGTACAAATACAGCAACAGACAGAATTCATACACAAGCTTTATACATATATGTACACATATGTACAATCAGGTTCAAAAGTTCTCACAAAGATTGACACAAATATATTTCCATTCAACTCTTTCATATATTTGCATGGTATTTTCATATATTTATATACAAAGTTCATAAAAATAATATAGATAATGTGCAATCATACAAAGGTTCACACAAATATTAATCATAGCAAGTAATCTAAAAGCACTTGTCCCTTGCTCTTAGAACTCTATTGCTACACAAAAGATTGCCCCTCCAAAGCATTACTCGAGTTGCTGTCCAAAAGTATTGCTTCACACAGCTAGTAAATTTACCTATAAGAAAAAGAAAAGATTATTTCCATGACTGCACATATGTTTCGGTAAGCACCAAGATGGCAAATGCACCAAACACTGCAGAGAAAGCTGAAGAATCCCATGATGAGGGAAAGGAAGAAGCTACATTGGATGGAGAAATTCAACAATAAATCCAAACTTCTTTAGGTATTGGTTGCTCTTTAACTTAACATTCATTAAAACTTAGATAATTTGAATGTTCATAATCAACATGCCCAGTAGCTGTATAAGTAGCATCCTTTGAAAGCATTTCAATAGTTAAATCCATTTCCGGTGGTAGAGAAAGAGCCATGGCTTCACAAAGAATGGAAACAACAACTAGAGCTAGCAGCTCAACGGGCAGTATAGTAAATCTTCCTAATGTCAGGTAATTGTGAGAAGAAGCAACAATAGTATAGTAAAGTCACTTATCTCTATGTATACCCCTGCAAAACCACTTAGAAGAGCTATCACTAGTAGAAGAAAGCCCATTCATTAATTCAATCATTGGAGTTATTGTATTCAATCCTTGTGACACACAATTGCCATCATCCAACCTTGAATAGGGGTTTGGAGAACATGATCTGACCTAGAAAAATAACATATTGTTCTACTAACCATGATGTTTAAATCAGAAGATTGTTCAGAATGAACAAATAAATAGCATAACATATTCATAACAACTGCTTTTATTAATAACCTTTAACAGGGTAAGGTCATAATCCTTGTTATTCAAGAATCTGAATCAAAGGCTCACGGTTTTTTCCAAATCGCTGGATCTCCTTCCTCCTCGAGGCCTTCACCTCTCGCTGGATGCCGACGCTTACAGGATCTAAAATCCATCAAATGAATCAGCGTCCAAGAACAATCCCATTGACGATGGACGCGTGCCTTTGGTAAGAAGATCAAGCAAATCAAAATAAAAATCTAAATCTGGCCATTTCAGGGTAACACGACAATGGTTAACCACAATGAGGCGGCGCACAGAATGCTCTAGGCAGTGGGCGCGTGGAGGGCTCTAGGCAACAGGTGGGCGGAGGGCCAGAGGGCTCCAGAGGCGGCGCGCACGCGGAGGGCTCCAGAGGCGGCGCACGGAGGGCTCCTAGGGGCGGTGCGCGGTGAGCTCCCATGGGCGGCATGCGATGAGCTCCTTGGGGTGGTGGTGGCAGCACTCAGAGGGGCTGGGAGGGGTTGGGAAGAGATGGGGTTGCAAATTTTTGTTCTGCGCTAAGATTTAATGCCTGCGATTAAATTTCATCTTTTTGTTCCGCTCGTGATCCCACCATCTTCGCCGACACTTTTCATTCTATACCGACGAACCAGCCATTACTATATCTACGCTGATAGTTTATTTGTTGAATAGATTAATATCAACACATTTTTTGTTGAATAAAGATAATATTCCCAATAGATAATTCACTTAGGAATCATCATATAATTACCGACATATCTTTTGATAAGGATATATTAGCTTTGCCCACAGATAATTGTAGGCAATAGTGTGTCATGGTGTAGTGAGAACAAATCTGAAATTTAAAAAGTCAACCTTTAGTAACGCGTGAACATCCATACTCGTCACTAATGGTTCACCTTCAGTAACATGCGAACATCTATACCCATCGGTAAAGATGGACCATTAGTGACAGGCGTACATCTATGTCCGTCACTAAAGGCCTACCATTAGTGATAGGTGTATACTCGCCAGTAATGATTGGTCATTAGTGACATGATAAGAGTAACGGGTACGATGTCTATTACTAATGACTTTTATGACTCATCACTAATGATTTTTTTAGGTAGTGACTGTTGGTTACATAGCTCTGTTGGATTTATTTGAAATCAATTGTCAGAAGTTTATTCTCAAAAATCTCCAAAAATTAATTAGAATATATCTTATAAAAGCAATGGAGACACATGCAGTATATACATAGACAATGGAACTAGATAAAATCTTGTGTGTACGGTAACCAGTCAAGAGAGACTGATATATGTGCCGACCGCCCTTCAAGTAAACTGTGTTGGCTTAGGGCCTTTTACCTAAACATAACAAATTATATTAAAATAAAATTATTACAACACTGTTATTATAAGAAAGATTGGGAAACTGCATGCTCACGTATACACATGTATGTTTGATTGGTTGGATCGATATTCCTGATGGGAGTTGTCGAACCGAATTTTGTGGGTGCTTGCTTTGTCGGTCCAACCAAAAATTTGGCTCTATCTACCAACAAAAGACGACCTAACTTAAATTATTCCATCCCATCAAACATGCTCTTCAACAAATAAATAAACCCTTAATACACATGGGCGGAACTGGGCGTGGGGCACCTTGGGCTTCAGTCTTAGGCTTAAAAAAAATTTGCCTTATAGTACCCTAAAATTTTTTAGATTTTTTAAATACTAATGGGCCTAGCCCCACTCTTAGGCCTAGCCTGCCTGGGGCTGGGGCTTGGCCTCCTTCTCCTTCCCTCCCGGTGGCCGGCCCATTTTCCTAGCACGCGCGCGAGGCCCACAATCTAGTCTAACTCAAACCCTAGTCCCAACCCTCAAACTCCAACGCCGCCGGCCGCACCAACCCTCCACCGGCTCCACGGCTCCACGCCCCACACCCGACACCCATGCCTCCGCCGGTCCGCCAACCGCCCCGACCAGC
>KE371418.1:151566-166323 GCA_000418225.1 Zizania latifolia | reverse complement strand
ACATTCAGACCACGGAAGTTCTAGAAGAAACCGGATATTATGAGAGCTTTAACCTTTCTTATTGAAGAATTTTTTAGGAGCGCATATTCACCCCCTCTAGGCGACATCAGTGTTCTTTCAGGGCTCAAAATAGAATTTCATAAGGAGATCAAAACAGAATTTCATACATATTTCGTCACAAGATTCATTATAGATATGATCCATCACAATATTTTCATACATGTTTCAGAACTGACATTCAAAACACAAATTCAGCATGATTCCAATCATATGACTCACATTCACTTTAAGAAGTCTTAATCAACAACCCCACACAAAAGATGTCTCATACTAGGCTTTAGTATGGCATAAACAGAAAAGTCACCTCCAACACAAAAGTTACACTCAATTTTTCCTAGCAACCAATTCTGCTAGCTAGCAACCTAAAGTTCTACTTCAACCAAACTTGTAAGTGTATCCAAACGCACAGCATTTCAAAAGATGAAAATAATAGGTACCAATCTATTGTTTAAGTTATTAACATCTTCATGCTTGGTTTCCACTTTAGCATTTGCTAGTTTCCAATGTCATGTTTGCATCATTGAGCTTGTCACCGCTATGGTCATCTATTTCATTGCCGTTGTTAGTCGATTTTGAGCCAACATGAGATGAACCTATGGCCTGTTCAGGTAGAAATTAACTAGCTACAATAGAAGAATAACATGAGTACTGAACTAATTTAAGTGGCATCATATGGCAGCATATTCACAACACAACATGAGTACTAAACCAATTCAAGTGGCATCATGTGGCAGCCACATTTACAACACAACATGAGTACTAAACTGATTCAAGTCCATAAGAACTAAACCAATGCAAATATCTACCTTACCACACGTACTGATCTAATGCAAGTTAAGTTAAGTAGCTATGCAGGAATCAACATGAGGCCACTTTCTCACTGCCGCACTTCATGCTGCCACTCTAAAAATGTGTTGAAAATACTTAGGTAAAATGCTAGGAAATATATATGCCAGTAAATAGAGAAGACAGTTCCCTTCTATCTTTCTAATTTTCCATTAATTTTGTTTCTCTCTAACACAAAATTTCATTCGATCATTTTGTGGTGTACACTTTTCCAAAATACATACCTAGAGAAATAAAGTGACATAGAAAGTACTCACAATTGTTGAGTAGCTGATAGAAGACGGAGTGCTTGCTCTAGAGTTTCCTTTCCTAAGTATTGATAAAGTCCCTATAGGAGAAAGCAATTATAATTCAGAACATAAAAAATTCACTGGTTGTAGGAAAGCTTGAAAACACAAATTCAGTTATACATACCAATACCAACTTTGTAGTTATGATTAGAATGGTCTTTTTTCATACCAATATGAACCCTGTAGTCATGACCAGGATGGTCTTTTTTCAGAAATGAATTTTGGAAAGTAACAACTGTATGCATGAAATTGATTAAAGGAGGAAAGCTGAGATGATAGGAACGCAGGCAATCTCAATTACTCTAGTGCTCTGTCAGTTGAGAAAAAACACGACTTAGCTACTATTCAAATTAATCAAAGGCCCTCTTTTTCATATAGACATTTTCACATTTTTTATATTTTATTCCATCATCTTTTTTAACAATAGTACTAAGCAATATGAATTTTTTAACACAACAAAAACAAGAACACAAAATCAAGGTAAATAGTATCAGAAAGAGTGCGTCCTCGTAGAGCTGGTACCCGATGGTGAGTACGGTAGTGCTCTTTCCCGTGCTAGGCGAAAGCTGCGAGATATTAGGCCACAAATTATAAACCACCTAGAGGAAAAACAAATATATGTTACTCTCTTTTAGATGAGCTAGTAGGTATATATTATGAAAGACAAACGTACCCTTTACAGTTGAAGGCTAGAGCCACTACCATAGAAACAACCTGTAGTATAACAGGTAATAACATCTATTAGTGACGAGCATATATCCCATCAATCTTATCACGTCAGTAAAGGCTAGTCATTAGTGATGGGTAGGTAATTATACCCTTCTACGGTTGCGGAGTCTTTCGTGATGGTTGTAATTATACCCCCGTCGCAAAAGACCACCATCATTAGTGATGGGCCTCAATTTGACCCAAGCACCATCATTAGTGATGGGTCTAATTGATGCTCGTCACTAATGCTAGGCAACACCAGTGACGGGCCACATGATGACCCATCAGTAATGGTGGGCACCATCATTAGTGATGGGTCGAAATAAGGCACGTCACTAATAAAAGAAATTTATTGATGGGTGTAAGACGGTCTTTTATCCGTTACTAAGGATTGGTCACAAAAGGTTGTTTCTCTGGTAGTGAGCTCGTGACGTGAGGGAGGACGTCGCTGCTATGTGAGGGGAGGCCGTCAGGAGGTGTTGGTGTATTACCAATCATACTTATTGAGGTACCCGAGGTGGTGATTGAGATGGTAGGGAAGCATTGTATTCTTGAGCTCTAAGGTCGACTCTAAGAATCAATAGATAAGGTTTATACAAGTTCAAGTCTCCTGAAGAATAATAACCCTATGTCCTATGTGTTTGTGGATTGATGATTGTCTAAGCAATACAATGCGAGAGCTTATGATTGGATGCCTATGGGGTTTCCTTGTCCCTTTTATTAGTCAAGGGGTGAGCCATACAAAACCAGGGCTCTTACCCGAGTCGGTTCCCTAATATCCGGGACTATATACCGAACTCTGGTCTATTTTCTATTTACAAGGATTCTGGTATAAGTATATCTCCTTATACCAGATAATGGTGTTCGGTTTCCAAATATGACGCTAATTTACCTTATCAGAATCGAACCCGTTTTTATGGGATATACTGGACTCCAAAGCTAGCTAGGTCCACTCTCGGTTCAGTCTGATAAAGCCTATCACGGGGTACTTGGGGGTCATATCCTCGATAGCAGCCCCCAAGCTCTTCGTAGCTTGGCTTAAGTCTTCGACAAGATCAAGCTAAGTGGAGCTTAATATCTTTAAATCTTCTGTCTTTATTTTGCTGAATTAACAAACTTGAAAAGCTTTATCTTCTTCAATGTGTGATGTGCACCGCATAGTTGCACCCACACGGTGTAGCCCTGAACCTTGAGTCAAATAGAATATTTGGCTCTAGGGTCATTATGTTGATCAAGTCCCTGCCGAGTCATTATAGATCAAGTTGAACCAATGGTTGAGCTGGATCTTCAGTCAGGCAGGATCTTTGGCTCTAGGAGACAACTCGTAGTCAGGCATGACAGGTGGTCGAGAAAAAGGCTTTGAGTCGGGCGAGGCCAGTGGTCGAGAGAAGCTAGCAGTCATGGGAAGTAATCGGCTAGGGTCCTCAGGTGGTTGAGCCCTTGAGCACAACTAAGCCCACGAGAACGGCTGAGCCCCTGAGCACGGCGAAGCCCAAACATCACAATCTCCACCGTATTGCTAGAGCCAAGGCAAAGATCACCTTTTTTGGCTCAAATCTTCCACAATTAATGTGTCACAGGCGAGGAGACAGGAGGGCATCTTTTTCTCTGATTGGTCCCGCCACAGCCGCCTAGTCTGGACAGAGAGGCAAAACCATCCCATCAGCATGTCCGGCGCACGTGAAGCGACCGAAGTGATGCCGTTTCATGGCTGATTGTGGCTAACGTCATAGCGAGAAATCCGGTGGGTATATAAACCCATTCGCATTTTGCTTCTTCTTCACTCCTTTATTTTGAACCACAGCCCAAAACTCTTCATCTCCCTTGCCAACTCATTCGTCTTCAATATTTCTCCATCTCCCTGGCTCCCCATCATCCGGGTCACCACTGCAGGTGTGTTGTTTATTACCGCAAAGCACGTGGATTATTCCAACTAAAACCAATGGCCCCCAGAGTCCATTGAGGTTGGAGGAGTGGCTAAAGTCTGCTATGACGGCGGTGAGGTTGGAGGCACTAGAGAAGGGGGGATTCTTGCTAGCCCAAGCATTGTTAGGCTGGTGCGAGGCAGCAGATAAGGAGTTCCCCATGCCTGAGACTAGCGAGGTCGTTGTCTTCGAGCCCTTTGTCCTACAAGGGCTCAGCCTCCCGGTGCATCTCTTCCTCCATGGTCTTCTTCTTCATCACTACTAGATTTCTCTCATCCACCTCACCCCCAACTCCATTCTCTACATTGCCATCTTCGTCCACCTCTATGAGGCGTACTTGTGAGTGGAGCCTCGCTGGAACCTGTTCTGCCATTTCTTCCAACTCTGGCAGAACATGAGGACGGTGGTTAGCGGTGCTGGGCACTAACTGTACGATGGGAAGGCAGCGGAGTACATTGATGTACCATTGACTTCCTCTAACAAGGGCTAGCACGGCCAGTGGTTCTATGCGGCGAACCATGAGCCAGTCCTTCCCAAGGAGATCAATCGGTGCTCGGCTTCATCTGAGCACCGGTCACATGTGGGCATGGATCCCTATTAGGACGAGGTTACACATTTGGTGGCACAGGTGGTGGAACTCTACTGCCAGGGCCCGATGGGGATGATTGTCATGGTAAGCTTCTTGTCATGGGGAACGCTCCCATTAAAGCATCGAGGGAACCCAGCATCCGAGTCCCTCGGGCTCTAGGACTCAAGCAGCGAGTCAGGGGAGGCCATACTGAGGGAGGAGATTGTGAAGCTCCTCAACCAATTTTTCAGCGGGAAGCAATCCTTCCTGGCTCGGCCATTCCCCAACACGTACAAGCTGGCCCATCCGCGCCCTCTGGTAAGCTTCTAGACTGTTCATCGGTTGACTTTGTTTGAATTTTTGCTTCGGTGGCTCGACCACCCACGCGGTGTGATGTGGCTAGCTGGATGGTAACATGGAGTACTGCTCCCTTCCTCCCCTCCCTGAGCACCCAGTCAGGGATGACCGGGACCATCTGCTGGTGGTGTACCAGAGCAGCTCCAATGACCAATCGGCCGGTTGACCCAGGGACAATCATAAGGGCAAGGAGGTGGTTAGGCCTAGCACCAAGAGGCAGAAGCCGACTACGGTCGATAGGGATGGGCCTCAGTGATCAGGACCCGCTGCCTCGTGGTGTCTGACTTGAAGGTGTCGGATGGTGGGGGGAGCGGCATGGTGCTTGTCTAGGTGCCACAACTCATCTTGTCTCTAGTAAAGGGGATTCGGATGGGGTGCTGTTCTAGTTGATGCAGAGCCCCTAGCTTTGCAGTGTCTTCTGCCCCAGCGGCCTCTATGTCCATAGCTCTAGTGTCTATGATAGTGGAGTCGCTGACCATGGACCTGGCAATGGTCGAGGTTAGGTCAATCGACCCGAGTGCTACCAAAGTTGTTGGTGCTGTGCCAGTGGTCCTAGAGAGACCTTGTCCGAGATCTCATACGGGCAAGGGCCAAGCTCTGGCGTGGTCGAGGGCATGGCGACTCTGACTATCTAGGTGGACCCTATGGAGGGGGACACCAGAAAGGTTGCTGCAAATGAGGCAGCGATAGCTATGGCATTGGGCGGCACAGCGGCGGTCGATGAGGCGATGGCTGGCAAGGCGGTGGTCAGGGCAGAGTTGTCGGGGCACCGACCATGTTGCAGGCCTTGCCTTCGCTGTCATACCTGATAATGGAGGAGCTCTGGTAGTGGGTGTTGGTAGAGGGTGCGAGGGACCTATAGACGATCCGGGCTGCCTCAAGGGTCTAGGAGTTCTATCCCTAGCCGATCAGATCCATCCCGCTAGACAACGTGGGGGACTTTTTTGCTCGCTTTGCCAAGGTGGACTTGGTGGAGTAGTTGGCGGACACTGGCCTCAGGGCCATGATGGCCCAAATGACCGAGCATGTCTTGGTAAGTCTTCTGCTTTACCCTCCAAGTGTTTCTTTGCTTATTTTCTATTGGCTGACTTTGTTTTTCTTGTGCAGCGGGCGCTGGCGTGGTCGGCACAAAAGTCTGGGGGGCATCGCCACACCCACCAACTGTACTTGGGGGAGTCCTCCAGGGTGGGCGAGTGGCTGCCCTAGAGGCAGAAGTCAAGCAGCTCAAGAAGGAGCATGTTGACCTCGAGGCACGCAACAAGGTCCTTGTCCACGAGGGCGCCGAGGCTAGGGTCACGACAAACACATTGATGATGGCTGATGAAGATTCCCAGCGCATGGTTGATGAGGCCTTTTGTCGGGCCGAGGCTACCGAGGAGGCGGCGAAGGTGGCTAGGGGATCCTAGGGGGCCACATGGGCCTCAGAGAAGGTTATGTGAAACACCTTCGAAGCGGTCAAGCAGGCCGGGCAAAAGGCCATAGATGACCTTGCTGGTAAGCCCCTCTACTGCTTCCCTTTTAGATTTCATTGTTTGAACTTCAGTCTAAAGTTATTTCTTCTTGTCTTTGTAGAATACCGCACCCTGGCCGAGGCTCGTTTTAAGGAGCTCGAGGATCGGGCATCAGCATCATAGATGATGGTCAATTGGTCCCACGCCGTGGTTGACAGGCTCCACCGGATGATGGTGGATGACCCTATGGTGCCGAGTGCCCCTAAGGTAGAGTACTCAGAAAGGCTCGATGGTCTAGAGGTGCAGCTACGGGCATACGTCTAGGAGGTGGCTAGGAGTGGGGTGGAGCAAACTCTTGTGGTCACCCGGGTGCACTACCCATCCTTGTATCTGGTGCTGGTCGGGCAAGGGTACCTAGTGACGGTGGTCGAGGCGGTCATTCTGGCACTTCACGAAGAAGTGGAGGAAGCCGCTACTGCCTTAGCCGGGGACCTAGAGCCAAGGATCCATAGCTGTAGATAGGATAGAAGTAGAAATTAATATGTAAAATGACTTAGTCTTTTGTACAGAACTTGACCAATCTACAATATATGAAGTCATTTAATTTTGTTAACTTGGAGTTTTTTGTCCATTGCCATCTGCGTCCAAAGCACTCGATATAGCTAATGCCATGTGCATGCGTATTGGACATCAAGTATCACAAGTACTCAAGACGCATCGAACAATTGGGCAAGTTAAGTTTTTCCATACTACGATCGGCCACTAAGCCCTCGGTATAGCTATATAGTCCTTAGCACAGAGATCTAATGCCACGTGCACGCGTATTGAACATCAAGCATTATGAGTGCTCGAGGACTTTTGAACATCAAGTAATTTTTAAGGCGAGGGACTCGAGCCCCCGAGGATCTTAACACTCAGTCGTATACCGAGAGAGACGCTAACGCTAGCTATTTTGTTACCCATACGATCATATCGCCAAACCCAGAGCTGATCGTAGTGGCACGACCAGTAGACTAGGTGTTTGACAGATTGCTATTAATCCTGAGAGGTCGATCCTACTGGTCGGTGAGTAGTTGTGGCGAAAAAGTAAAAATTTTATTCATATCGAGATGAGGGTACAGGAGCACGTAGCTGAGCTGGACATAAAGGGGAAGAAAACATGGAAGGAGCTTGATGTCATGGTAGGTACTGCCTTGAGTGTTCTCTTGAGGCCTGGAACTTATCCAGCTCGTATCTGCTCAGCTGCATCCTTCTCCTCCTGAATCTGGTCGATGACTTCCTGAGCGTTGTGGAATCCAGCAATCTTCCTTTACCAGACTTGCTTGCGAGCCCTTCGGTGTTGGCGTCAAGTCAGACCGAAGGTGAGGTTGCCCCCAAACTCTATCGACCACTTTAGCTATTGCAGGGTGACCTCAAGTATCATTCTTGCCTTCTGTAGTTCTGATGTTTGCGGTAGCTCGACAAGGGTCTTGCGAATGGTGTCGAGATTTGCTACTAGGTCTAGAGAGACGTCACCATGCTCAAACACATCTGAGAAACCTTCTGCTTGATGCTGTGATGATCGTCCTCTCTAGGTTCTCTTACCCTGGTTCCTTCCTGGTCCTATGTGATGACAAGAGCTCACCTCTAGTGCCCCAAGACTTTCGTTGATCACCTCATGGCATGGTCGAGACAACCATCCTATGAGACGTTCACCGGCATGCTCGGGGTATTGTTCCCAAGCAGGGTTGAAAGGCAAGCTCATGTGATGGGCATTCCCATGCTTCCCTGACTGCATTACTAGGTGGCTGGTGATGTGCGGGATGACATGGTCGGCCACGTGGTCGGCAATCTGATCCGTCACCATCTCCATGACGTGGTCGGCTAAGTGCTCTGCAACATGGTCGGCTTTTCAGGTGGTGAAGGTGTCAAGTGCCCAAAGGGGCGACCTTGCGGTAGCAGGAACTGAATCAAACAGGACCAATCTCCCGGTTGTGTTGCCGATGAAGGTGACATCTCCGAGAGTGAATGCAGTCCCTAGCTAAGACGAGAGGCGATGAGAAGTTGCCATAAAGCTCGTAGTAGAAAGACAATGATCCCCTACCTAGCGCATCAACTATCGGTGTATTGCCGATCAATCTACCTATAGGGGTACCAAGGTGGTGATTAAGATGGTAGAGAAGCGTTATATTCTCGAGCTCTAAGGTCGACTCTAAGAATCAAGAGCCAAGGTTTATACAGGTTTGGGTCTCCCATAGGATCATAACCCTACATCCTGTGTGTTTGTGGATTGATGATTGTCTAAGCAATACAATGCGAAAGCTTAGGATTGGATGCCTCGCCCCCTTTATATAGTCAAGGGACAAGCCGTACAAAACCTAGGCTCTTACCCGAGTCGATTCCCTGATATCTAGGATTATGTACCGAACTCTTGCCTATTTTCTATTTACATGGATTCTAGTATAAGTATATCTTCTTATATTAGATCATGGTGTCCAGTTTCCAGATACAATGCTAATTTACCTTATCGGAATCGAACCCCTCTTTATGGGTCATACTAGATTCCAAAGCTGGTTAGACCCACTATCGATCCAATCTAATAAAACCCATAATGAGGTACCTAGGGTCATATCCCGGACAGGAGGGAGGTGGCATGAGATAGGGGAGGGCGCCGACACCGGCGATAGCGATGGCATGGAGGGAGGGCATCGAGAGGGAGGCAGTGTGGGGGTAGGGCCCTGGGAGGGAGGTGACATGGGGGAGGGCATCAGCGCTAGCGCGTGAGGAGATGGCACTAGAAGGGAGGTAGTGCACGATGGGAGGGAGGCGACACGAGGGAAGGACATCGGAAGGGCACTAGAGGGAGGCGGCATGAGGTGAAGCCATCGGGAGGAAGGCGGTGTCACGGGAGGCCGCTAGGAGGGTAGCGACATGAGGAGAGGGCGGTGATGCTAGAAGCGAGGTGGGACAGTGTCGGCATTGGCAGCGCAATGGGAGGGAGGTAGGGAGCTGCTGGCGGCGTGATGGGAGGTAGGTAGGGAGAGAAAATGAGCCCATGAAGTCCAAGTGGACCGATGCTTTTCACTAATTTCCCTGTCGGGTAACTAAAACCATCAGAGAAATAACTAAAACCGATGCTATTATACTTTGGTCCCAGCAAGATGGAAGTTAAGTGTTTTGTTGGAAAGCAAGTGGCCCTAATACCCACAATAAGGACCTAAACCTATGCTAAACCAACCCTCTTAAGTCGGTTAGCCTTCCTAGCTTGTAGTTACTTAGTGTTGGGTCTTTAATGACCAGGCCATCTTCGTAGCTTCTGGGTAGCAGTGCAGACCTATAGATGAAGCTTGCTTACAGGTGGCAGAGCCTACCTTCAGATAAGCACAAACCTTTGTAATTCCGGGTGATAGAACCAACCTTCAGATGGATCATAACTGAATAAATATACTAAGTACTTAGGCTAATCCAGAAGACTATAGATTATAAGAAAACATTTTTTATTAATAATATAAGTATTACACGAGAAATTACATGACTCTTTATGTGGTTATCCTATTACTCTTACTCTCACACTCTTCTCTATCTAGTACTCCCCACTATTCCTTATGCCGTTTAGATCAATGTGAAGGAGAGGAAGGGTGTCTATATATATTCATTTAGTTTTTAGACTCTTCCTAAAAAAATATTTAGTCTCTAGATTTTTTTCAAGTTGCCATGACACAAAAGATCCTACATACTTCTAAGTAAATATCTGTATATACTTCTAAGTAAATATCTATACTCATAAATATATGACAAACTTTTAGAAAGTTGCCTTGCCCTTTTAGTTAAACAGTTTGAGTTATCATGGTATGAACCTGTGGACTTCAATCCATGATCCGCTTTTGATTCTTGATGCATTCACTCTTTCTTTTTAATTATTCAGCGGTTTTTTAATCCTGTTCAGCAGAACGATCAATATATAGCTAGCCAGTCATCAATACATAGATGCATTGGCGAATCCACGATGAAACTAGAGGATAGACAAATTGATCGCATTTATAAACAAGGGAAAGAATACAAAGGAAAGATGTACTTGCCAATAAAACTGCATCACTGCATCCCCTTAGGTTTTAGCAATTAATCAAGTGAAACTATCTACACATGTACATATGAAATGATGAATGAACAATACACAATTATTAACTAAAAGAATTACGCCACAACCCACAACAACACACCATTAAGTCATTGGCTCATTGCAGGTAAAGTATTTAACCACGAGGCAAGAGTAATTTGCGTTTTTCAAGGCTTGTAAACGCTTCATGACTGCATCTTATAGTATACCATTAAGTCACTAATAAGCCAATCATATGCTATCTTATTGCGCAAATCTTCAGGTATGAAATTTCAGATACTCCTTCGAGAAGTATGAAATTTTCCGGATACACTTGCTGGTTGATTCTTGAAATCATCACAATCAGGCCGGACTTTAAATGTCGTGAAAACTATATATTAGCGAGGGCCACCAACAACATATTTTTTAAACTAACCAAAGCTGTCTTCCAACTAACGAATCCTTCTGTTGAGAATATATCGTTTCCAAATATGCTGGCTTGTGCTGGTTTCTTGAAAAGAAAAACAAGATTGGCAAATTAAAGCGGCGAGCCGGACCGACTGACCGAACAATGGGGCATTGTGTAAACTGCAAATTAAGCCCCTGCAGCATGCAGCCAACTGCCAACAAATGCCAATGTTAATTAGAGAGGACGGACAACAAAGTCAGGCAGCCAGCTGCGACCACCGAGACGCGTGAGGACGGCCTCGTAGCACCTGCGCCGCGCGACAGGCGACAGGGAGGGCGCCGGAGGAGGGGAAGATCGATGATGGCCACGGCCAAGTGGCCAATTCGGCCACTAGTATGCCACTGGGCCACTAGTACGAGGCATTTGCATGGGTGATACGCTAGAGCCTATGCCCTATGGACAGTCCGCTAGAGTATAAGGATATTCCAAATGATTACAATAGTTTTTTATAACATTAGTTAGTGTATCATAAAAGTAAAAAAAATAATGTATCAATAAAATTAAGGAGGAGAGGGAATGAAAATATGAAATCATTTCTAATATGAGAAATCAGCTCTACGTGACAATCAATGCAAATAATAATAAGAGGGGATTGGTAGAACAGAAAAGGGATGATTGGATGAGAGGAACTACTTTAAATAAATCATCTATTAGAATATAGTTTCTATTTATAATATTTATGTCTTAACAATTATGAAAAAATATTTGGTAGTGATTTAGTTAGGATTGTCCTAGTGGAGCCTACCTATTGGATTCCTCTCCTCATGGATGCCTAGTTGCTGCTGCTGCTATACTTGAATTGCACAAAAAAGTTGTAAATACGTACCATGATCATTGCCGACACGATCTTGATCAATAAATTAATTGCTCGTCCCTTTTAGGGCGCGCGATCGTGATCTTGACGTGGACCGAATCGAATAATAGCAACACCAATTTAATCCATCTTCCACAAATGGAGAAACATACATGTACAGTCTTATTTAAGTCCATATCAGTCCCTTTTAATTTGTCGTCTTGCAATCATCTTGAGAAGAAAGAGATATATGTAGGTTGACATTACATGGCTTAAAAACACTTGAAATTCCAAGCCTGAAGGAAGCATTTCCCCGTACATTTTATACACACATATAAAAAGGAAATGAAGACCTCGGATAGCTAGGTACTTATAATTTGGCCCAAAGGACATATGATATATAAAAACAGTGAGCCAGTTAGTCAGTGTGTTATCGGTTTGGTTTAATAATTACGGGTTCGGTTGTTCACCGGGGTAATTAAGCCGACCCAGCTGTAAGCACCCGGTCATTCACATAACGCGTATATATAGCATGCAGCGCTACGAAACACGCGTACACGTACATTCATCACATGCTCGTGTCGTCTTGCTCCGGCTGGATGCTGGCGGTAATTATGGCTCAGAGACAGTGGACTGCACGCGTACGTGGCAATACCAACGCTGAGAGCAGAGATAAACGAGCCACCAGGCGTCGTAGTAATCAACCGTTACCCGAGAGCAGAGAAGCCTTGTGTGAAGCTAGCTTGATGTTCACAACGCTGAGAATGATGGCTATTTCAAGCACTCGGAAATACCTACGAACAGCGCGAGGCTACATTGCAAAAAAAAAGGCATCAAATATATCACAGAACATCTAAGATTTTTTTAGACATTTTCGATATCTAAGATTTTTTAGACATTTTGGTTTTGCCCAAAGCAGAGATAGCGAGCCAATTCAGGAACATCCGGGATTTTTTGGATGTTCCGGGTTTTGCTCCAAATTAAAGAGCTTATCCTGAAACATTTGGGACTTTCGGAACATTCCGGTTCTGTTCTAGAGGACTCATCTCAGAACATTCGGAATTCGCGATTTTCTACATGTTTCCGTTTTTCCTGGAGACCAAAACTGAGAGCTCATTCTGGAATGTCCAGGAAATTTCAGACATTCTAGGATTTCCCAAAAAACAAATTAAGAGAGTTAGTGCTTGTAGGAAGATTTCTGAAAAGATTTCTTATGAGCACAAAAATTTTGCAAAGAATTCTCAAAGCATCCCTTTTGATAGTACGGCTTGCCTATATTAAAATTAGAAAATAGGGTTGATAATCAAAACATGAAGCCGTCTTTGTAGCAGTATTCACATTTAGGAGTGCGTGATCTCTTACTCAAACTTGTCCATTTAATTGTCATATTCTTTCTCACATTTCTAGATAAACCCATTAGTAGCAACGATCGCCATTGTCATCACTTCTACAAAATCAATTAGGGGCCTAGATGCTCATTCTATAACTACTCAGTCCATCCATCTAAGCAATTAAGATGAGGCTGAAAGAGGTGCTCCACTTTCAAATGGAGAGCCCGAGGTGATGCCTAATATGGCATAGACCTCAATTGATGATGGTCCAAAATGTAAGGTGACTTGTCTTGACATAGAGATAGCTTGGCATCAATCTGAGCATACCTCATTTCTCAAACACCCCATGCATAACGATGATGCTTTAGCTAAAAAATAGCTTGCTAAGCGAACTAAAATTCCTGATTGAGGTCATCGTCAACTACAAGGAACCAACAAAGTCTCACAGAAGGGCATCACTCTGATATCCATGGAAACATACATGGAATCCAAACAGACGGGTCATAAAGACATATCTAATAAAGATTATATTCTAATAAACCACAACAGTTATGGATGCTTGCATTGTGAGCTAGTAAACTAATGTAGATCAAGTTGGCTATATGAGAGAACAACAAATCACTAGCCCATGCTCTATAAGGAGTGATCGTGATCCGATTGCATCACTGGTCTGTATGAGGCCAATCGAGCAATACTGCTCCAAACAACTAAATAGTGGTTGAGTCCAACGACCAGTCAAGTGAAAGCGGTCCAACCATCCAAATAGTGGTTGAGATCAAATAAATTACAATGCTGGTCTGTGCAGGGCAAATGGAGCGAAATCAGTCCACCCACCCAAAACAATGGTTGAGACTGCTGGTCGATCTCTATTATATTGGAGCCACTGGAGAAAGCAGTGGTTGATCTCTATTATATTGGAGCCACTGGAGAAAGCAGTGGTCGAGTAATAGTGGTTGCACTACCCAAACAGTGGTCCACACACGATTATGCCGCTGGTTCACATAAGGCCACTGCACACGGGCAAAAAAACTGTCTAGCCACCCCAACTAGTATAGGCTAAAAGCTTAAACATCTAATAATATATGATTCACACTAGTGTCACATCCTCAGAGTAGCTGGCTAGACTAACGGGCTAACAAAATCACACGGGATCAAGTCCCATAACTTCGCTCGATCGACTGCCTTGCAGGATAAAGTGTAGCGAATGGAAGAGACTCTTCAATATTATGGTCTCATCACACAATGCCTAATCGAGCCACCTGCTGGAGTGGACACAATTACTCAGATGAGGAGCAATAATCTTCACGACCGCACTACTACAGAACACGTTATTAGTATCGGTTGAAAATTCCCTTAAGTCCCGGTTTTTGATCTGGTACTATCCATTCGGGATTAAAGGAGTGGCACGTTAGTACCAGTTATTCAACCGACATCTAGTCCCGGGTGGGGAACCTAACCGGGAATAATTCTCCATACATTAGTACCGACTGAGATGCATAACCGGTACTAAAATCCATAACTTTAGTGCCGGCTTTACTTCTCAGCCGATACTAAATACATAATTTTTTAATTATTGTCTACTGTGATCTTAGTTAACTAGTAAAGATTAATATTATTTTAATTTTAATTATTCATGCTAAATTCTCGTCTATTGATAGATAACTGGTAAAGTTTAATTTATTTTTTCTATCTGATGTAGACTGATAAAGTTTAATTTGATTTACGCTGTTTTTTCGTTTAATTTGTATCGTACACAATTTTTTATTTCATTTCACACAACAAAAGAAGAGAACACGGTATAAAAGTTATCACTTTATATATATAATAGTGGGTATATTTACATATATATATTTGTAGATAGATAGATATATATATATACTATAT